>CM075986.1:12378622-12413415 GCA_038087875.1 Malacoraja senta
GAAATGTGAAGCCAGAGGAAGGGATAGAGAGGGAAGGGGAAATAGGCGTGGGATATTGGGATAAAAAGGTGCGCACCTGGGTGGGGCACAGTGAAGAGAGGGAGAAAATAAAGGGTGAGGAGAATGAACTAAAATTGGAGAATTCAATGTTCAAACCATTGGGTTATAAGGTGCAATTAAGGCCCAAGGTGCAATTTCTCCATTTTGTGCGAGGCCTCTCTCTGGCAATGGAGGAGGTCCTGGACAGAAAGGCCAAGATGGGAAGGGAAGTTAAATGGTTAGCAAGTGGCAAACCTAGATAGACTGAACGCAAGTGTTTGGTGAAAGACTCACCTGGTCTGTGCTAGGTCTCGCCAAAGTAAGTTCATAAGTGATAGGAGCAGAATTAGGCCACTCGGCCCATCAAGTCTACCCCACCATTCAATCATGGCTGATCTATCTCACCCACTTATCCCCATTCTCCTGCCTTCTCCCTGTAACCATTGACACCCGTACTAATTAAGAATCTTTCTATCTCTGCCTTAAATATGTAAACATGGGGAGGGATATTATGTTGTTATGTGTCGTTATTATTGTGCTGTTTTATTATATTGTCTTTGAGGACACTCTGCATTTACTCTCTAAGACTCTGTGTAATTCTGAGCATACCCAGTATCTCAAAATCAAAGAAGCAACCATTGTTTACAGGATGCTCAAATGTACTCGTACAATTATTCACAGACACAAGTTCTAAACAGCAACACACTGCAGTTTTCAATCATTATTGAGCTTTGCTCTGTGCAAAGTGCATTTTCAATCAGGTAATGTTGGAATAAATAATGCTATGTGATTGAATTTCTGGACCATTATCTCTGGTTCACACTAATGCACTGTGTAGGCCACAGTGTTTCTTTGTTATAACTTTATGTAAGTAACTTTAGTTTAGTTTTGAGATACAGAGCGGAAACAGGCCCTTCGGCCCACCAAGTCCGCACCGAACAGCGAACCCTGCACATTAACGCAACACACACTAGGGACATAGAAACATAGAAACATAGAAATTAGGTGCAGGAGTAGGCCATTCGGCCCTTCGAGCCTGCACCGCCATTCAATATGATCATGGCTGATCATCCAACTCAGTATCCCGTACCTGCCTTCTCTCCATACCCTCTGATCCCTTTAGCCACAAGGGCCACATCTAACTCCCTCTTAAATATAGCCAATGAACTGGCCTCGACTACCCTCTGTGGCAGAGAGTTCCAGAGATTCACCACTCTCTGTGTGAAAAAAGTTCTTCTCATCTCGGTTTTAAAGGATTTCCCCCTTATCCTTAAGCTGTGACCCCTTGTCCTGGACTTCCCCAACATCGGGAGCAATCTTCCTGCATCTAGCCTGTCCAACCCCTTAAGAATTGTGTAAGTTTCTATAAGATCCCCTCTCAATCTCCTAAATTCTAGAGAGTATAAACCAAGTCTATCCAGTCTTTCTTCATAAGACAGTCCTGACATCCCAGGAATCAGTCTGGTGAACCTTCTCTGCACTCCCTCTATGGCAATAATGTCCTTCCTCAGATTTGGAGACCAAAACTGTATGCAATACTCCAGGTGTGGTCTCACCAAGACCCTTACAATTTTACCAAGCCAATTAGCCTACAAACCTGTACGTCTTTGGAGTAACTCTTTAGGTTATTCTAATTATAACAATATTATTACTTTTAAGGTGAGGGGGGAAAGATTTAATAGGTACCTGAGGGGCAACTGTTTTACACTGTGTGGTGGGTGTATGGAACAAGCTGCCATAGGAGGTAATTGAGGCAGGTACTATCACGGCACATAAGAAACATTTAGACGGGTACAGTGGAAGTTACTGAGGAGCAAGACTGGGTAAAAAAGATAGTGGAAGCTTCTGAGAAGGGCTGGTTGCACTGAAGAACAATGACGATGTAGCAAAGTTTTCAATGAACATGGTTTAGTGGAATATTTACCAAGGAAATGGCTCATTCGGAAGCAAGTGACCACTTCAGATCCAATTATAAAATATAACCTGAAGTGGATACTCTATGCCAATTTGATTATATGAATTGGTTATAAGGAATACTGGTGCAGTGGTAGAGTTGCTGCCTTACAGCACCAGAGACCCAGGTTCGATCATGACTGCGGGTGCTGTCTGTACGGAGTTTGTACCTTCTCCCTGTGACCGCGTGGGGCACAAGTTTGTAGGTTAATTGGCTTCAGTAAAATTCTAAATTGTCCCTAATGTGTTGGATAGTGCTAGTTTACGGGTGATCGAGTGACTCGGTGGGCTGAAGGGTCTGTTTCCGTGCTCTATCTCTAAAGTCTAAAGTCTAAATTACAACATCAATTCCATTTTGCTGACTGAATGGAAGATCTCCAAGACTTTGTGTAAAAACTATCTCTGGATGCATTATTAAAATATACTTGCACTCTTTGAAATACAAATACTTGAATTTACTGTACCTGAGCCTTGTAAACAGTCTGAATATGTGCTATTTTTATGCAACTCTTTAACCATACTTTCATAACCTACTTGTTATTCATTCCCTTGTGTATTAGTTGGTCGGGTTCATGAGTTCCATTAAAATTCTTCACCATAGCCTGAAACCTTTCTGCACCGTTGTATCAGCGCTCTAAAGCTTCAACTGGCAGCAAGTGGCTTTTGCAATTTACCAACCAGAAATAGGCCACTTCACAGTGTTAAAATGTGTAGAAAATCACATTTTTCAATTTGTAAAATCAACTGTTCAGTTATTACCACGTTGCTTCCTTTAAATAATCGGTTTATTTCAACAAAGTAAGTTCTCATTTATTTAAACATGTTTATTAGACATGTTCACGGAGGAAGAGAAAGCAGATGCTTTTGCGAACTATTCAGTAATGATAAATTGATGGTATGTGTAGGATGGAGCTGCAGATGCTGGTTTAAACTGCAGATAGACACAAAAAGCTGGAGTAACTTAGCGGGAGTGGCAGCATCTCTGGAGAGAAGGAATGGGTGACATTTCAGGTCGAGATCCTTCTTTGAAGAGGGGTCAGAAGAAGAGTCTCGACCTGAAACGTCACCCATTCCTTCGATCCAGAGATGCTGCCTGTCCGGCTGGGTTACTCCAGCTTTCTGTGTCTAAATTGATGGTTTGCTTGGTGCATATTGGTGTTGGAATCCACTAGAGCACAGATAAGGTTAAGTTGAGCTCTGACAGAATAAATTACCTCTCTCTCTGACTGTTATTTGTGTTTCTGTATGACATACTTTGAAGCTGGTTAATTCACTTCCCAGACCTGAATACAGTTGTCAGAACCAAACATACCAAATACAACATTTGCGGTGCTGGCTCGAAGGGCCGAATGGCCTCCTCCTGCACCTATTTTCTATGTTTCTATGTTTCTGAACACGAAGTGCTGGAGTAAAGGGCCTGTCACACTTGGCCGTCATTTGCGCGTCACGCAGATGGCGTGCGAAGATTTTGTACATACCAAAATCCTGGGGAGCCGCGCGCGACCACGCGTCACTGCCTGTGTCACCACCCACCATGCGCACGTAATGCGCACCTTGCACGCATCATGTGAGTGTCATGACGCGTCAATGATGTCGCATAAATTACGCGCAAATGACGGGCTAGTGGGACATGCCCTTAACTCAGCGGGTCAGGCAGCATCTGTAGAGAACATGGATAGGTGAAGTGTGAAGAAAGGTCCCAACCCGAAACGTCACCGATCCATGTTCTCCAGGGCAAGGGCAGGTGACCTTGCAAACATCTGGACATTTCTGTCCAAATCACAAGAGCTGTTCCACAGATGTGTAAAACTACAGTTTTCAACATTAACAAGAGAAGACACAAAGTGCTGGAGTAACTCAGCAGGTCAGGCAGCATCTCTGGAGAACATGGATAGGTGACATTTAGTGTCGGGACCGAAATATTGCCTAGCCATGATCTCCAGAGAAGTTGCTTGACTCGCTGAGTTACTCCAGCACTTTGTGTCTTTTTCTGTAAACGCGCATCCACAGTTCCTTGTTTCTACAACAGTGGCTGGTAGTTGATAGTCTATGAATTCAGAAATGAAGTAAAATAGTAAACCCATGGACAGTATCTCAGGATAAAAGGTCAGCCACTGGGAGAAGGAGAACCAGGGTGGTTTATGGGAGGCACAATGGCACAACTGGTAAAGCTGTTATCTCAGGGCTCCTGTGATCTGGATTCAATCTCGACCTCTGGTGCTGTCCTGGTGGATTTTGGGGAGATGGTTCCTTAATGGTTGCTTAATGGTTAGCGTGGACACTGTGTGCCGAAGGACTTGTTTCTGAGCTGTGTGTCTCTGCAGTTCTAAAACTGTGCAATTCTCCACACTGGAAGATTGAGTTGAACAAGGTTGGAATTGAAAGATATTTAAGAAGTAAAGGAATGAATGGTTACGGCGACAGGCGAGAGTGTGAGTAGATCTTATGCCATGGTAGACCAGCATTGAGTGGACAAGTGGCCTCCTCCTGTTCTTATTTCTTGTTTCTTACAATTTTGGCCTCAATTTATCCCTGGATGTTGACTGTGAATGTACTAATGTTGAAAGACCTAATTGCATTCAGATATTACTTAACCTTTCGCAACAATATAAAATTGCAATTATCTAGTACTTTTAACAAATTGTCTCAAGGGGTTCTTCGTGTGACAGATGAATGGGACGTGTGTGATAGGATATGGAAGAGGCTTCAGCTTGAAATGCTAATTGCTTCTCTCTCCACAGATGCTGCTCATTCTTGCTGTTTTTCTTTCAGACTTCCAGCTTCTTCAATCTATTGATATTCAAAAGATACATTGGTGTAGTTGATGCTTTAGAGAGGGCAGGGGATGGGGGGAATTTCACAAAGCGTATACTTTGGGCTCTGTACATCCCTCACTCTGTCCTGGATACAAAATGCTGGAGTAACTCAGCAGATCAGGCAGCATCACTGGAGAAAAGAAATAGGTGACGTTTTGGGTCGAGACGCTTCTTCAGACTGAGCGTCAAGGGAGAGGGAAACTAGGGGCATGAAAAGGTGTAGAACTAATGACTCTAATGGCTCTAATGCTAGCTCGATGACTCAAGAAAGATGGAGCCCACATGGTCCATTGTTGGCTGTGGAAGAGGTGATAATGAAGGGATACGAACAGTGAAACTAGCAGGATAACTGAGGGTGGGGGAGAGAGAGAGGGAATGCAAGGGTTACTTGAACTTAGAGAAGTCAATATTCATACCGCTGGGTTGTAAGCTGCCCAAGCGAAATATGAGGTGCTGTTCCTCCAACTTGTGTTTGGCCTTACTCTGAAAGTGGAGGAGGCCCAGGACAGAAAGGTCAATGTGGGAATGGGAAGGGAAGTTGAAATATTTGACAACCGGGAGATCACGTAGGCCAAGGCGGACTGAGCGTAGGTTAATTCAGAAACGCCTAGGGAATGATTCATAGTTGCTTCCTCCTGAGAAACCTCGCGTTACTAAAGTCTGCCTTCAACCTATTTCAATTCACTCCGTCGGGTAAGAATTCTGTATACAGCAGAGACCAAGGGACTAGATGATATCCTATTTGTAGTACTGATGTCCCGAGCTCCAGAATTAACTACATCTGTAGTCAAGTACAGTCACTGTGATCCAGTGCCATCACAATACTGGCACCTACCTGATCATGTGGAAAATTGCCTGTTTACAAAAAGCTGGACAAATCCAATCCAATTAACCACCATACAGTCTGTTCACTCTCAATCACCAGCCAAATGATGAAAGGTGTACTTGAAAATGTGTTCAAGCAGCAGTTTTACTCACGGATAACTTGCTCACTGATGTCCAGTTTGGGTTTAGCCAGGACCAACCTGGTCCAGACCTCACCACAGTCTTGGTCCTCACATGGATCAAAGGGCCGAATTCCAAAGGCGAAGAGAGAGTGACTGTCCTTGACATCAGGGCAGCATTTCATTGAGAGTGGCTCCATGCGGTCAGGGTAAAATTGGAGTCAATGTGCATTGAGGGAAAACATTCCAGTGGTTAAAGCCAAGGAAAATGGTGAGGTTAGCCAATAATCCCAACCCCAGGACATCTCTCTCGAGGTTTCTCAGTCCAAAGCCAAACCATCCTCACTTTGTTTCCAGCCTCACGTCAGGTATGTTTATTAATCGTGCGTTCCGACAATTTTTTGTGTACCTAGGTGGAGCATAGGCATTTAAGTAGCCATTTAAGAGACATTTGAACAGGCACATGTGTATGCAAGGACTGGAAGGATATAGAACACGTGCAGACAGAAGAGATTAATTTAACTTGGTATCATGTACGCACAAATATTGTGGGCTGAAGGGCCTGTTCTTATGCTACACTGCTCTATGTTCCAAGTTCACCACCACACAGAGGGTCTATAAAATGCACTGCAGTTACTCACTACCTCTCCGACAACAACTCCCAAACCACAACCTCAAGAAGATTTGGAAATACTTCATTATTCCTTCATTGTCATTGCATCCAAAACATGGAACTCCCTCACCAATAGCACTACCGGGGTTCATGAAAGTGGTCCAAGAACAAGTAGAGATGGCATGAGAGATTAGAGAGGGGCTATGGGGAGAAGGCAGGAGAATGGGATTAGGAGGGAGAGATATAGATCAGCCATGATTGAATGGGGGAGTAGATTTGATGGGCCAAACGGCCTAATGCTGCTCCTATCACATATGAACTTATGGCCAATAATTACCCATAATACCTAGATCCGTAAAATGAATAAATAAATAAAAACTTGGATATAGCTCCAGAATCAACTTAGTGGTCCATGAATTCTTAAACATTATTTTTCGCTCCTACTTAGTGACGTGGATATCTATCAAAAAAAAATCTGAGTATCCTGACATTTGGGGTTAAATTGTCCTCTTTTCGATTGGTATCAGATTCTCATTTGTCAGAAATGCCAGCCCTCCTCTGACCTCTTTTTCCTTTAATCCCCATAAACCCTCGCTGTTTATCATTCATGTCAATCTTTCGGCTTTCATTACATCTCCGTTAAGCAATTACGCGGTTAAGTAAAAGACAGATGTGACCTTGAAGCATCTCACAGCAGAGGCACAGTTTACCACCAATAATTATCTGTGCTTCTCCCGTGCAAGCAAAAGTTCAAGAGTAACCATTATTTTCAATTATTTTTTTAAATGGCCAGTTCCCAAACATGTCACTGTACCCAGCGTTGACTGTTGGAGTTGGAATGCCTTAAACTGTGAATCATTTCATCATGCTTTCATCATTGCGTGGGTGCAATTAACTTATTAGCTGAGCATTGGTTGACCCACATGACTGAGGTTTGGCAATAACCTCAACATTACCAAAAATAATTCACTTAAAAAAAAAATTGCACTTTGTGCTAATTAAAAATGAACATTTATGCTATGTTTTTCCATTCATCTATGTTTGTACTGATTTGATGTGCCAATTTGCCTTTGAGGTCATGTTCATAAGTGATAGGAGCAGAATTAGGCCATTCGGCCCATCAAGTCCACTCCGCCATTCAATCATGGCTGATCTTTCTCCCCCTCCTAAGCCCATTCTCCTGCCTTCTCCCCATAACCACTGATGCCTGTACTACTCAAGAATCAGTCTATCTCTGCCTTAAAAATAAATCCAAGTTCAATACTTTGCTGAGAAAACTCAACCAACTTCCAGAAGAGAAACTGGTTTTGCCTAAAAGCGAGCATTGGGATTAGAAAACCAAGGTAAATTTTTCTTGTGAGTTGAGGTGTGTGGCTGAATGATAATCTCCCACATTTAATGTTTCGTGTAACATCGTTATTTCATTTAGTGAATCAATAATCGGGTATAATCCTGTGATCTGAATGGATAAGTGTTCTTCCTTGTGAGATGCACCAACTCTTGCTGTTACATTCCCCTTAGAACTTGCTGTGTTGCCTTTAATGTATTGTTTTAATGTTGCGTGCTCTGTAAAGCCTGTAAATGCCTTGATTCATCTTTAATTTATTTTGTCGCTTGCAAATTTGTTTTACTTAGCGTCCATGATGAGGAAGCATCATGCCTGCAGTCACCACCTACCATTCAATATTCAGATATCATTAATTGGCAGAACAGTAGTTCACAGGCGCTATCTAACAACCTACAATTGAATCACTGTCTGACTGCTGAAAGATCTTCCTCCCCCAATTATTTAGTTTAGTTTAGTTTAGAGATACAGCGCGGAAACAGGACATTCAGCCCACCGCGTCTGCACAGACCAGCCATCCCCGCACACTAACATTATCCTACACACGCACCAGGGACAATTTGCATTTATACCAAGTCAATTAACCTACAAACCTGTACGTCTTTGGATTGTGGGAGGAAACCGAAGATCTCGGAGAAAACCCACGCAGGTCACGTGGAGTACATGCAAACTCCGTGCAGACAAGCACCCGTAGTCAAGATTGAACCTGGGTCTCTGGTGCTGTAAGGCAGTAGCTCCACTGCTTTGCCACCGTGTAGCCCAATAGTTCATACATTTTAAAATGCACAAAAATTTACCGATAAATAAAGAAAATAGATGTTCCGGAAAACAACCCCGGAAACCCCAAGCAGGGGATAAACAACACTGACAGACATCAACAGCAGGATGGCAGTGCCATCAGCAGTGATTTGAAGGTTTACGTTGCACACTTTCTAAGAGTCATGGCAGACATAATGGGCTGAATGGTCTACTTTTGTGATGCATGATTTTATGATTTTCCAAAATTAAAATTTGCAGTCTACTATAAATATCTGACCTCAGGTTGATCCAGCATATTTTTTTATCAATACATGTGATAATAGAACTTAGAACATGGAAAAGTGTAGCACAGGAACTGGCCCTTCAGCGCCAAATGCTCATGCCGAACATGGCGGCAGGTTCGTAAGTTCATAAATTATAGGAGCAGAATGAGGCCATTCGGCCCATCAAAGCTACACCGCCATTTAATCATGGCTGATCTATCTTTCCCTCTCAACTTAATTATCCTGCCTTCTCCCCATAACTGCTGACACCTATACTAATCAAGGTTAAACTAATCTTCTCTGCCAGCATGTGATCCATATCCCTCCAACCCCCCCCCCCCCCAACTACCACTCCCTATCTTGACTGTCTATTAAAAAAGGTCTAATTGAGTATACTTTAAACCTTGTGCAGAAGGTTCCAGGTACAGATGGTTAAATCACCGAAATTCAGAAATTAGAAGAAAACAAATAGCTATTCAGGAAGTTAGAGAAGAGTGATTGATAATATTTAAAAAAAATAAGCATAAGACATGACCTTCTCAGGAAAACTAAGTTACAAGCAGTAAATGTGGTTACCTGCGGTAAATTGCATTTACTGCTTGTAGCCCTTGTCTCAAGACATAAGTTAAACCCTTCTGAAGAAGGGTCTCGACCCGAAACGTCGCCCATTCCTTTTCTCTAGAGTTGCTGCCTCACCCGTTGAGTTACTCCAGCATTTTGTGTCTACCTATGTTAAACCCATATACACAAGTATAGGTGAACATATTCATGTACATAATTACAGATAATTGGAACTGTTTTACGTTCCTTTAGCAATCATTGGAGCCTAGCCGTAAAGTTTGTATGCAGGAAGAATGTTTTTAAACCCAAAGAAAACAGCCATTGACAGTGGAATCACAAGGAACTGCAGATGCTGGTTTCCCAAAGAAAGACACAAAATGCTGGCTCCCGCCTGTTTTCTTTTCACTTCTGGCCTTTGTCCAACAATCTATTGTCACCTGTGTTCACCTGTGTTCACATATTATTGGCCATGCTCTTCCCTGCCCCTCCTCTCGTCCAGCTTTCTTTCCCTTTCCCCCTGAAATCATCTGAAGAAGGGTCCTGACCCCAAATGTCATCTATCCATGTTCTCCAGTCGGATGCTGCCTGACCTGCCGAGCTACTCCAGCATTTTATGTCTTTCTTTATCTATCCACAATGCCCTGAAACAATACGAGTCAGCACTTTTCCAGAAAAGGGAGTAAATAAAAAAGACAAGTAAAAAAAGAGATGGATGCTTAATTGGCTGGGATCCACAGATTGATGGAATGGCAGAGAGGTGATTGACTCATGTACAAGTAGACTGCTTGATGGAGAGATAGAAACACTGCTAAATAGATTTATAGGTGAATGGAAGGAAAGACAGATGATATTTATTCACTGACCATTCATCAACTGCCTATTTTTTCCACAGTGCAGCGCACCTGACAGATGCGGAGATGTTTTTTTTGTTACCGTAGGTATGTTGAGTCTTAACTTGACATTCTGCTGATTCTCCTCTTCCTGAGGTTGGTGGGGAAGGAACAGAGAGTGTGAAACACCATCGTAAAACCCCAGCCTTGGAGCCATGGGAGCAGCAACTATTCTTGTTGAAAGCTGTGCGTTAAGCATGAAGGACTTTGACACATTCAATTACAATGCAAAGGCTCGACAGAATCTTAATGGGTGATACTTACTGCATGGAATTATTCCAACTATTTTTTTTTTAAAGAGTTTTGTTATTGTTTACAGGTCCAATGTTCTTCAGCAAGTGTGGGGAAAGATACCTGTGAAGCGGAATCCCTGGAAATTCTGTTTAAAAGTTAAGTTGAACAATTTGAGTCAATATCAATCTAATCGGGCAATGAATAGATGTTTACAAGCACATCTTTTTTTCCCCAGGAGATTTATACAGGGGCTGTGCAGCATGCAGGAGTGAAATCTAGAAGTCGTGAGCAAGAGCTGGCCTCTCTGATGCGGTGATTTGATTTCAACCACCATGCCTCTCAAACCACCCCTTGAACCCTTGCAACCCCACCTGTCACACCAAGGGCATTTGAAGGGACGTACAATTTCTTGGTCCCCTCATGTAAACCACAAGATAAATACTGGAGTGAAGTGATTGTTTTAATAATAATAATAATAATGGATGGGATTTATATAGCGCCTTTCTAATATATAACAGTGGCAGCACAGTGGTGCAGTGTAGAGTTTCTGCCTCACAGTACCAGTGACTCAATTTCGATCCTGACTTCACGTTCTGTCTGTGTGGAGTTTGCATGTTCTCCCTGTGACCACATGGGTTTCCTCCTGGTGCTCCAGTTTCCTCCTGGTGCTCCAGTTTCCTTCCACATCCCAAAGGCGTGCAGGTTTGTAGGTTAATTGCTCCTAGTGTGTAGGGAGTAGATACAAAAATGGGATAACATAGAACTAGTGTGAACAGGTGATCGATGGTCGGTGTGAAGTGGGTGGACCAAAGGGCCTATTTTCATGCTGTATCTCTAAATTCTAAAGTATAGCACAGGCCCTTTGGCCCACCATGTCTATATCAACCATGATGCCAAATTAAAGTGACCCCATCTACCTACACAATGTCAGCCATCCCACATTCCTAGTCAAAGCCTAGTTGTGCGTTTGTCTAAATTCCTCTTAAAGATTGCTATCACATTTTTAAAAGGTATTATAGTGATGAAACATTGGCTAACTTTTAAATAAGTAAAGCATAGATTACAGATATATGTCAGGAAGGATGATCTAGCCATGGATATCAAAGAAAGTTAAAGATAATATTAGGTAAAAGTAATGGTTTATAATGCAGCAAAAAGAGAGCTATAAGCTTCAGAATTAGGGAAAGAATATCAAGATTCAACAGAGAAAGGCCAAGGTATTGATTTAAAAAATGGATATGATAATCGGTGAGCATACTGTATATATACATAAATAGGCTGCAAGAACATCTATAGATACTCCAGGGATTTGGAAATAGCTCCCATAGATTTGATATTTGCAAACTAAACCCAACTATTGAGGAAGGAGACAGAGAAAAAATAGGAAACGTAGACCAGTTAGCACCATTTATTAAGCAAGTGACAAGAGAGAACTTGGAAATTAATCTTAAGCTTGGACAGCGACAACGTTGACTTATGAAAAGGGAATCATATTTAACGAAACAGATGAATTTCTTTAAGGTTTGATCGCCAGAATAGATATGGGTAAATTTATGATGAGTTCGGACTTTCAGAAGGTGTTTGATAAAGTGCTAAGCTAAAGGTTATTAAACGAAAATGGACTGTACATCACTGGGGGTAATATATTGGTGTGGATTGATGAATGTTTTATAGGCAGGAAACAGTGCAAGAATAAACAGGTTATTTTTGGGTTGGGAGATTTTGACAAGAAGGGTGTTGCAAGAAACATTATCGAAGACCCATCTGCTCACAATCTATCTTAAAGATTTAGATGTAGAAATCATGTACAATAAATCTAAATTTGCTGATTATTCAAAACAAAGGACTGTGGCGTGTGGGGTGGGGGGGGAGGGGGGGATTGTTAGGCGCTCCCCCTCCTGGTCAATGCTATGTATTAACCTTTCTCTGTTTCCTTCCTGAGTGCAGGCCTCGTGGCTGTGAGTGGGGAATCAAGGGGTTAAAAGGCTCCTGTACCCGATTGGCCAAGCTGCGTCAGGTGACGGGTGACTCATCTGAAGCATAAATACCAGAGTTCCCAGAATTCTCTCTCTTTCTTCGACGACCCTGCCTCATGAGCTGATTGCTGGTGTGAGCTGTGGAAGGCCTGGCCACATGGCATAGAACTTTGTGTAATTTCAACATTACGTAGACCCAAATATTGAATTGGGACAGACAAGGGCTGTCCTTAGAAGTTTTCGGTATTTTGTTTCAGGGTTAGATTTCTTTGAGGCAGGTTTAGAGCCTCTGGTTCGACGGTCCATCGCGTGGCTGGCCAGAGCACTTTTAAGTTGTTTGTTAGTCCATTGATATCCTTGTCTGGGTTGTTTGAATCAGGTTTGGGTTTTGGTGTGTTATTGAATAATTTAAACTATTTTTGAACTTAAACCTGGTTTTTGACTTATGTTACACGACTCTGAAGTACCTGTTTTCAGGAGTCGTAACAAAATGGGGGCTCGTCCTAGAGGACCCTAGACGTTTTTTGTTTTTTTTTGGTAGACTTCTGGTGACTAAGGAAGTCTGGGTTGTGAGAGAATTTTTTTTTTCTCCCTGTTTGTGGTTGCATTGGTGCCCAGGGTTTAGCTGGTGGTTTGGTGCTACATTTGAAATGGAATTTAAGGTGGAAGAGTTTGTTGAGACTCCTAGCCTAGAGATGTTTCATCAATGTACTAAGGCAAATTTAGTGTTTGCAGATAAATATGGCGTTTCTAGTAAACAACATTCAAAGAAACAGTCCATTAAATCGGTGTTGTGGGCTGCGTTGGTGGACCGTGGGGTTTTGCCTGGCTGTGCAGACAGTCCCACACCTTCTGTTCAGCCTGGTCAGGACATGGAGGCAGTCATTAGGTTGAAGGAGTTAGAGCTGGCATTGGAGACCAAAAGAGCAGAGGAGGAGAGCCAAAGAGCAGAGATTCAGCTGCGTGCGGCTGAGGAGGAAACCAAGAGGGCAGTGTTGAGGCTGCGGGAGAAGGAATTGGATGCCTCCCAGGTTTCTTCTAGGGAACGGGAGTTTGATATGAGCAAGAACATCCGCCTGGTTCCCCCCTTTAGTGAGAAGGATGTGGACAGGTTTTTCACAGTGTTTGAACGGGTGGCTGTGTCCTTGAAGTGGCCTAGGGACGTGTGGACCTTGCTATTGCAGTGTGTCCTTGTGGGTAAAGCACGGGAGGTGTACTTGTCTTTGGCTGTTGAAAGCAGTCTGAACTATGAGTGTGTGAAGTCTACAGTATTAAGAGCTTATGAATTAGTTCCAGAGGCGTACCGCCAGAAATTCTGGCACTTTAGGATGTTTGATAGTCAGACTTATGTGGAGTTTGCTAGGGAGAAGGAGGCACTTTTTGACAGGTGGTGTACTTCTCAAGAAGTGAAGGATATTGGGCAACTGTGGGCCTTGATAATTATGGAAGACTTTAAGAACTGTCTCCCTGAGAGGGTTACAACTTACCTTAATGAGCAGAAGGTGAATGAGGTGTCTAAGGCCGCGGTGTTAGCAGATGAGTATGTATTGACTCATAAAACTGATTTTGTTGGGCGCTCCTATAGTTTTGGTGCACGGCCGGTTGATCATGGTGGTGTCGCCGGTGGCAGTGTCAAAGATGTTTCTGTGCCTGCAAGTGGCAGCACGTTGATACATGGGGAGGTCCGAGCTGATGAGGTTGACGGAAATTTGAGGACTAACGAAGGTCCTGTGTGCTACTATTGTAGAGGGAGAGGGCACATGTTAAAGGAGTGTCCCGTTCTGAAGCAGAAAGATGCAAAGCCTGTGGCTTTGGTGGGTACACAGAAGGCACCTGTGGTACCTGGGGTGCCTGAGTCGGATGAGTGTAGGGATTATTCTGCGTTCATCATGAATGGTTTTGTTTTTCTGGAGGATGGGGGTGATAGAGTTCCAGTATCCATCTTGCGTGATACTGGTGCTACTCAGTCCTTTATATTGGAGAGTGTACTGCCGTTTTCTGGTGAATCATCGGTTGGGTCAAGTGTCCCTGTGGTAGGATTCGGGATGGATGACATGGTAGTGCCTTTGCATACCGTGAGTCTCGAGTCCGAGTTGGTTTCAGGCCGGGTAACTATCGGGTTACGGCCGTGTTTTCCCGTTGGGGGAGTTTCAGTAATTTTGGGGAATGACTTGGCAGGAGGTAAAGTTTTAGTTACTCCTGAGGTGACGGCTGTTCCAATGGTGCAGATTCCTGACAGATTGGCTATGCAGCATCCGAGGGCCTTCGCAGCTTGTGCTGTCACAAGGGCTATGGCTAAGAGCCAGGCGAAGTTTGAGGATGTAGTGGACCTGAGTGAGAGCATTTTTGGGGATCAGGATGATGGAGGGCTATGGCTAAGAGCCAGGCGAAGTTTGAGGATGTAGTGGACCTGAGTGAGAGCATTTTTGGGGATCAGGATGATGGATCCTGTGTTGTGAAGGGTGTTTCTACATCTCAAAATGGGCCGGTGTCGCTGTCACGTGACCGGCTGGTGGAGGAGCAAAAGATTGATCCAAGTTTATCTGAGCTGTTCGACTGTGCGGTGCCTGAGGGGGATATGGATTCCACAGCAAAGGGGTATTTTCTAAGGGAGGGCTTACTGATGCGAAACTGGTCTCCCTTGGATATATCTGGGCATGATGATTGGAGCGTGGTTGATCAGATTGTGATACCTCGTCGGTATAGGGACGTGATACTCGGTTTGGCTCATGATGGTCCTCTGGGTGGACATTTGGGGGTCAATAAGACGAATGACCGTATCTTATGGAATTTTTTTTGGCCAGGGTTGAAAAAGGACGTGAAACAGCATTGCAGGTGTTGTCACATTTGCCAGGTGGCAGGAAAGCCGAACCAATCGATTGTTCCTGCGCCTAAGCCTGTTTTGGCAGCAGTGGTGCTGCCCCCTGACACGGGTGGTGAGGCATTTGGGATGTGCAATGTGCCGGCAACCTTCCAACGGTTGGTGAACATTGTATTGTCTGGTTTGTCCTTCTGTGAGGCATACCTTGATGATTTCGTTGTGTGCTCCAGGTCGTGGATCGAACACATCGGTCATCTGAAGGAGGTATTTCAGCGTCTAGTGGAGGCAAAGCTCACTATCAATCTGGGGAAGTGTGAGTTTGGCCAGGCCACGGTAACGTATTTGGGTAAGGTGGTGGGCCAGGGTCAGGTTCGCACTCTCAAGGAGAAGGTGGAGCATATTGTTGCATTTCCTGCTCCAACCTCGAGGCTGAACTCCGTAGGTATCTGGCTATGGTTGGGAACTATAGGGGATTCTGTCCAAACTTCTCTGCGGTGGCTGCCCCTTTGACGGATTTGCTGAGTCCGAAGGTAGCTTTTGTGTGGTCCGCAGAGTGTCAACAAGCCATTGAGCATACTAAAAGTCTTCTGGTGCGCGCACCTGTGCTTGCGGCACCTGATTTTGAGCGTCCATTTAAGCTGGCAGTGGATGCTAGTGATCGTGGGGTTGGGGGAGTTCTTCTACAGGATGATTCAGAGGGGGTGGAGCATCCAGTTCATACTTCTCTAAGAAGTTAATCGGCATCAGAAGTGGTACTCCACCATTGAGAAAGAGGCCCTTGCTATGTTGATGTCTCTGAGTCATTTTGAGGTTTATGTTGGCTCCTCGAATATCCCTGTCATCGTACTCACGGATCATAATCCGTTGGTATTTTTGCATAATATGAAGAATAAGAACCGGCGGTTAATGAGCTGGAGTTTGCAGCTGCAGGACTACAACCTGGAGGTCAAGAATATCCGTGGCAAGGATAATGTCTTGGCTGATGCTTGTCGCGCCAGTGGTTTAGCTCCTGAATTGTTTCTGGATTTGGTGGTGTTTTTTTCTCTCTTCTTCCGAAACTTATTCAGTATCTTTGGGTGGGGGTGTTAGGCGCTCCCACTCCTGGTCAATGCTATGTATTAACCTTTCTCTGTTTCCTTCCTGAGTGCAGGCCTCGTGGCTGTGAGTCTGGAATCAAGGGGTTAAAAGGCTCCTGTACCCGATTGGCCAAGCTGCGTCAGGTGACGGGTGACTCATCTGAAGCATAAATACCAGAGTTCCCAGAATTCTCTCTCTTTCTTCGACGACCCTGTCTCGTGAGCTGATTGCTGGTGTGAGCTGTGGAAGGCCTGGCCACATGGCATAGAACTTTGTGTAATTTCAACATTATGTAGACCCAAATATTGAATTGGGACAGACAAGGGCTGTCCTTAGAAGTTTTCGGTATTTTGTTTCAGGGTTAGATTTCTTTGAGGCAGGTTTAGAGCCTCTGGTTCGACGGTCCATCGCGTGGCTGGCCAGAGCACTTTTAAGTTGTTTGTTAGTTCATTCATATCCTTGTCCGGGTTGTTTGAATCAGGTTTGGGTTTTGGTGTGTTATTGAATAATTAAAACTATTTTTGAACTTAAACCTGGTTTTTGACTTATGTTACGCGACTCTGAAGTACCTGCTTTCGGGAGTCGTAACAGGATACACAGAGAGTTAAATGGGATATAGACAGGATAAGAGAAAGGGCAAAGTGATTGCAGTTGGAAAATAATGTGCGAATAAAATGTCAAGATTATGCACTTTGGTAGAAAACTATACAGAAAGGCTAATTTTTTTTTAATGGTGAATTATTGAAAGGTACTGGTGTCCCAAAGGACTTAAATATCTTTGTACATGAATTAGTGAAAGCTAAGTTGAAAGGTTAGTGAGCACTTAGAAAGGTAAATTATATATCGGCAAATGATTTTATGGCAAGAGCTTTTCAGTAAAAGAGTAGGTATACATTCTGTCAGTTGTGTAGGGCCTTGGTGAGTCCACATCTGGAATAAATCTTGTCTCCCTGCCGGAGGAAGGACTCACTTGCGAATGGTGGTGTTCATCAAACTAATTGGTGTGTTGCCCAATTTGTTGTATGAGGGCAATTAAACAAACAGGACCAACAATCTCTAAAGTTTAGAAGTATGAGGTGATCTCATTAAAACATGCAAAAACTCTGAAGGCTAGACACAAGCAGCTGCAGGTCCTGGTTTACCAAAAAAAATACACAAAGTGCTGGAGTAACTCAGCGGGTCTGGAGGACATGGGCTGGACATGTTACTTTTTACTCGTACGACCCGTTACGGATATTCTCCGAGTTCGAATCAGGGGGAAAACTCGGGAGAACTCTTGAATTACCTCGTACAGTGGGACATGCCTTAACCATTCCAGAGAAAAGGTCCAATGCTCGCAGTGAGGTGGGTTGCTGAATTGGAGTTGTATCCGATACAATAGCAGGAACAAGGACACTAACAAAAGGTTAAGGCCTGTCCCACCTATGTGTCCCTTGGCACGCAAATTACGCGACCTCGTGGTCGCGTTGAGCCGCGACGGTCCAGCGAAGGTCGCGCGCAACTTCATTCGACCGCACAGCGTCTGGAGCGCATGGCGTCATTGAAGATGGACGCAAAATGCCACAGTACTCAGCAGGACCGGCAGCATCTCTGTAGAGAAGCAATGGGTGACGTTTCGGGTCGAGACTCTTCTTCAGTCTGAAAGAAGGGTCTTGACCCGAAACATCACCCATTCCTTGTCTCCAGAGATGCTGCCGGTCTCGCTGAGTTACTCCAGCAATTTTGTCTATCTTCAATTTTCTTGGGCCCGCTCTGGGAGTAGGAGTGGGGGCGGATCCGGACCGCAACGGCCCGTGAGCCCCAGGCCGAGCTCGGCGATCGTTTGCCTGCTTCTGCTGCAGTTGGAAGTGAGACGTTCTGTCGTGCCAGGGTCTTGGGCCTGTCCCACTTTGGCCGTCAGTTCCGCGACAGGCCGTTGGCGTGCGAAGATTTCGTTCACTACAAACATTTCGGAGCACCGCGCGATGTCGCGCACAACTACATACCCCTCCGCGCTTCTCAGTGGGACAGGACCCGCGCGACCTTACGATGCCGGACGCCTCGACGCAACCACGAGGTCGCGTAATTTGCGTGCCAAGGACACGTAAGTGGGACAGGCCCTTAGTGGTGAAAAGGCAAGTGACAGGGCAATGGAGCAGAGGGCATGCAGTGAGAGATAAAAAGCAACACGGACTGTGAGAAGCTGATGTGTGGATATATGGAGACGGAGGCACAGAAAATGAAAGGAGAGCAATGTCAATTAGAAGGGCAGGCGTGGACAATGTAGTGAAAGAGTAAGGCGAGGTGAAGATGAGAGTGAGAGAAAGTGAGAGAGAAAGATGGGGGTTGCATGGGAACAGAGTGGTTACAGTGACATAAAGCAAGAGCTACAGCTATGGAGAGCCCAGGGGGACTGGAGATAGCAGATGCTGGAACCTGGAGGGAAGAACGGAGAGCAGCTGCAGGAGCTCAGCAGGACAGGCAGTATCTGGGAAGGTAAATGGACAACGGACATTTCAGGTTGAGATCCCTCATCTAGACTGGAAGAGTAGAGGAAAGTAGCCAGTATAAAGAAGAAAGAGCGAGAAGTAAGAGAAGTAACTCACACATGATGGGGCACGAGCTAGCATGCAGGTAGACACAAAATGCTGGAGTAACTCAGCGGGTGAGGCAGCATCTCTGGAGAGAAGGAATGGGTGACTGATGTCAGGGGAGGGGGCGGGACAAAGATATAATGTAGGCGGAGACAGTAAGACCAGTGGGAGAACTGGGAAGGGGAGGGAGAGTGAAAGAAAGGGCTATCTGAAGTTATCTAGAGCCTGGCAAGTGATAGGTGGATACAGGTGGGGTTAACAGGCAGATGGGAGAACAAGGGCCTGAGATAAAAGAGATAAAGAGAGCAAAGAGATAAAGCTAGCAAGCAGCATGTGGATACAAGTGAGGAGGGGTTGGTTTGCTGACAACAGTCAAGTGAGGAGGTAGTGCCAGACACACGGGAGTGGTAAGATGTCTCCACAGGAGATCTACTAATAATGCAATTATTTTTCCTTTCTTCTTATCAGGAATGTTGTTATTTGTGGTTAGATCGATAAGAATAGGGCAGCACGGTGGCACAGCGGTAGAGTTGCTGCCTTACAGCACCAGGGACCCAGGTTCAATCCTGACTAGGGGTGCTGTTTGCATGGAGTTTGTATGTTGTCCCCGTGATTGCATGGGTTTTCTTCCACATTCCAAAGCTGTGAAGGTTTGTAGGTTAATTGGCTTTGGTAAAGATTGTAAATTCTCCTAGTGTGTAGGACAGTGCTGGTGTACAGTGATCGCTGGTCAGCATTTAATTGGTGGGCGAAGGGCCAGCTTCACACTGTATCTCTAAACTCAGCTAAGAATAATGTATTGCAGATGTGCATTCTGTACTGTACCTCTTAGGCGTAATGAGCTTGTGTGCAGTAACTAATAAGACCAAAGGCAGGTACACTAACCCCTTGATACCCAGATATCTGGCCTGTGGTTTGGCCCACACCATATCTTCTCTGCACAGAATAATGCTGTAAGATACCAAGTGGCGTTAAAATGTATTTTCTAAGCCAGCCTTGATAAATCCATTTAGAAATAAATACCTCAGGGTATTCCTTTGGTGAGATTTTTCTTTTGCAGTTAGGTTTTCAGTACAACATGCACAGCAAAATAATGTTCTTTTCACACAGATGCACCACACAAATAAATCCTTGCAATCTTCTATTTTCATTTGCGAATATCAATGGAAACGAATGCACTGTATCAATAGAATGCAAGTCCAGGATTGAGAGTTCATTAAAAATAAATTACTCTTGAAAGCTATCAAAAACATAAGTATCTATTTATGATAGAGAATTGTTTTTCATCAACCTTTTCAATGCAAACTTCTCTCCTCTTTGAATCATTTTGATGTACAATTTTCTTTAAGTATCGCAGAATGGCAGCTCTGAGATTCAAGATATTACAGCATCACCGTAATTTCAAGTACAGTGGTGATTTTTTTTTCAAATAACAATCTATAAAAAAGGTTACCTGAATTCCATCTGAAAAAGTAGAGAGGGAATGTAACACCTTTACAGATGTATTCCGCCTTGGGTAGTTTACAACCCAACGGTACGAATGTTAAAATCTCCAATTTTAGGTAACTTCTAACTAACTACCATCCCCTCCCAAAAAATCCCCAACCGTTTCTCCTACACACACCCCTCCCTTCCCCCCCCCCCCCACCCCCTCTCTCCACCCATCCCCCCTGCCTTCCTTCCCCTGTGTCCCACCTGGACCCAGCTATTTCACTCCGCCAGCACTACTTCTCCTCCTACTACTTTCATCTCTCTTGCTCCACAATCCACAACTCTTCAAACCTATCTCACACCTTTTGTTCTTATCTCTGAACTTTGTCTCCAACCATCTGCCTGTCGAAACCCCCCCTCCCCGCTCGAGTTTTTCGACCTATTACCAGCCAAGCTTTGTCCGGAATTTCCCCTTTTCCACGTTTTTTCTCATCACCCCTCCATCGCCACAATCCGTCTGAAGAAGGGTCTCAACCCGAAACGTCACCTATCCATGTTCTCCAGAGATACTGCCTGACCTGCTGAGTTACTCCAGCACTATTTGTCCTTTTGAGGAAATCTTTTAATTGGCTTTGTGTCAATTACAAATGCATAATTTAAATAAAACATTTTCCTTTCGCTCCCCTTTCCCGAGATGGAACAAGAATCGAGTTCCCTTGATCCTCATCTTTCACCCCATCAGTCTCTGCATCAAACACATCATTCTCTGACACTTCCACCACCCATTACCAGTTTCATCTTCCCTTCTCCACTGCTTTCACTTGCTCTGCCACTCCTCGGTTCACTCATTACTTCCCACCCACCCGCTCCCTTCCTCAAGTCCTTTCCCCATAGCCACAGGAGATGTAACACCAGTCTCTACACCTCCTCCTTCACTCCTAGCAAGAGACCCCTGCAGCCCTTCCAGGTGAGACAGAGGTTCTCATGCATTTCTTCAAACTTTGTCCACTGCATTTGGTGATCCCAATGTGCCTAGGTTTTGGACCGACCTTTATTTCTTTGCGTTTTCCTTTACTTGATACCTGTAGAGTCACTGATTCATACAGCACAGTCACAGGCCATTCGGCCATTTTCCATGCCACCCCTTCTATGCTGGTCCCATCTGCCCGTATTTGGCCCATATCCCTCCAAAGCTTTCCTATCCATGTACTTGACCAAGTGTCTTTTCAATGCTATTATAGTACCTGCCACAACTACCCCCTCTGGCATTTTGTTCCTTATACCCACCGCCCTCCGAATGAAAAAGTTGCCCCTCAGGTTCCTATTATATCTTTCCCCTCCCACTCCTACGTCCTCTGGTGCTTAATCCGCCTAGCCTGGGTAAAAGACTCTGTGGCTTCACCCTATCTCTTATCCTCATGATTTTCTACACCTCCATAAGATCACCCCTTAGTCTCCTGTGCTCCAAGGACAAAGGTTCCGACCTGCCCACCTTTCCGATAGCTCAGGCCCTTGAGTCCTGACAACATTCTCATAAATCTTCTCTGCACTCTTTTCAGCTTAATGACATCCTTCCTATAGCAGGGCAACCAACACTCGACACAGTACCCCAGATGCGGCCTCACCAACATCTTGTGCAACTGTAATATAACATCTCAACTTCTATACTCAATACCGTGACCGATGAAGGCTAACATAACAAAACGCCTTCTTCACAACTCCATTGGTGCCACTTTCAGGAAATTACATGCCTGTAAACTGACGTGGTCTGAACCTCCCAATATTCAACACCTCGCACTAATCTCCATTAAACTCCCATCAGCCAATCCTCAGATCATTTACCCAGCTGATCAATATCCTGCTATAATTTTTAATAACCATTTTCACCTTGTGCATTCTGATCTAAGTTGTTGATATAAATCTACACCATTTCTGGAACATTTTTTTTATCCACTATAAAAAACAAAAAGTAATCTTATTAATATCTCTGACAGTCCCTTATTCCCCCATATAATTTCTCCTGTCTTAGTCTGAGTTACCCGTGTTAACTCTTGTTAATCTTTTCCAGCACAGAAACGGGTCATGCAGCCCAGCTTGTCCACACTGACCAAGATGCTCCATCTACCCTAGTCCCACCCTCTCTGTTTTTTGGCCCATATCCCTCTCTACCTTTCCAATCCATGTGCCTGTCCAAATGTATTTAAAATGGTGTTATATTACCTGCCTCGACTACCTCTGTGGCAGTTCGTTCCATATACCCACCACCCTCTGTGGAAAAAGTTGCCCCTCAGGTTCTTATTAAATTTTTGCCTTCTCACCTTAAACCCAAATCCTCTAGTTCTTGATTCCCTTACTCTGGATAAAACACTCTGCATTCACCCTTACTCCCTTCGTGATGTCATGCACACAATAGGTTCTTGCGTTTCTTGACCGTCTATTCTCATATTCCACTTTCCCTTATTTTTATTTTTTTATTTTTTTATTTTTATTTTTTTATTAGAAGTATTTTACATTACAGTAATCTGCAACAACGTAAATTTATACAGTTCTTGTACCACTTCTGTTTTCAACTTTAATAGAGAAAAAGGATAGAAAGAGCTAGCAAAGACAGTCAGTGAGTGAATGAAAAAGTGGTCCAGGAACACACATGTGAACCTAAACCACAAGAAGTAGTTAAAGAAGAAAATAAAAAAAGAGAAAAAAGAAAATAAGATAGGACAATATGAAAGGATGTACCTACTTCTTATCTTTACTCACCCTCGCCAGGTCCTAAAACCATTTATTATCAACATTTTGTTGCACCCTATGTTTGTAATAGGTCGATATATGGAGACCAAATCTTTTGGAATTGGTCTCGTTTACCTGCTAGGAGGAATCTCATATCTTCTAGATGTAACAATTCCGACATATTAGAAGTCCACATTTTTATTGTTGGCGTATGAGCATTTTGCTTGGGGGTCGCGTAACTATTTAGCATGTGGGAGTCTCGTTCGTTATCGGAATTAACCAGACAAATCGCTCCACCAACTAAGAACGGCCATGCACCACCACCCTACTTTCCCTTATTTTAATCAATGCCTTGGTTTTCCTTTGCTAAATTTTGAATTTGCTCAAACCTCATGCTTTTGAGGTGACATTACATGTCTTCACTTTTCACCTAGTATTATCTTTTAGTTCTCCTAATGTGCATGACTATACACTTTTCCTGCTGTGCTTTTTTCTGCCTTAATAAAGCATTTGCAATTGTAAATTATGTATTAATCCTTTTAAGGTAGCTGTTGCCTTTTTACTGCCATACCATTTCATTCCCAATCTACAGTGGCCAACTTACACGTCATGCTTTCATAATTTGCTTTAATAGATTTAAGATCCTAGATTCAGTTTGAATTAAATTAAACTTTCAATCTTTGTATAAAAGTCTATTGTATTATGATCAATTTTCCCTAAGGACCCATAATCTACCAGATCATCAATAAACCTTTCGATGAAGAAGCAGGTTCAAGTGGCTGTAAGTCTTACTTCTGTTCCTCATTCTTATGTTCATGCATTCTTAATAAATCTACCTCCCAAACAAAGTCAATAATGAGTAAGCTCAGTATCCAGGTCATATAACTTAAACTCTTAATCAGCATCTGTACATCAAAGAAGGTAAATCCTGGGTAAACTCACAGGTAGCTTACAAGAGTGCACAGGCAGCTGTTACGCTAAAAGCATAGAATCATGTATAGTCTTTCGGCTAACTGGTTAGCATGTAACAAAAGCTTTTCACTGTAACTTGGTACACGTGACAATAAACTAAACTAAACTAAACTATAAAGCTGTGGTAGGTCAAATGCTGGTAATAGTTCTGGACTTCCACAGATGGAAACATCTTCAGCTACCTCTCTACTTCATCTTGAAGGCTTCTGAAGGTCCCACAATACCAAATATTTAAAAAGGATCATCCAACACAGTGGAACATCCCAAAGTGCTTCTCAAACAATTTTATCAAACAAGACAACCGCGGAGATATTAGGGAGACAGCCAAAAGGTTTTAAGGAGGATTGAACAGGAAGAGAGTGGTAAAAGGAAGGCAGTACAAAGTTTATGCATGGAAGGCACAGTCAGCAATGACAGACCAAGTTATGTTGAGATATGAATAGGACATTTAAGTTTTCGGCTTACTATTGTTTTTACACTGGCATAGATTATTAATGAAAGCTGAGAATGGATTAATCAATTACAGAGATAATGTAACTCAAAATGACTGGAGAGTGTTACGTGGAATGTTGGACCATAAATTGAGCAAAACTTGAATCAAGCTACAATTGTTACCAGTCAGAAATTTAGATTTAGTTGTGTTTTATAGAGTCTCAAGGTTGAGTGTTTTTTAATAACATGATGTGGCGGCACCTAGTGATGAAGCTATGTATTCAGAACCCTCGTCATTGGTCGGGACTGACACGTGAACGGGGGTTCGTTCGCAGGCGTTTCTGTATGTTTCAATAGCTAGTGCTCCGCACGATGATAGGAGCTTAGAATCATTTATTCCTGACCAAGTACACGTGTAGTTCGAGTGTTTCACTAATAAAGAACATTTTGCTCTACCTGCCTGGTCTCACTACATTGGTGACCCTGTCGATCGGACCTTTTTCGGATCCGTTATAATGAACGCCACATTCACACACTAATTTTGGTTTAGCAACTGTTTCATTGGGGGGGTTGGAATTAGTTACAATTGGCTGACATTGAGGTCTTCGTTCCAATTCCAGGGAGGAAACAGACTCCCCAAAGACTGAAAGATGTTGGTGTTCAGTGGGACTGGCTGTGATGTCTCATTAGGCTATTGGAATTTTCTGTTTTGATTATCAGTTCAGTTTAGTTTATTGTCACATGTACCGAGGTACAGTGAAAACCTTTTGTTGCTTATCTTACTGGGTGTGCACTTATTCCAAACATGAACACAGAAACAGGAATCACCTGGGCCATTTAACCCTTTGTGCCTGTTCTGACATTTAGTGTTGCCATGACAGATTCGTCACCTATCTCCATCTATTTGCCTTTAGCCAAATTCCCTAACATCTTCAGTTGTCAGAAATCCTGCAACCGGAGATTTAACATTCACAACTAATCGTGATTTAATCAGCATTTGTTGAAAACATTCACATTTCTATCACTCTTTACAGATAAAAGTGTCCCCACTCCTGAGAGACATGCCTCTAATTGTTGAACTGTGCCTGAAGATCTGAGGCCCCCTCCAGCAACAATTGCTTCTCTTTATCTGCCCTATGGGATCCCCTTCATACCTTCGAAGCGTCAATCAAATCACCCATCTAAATTTTTTTATGGAATACTACTGAGGGTGGCAGAGTGGTGCAGCACGGTAGAGTTGTTGCCTTACAGCACTTGCAGCGCCGGAGACCCGGGTTCGATCCCGACTACGGGTGCTGTCTGTATGGAGTTTGTACGTTCTCCCCGTGACCGCGTGGGTTTTCTCCAAGATCTTTGGTTTCCTCCCACACTCCAAAGACGTTCGGGGTTGTAGGTTAATTGCTTGGTGTATGTGTAAATTGTCTGTAGTGTGTGTAGGATGGTCTTAATGTATGGGGATCACTGGTTGGCGCAGACTCGGTGGGCTGAAGGGCCTGATTCCACGCTGTATCTCTAAAACTAAAAACTACTCTCGTCAGCTTTGTCTCTCCAGACTTCCTAATGTTAATTTAATTTGTTCTCAGGTGAGGAATTAATTGCCTCACTTCATGATATCTTGGACAATCTTGTATCATCTTTGTTTTTAATCATATTGCCTAGGGAGGTGGGGAAGGAATACTCTACCCTCCTTTTCACAGTGCAGTAGTAGCATTGTAGTTCAGGATAGCTTTTTTGAGCATGAACCCTCTGGAATCGATGCTTTAATAATTTATCTACAGACGCACTCAGAATTCAACTTATGGCACCTGCAGTTAACTTTTGATCAACCCGCAAAGTATCATATACATTTTTCTCTTGGTGATTACAAATAGCACATGAATAAAATATATTAGACAGAAATGGAAAAACGTACATTATCAGCAAAATAAATGTTTTTTGTCCACGTTTGCTTACTATACATTCTACCTTAGACATAAAATGCTGGAGTAACTCAGCGGGACAGGCAGCATCTCTGGATCGAAGGAATGGGTGACGTTTCGGGTCGAGATCCTTCTTCAGCTATACCTTTCCTTCTTTCACCCATTCCTTCTATCCAGAGATGCTGCCTTTCCCGCTGAGTTACTCCAGCATCCAGTTTTACTCCAGTAAACCAGCATCTGCAGTTCCTTCCTATGCATTCTGCCATGATTGGTTGTACAGTAAAGTTAGCTTTAGGAATTATATAGATGCTGAAATACTGCGTATTTATATATTATGTAGTTAAAAGTGAGCAAGCGTGAGATGCTGCACTTTGGAAGGTTGAATGTAAGGGGAAAGTTTACAGTTAATGGCATAACCCTTAACAGCATTGATATACAGAGGGATCTTGGGGTCCATGTCAATGGGTCCCTGAAAGTGGCAATGCAGGTAGTGGTGAAGATAATGTATGGTATGCTTGCCTTCATCGTTTGGGGCATTGAGCATAAGAGTCAGGAAGTCATGCTGCTTTATAGGACACCCATTAGGCTATATTTGGAGCATTGTCTGCAGTTCTGGTCATCCCATCACAGGAAGGATGTGGAGGCTACAGAAGAGGTTTACCAGAATACTGCCTGGATTAGAGGATTTTAGTCATTTACGATGTTGTTCCATATCCCATGTCTTATTGAATTTTGGAGTGGTGAAGAAAATGGATGAAAGCAAATATTTCCAGAATTTTGTTATTTGTGGATGGGACGATTGTGACCATGTTGTCACATCGTGGCAGCAGAGACAGTGTGATGGATCCTGAGATGGTTGAGACTGAATCCGGGGAATGCAGCCAAAGGAAGAATCTATTTGAAAGGTCAAATGCGTAGCTGGAAATGAGAAAAATATATACTCTGTGAGTGAACTTTATAAGAAACAAAAGGCAAAGCTATATTGGAAGAACATGATCGGATTTTCCAATTTTAAACAAATTCCACCTTCCCGTCTTATAAGATCTCCACATCTGATAACACCTCAGAAGATGCAGGAATCTAAGATTCAGGTTTTCTAAAAGGTCTCAAAATGAATAGATTATTACAATTATCTAGAATAAAGCAAATATTGGGTTTATCGTCAATGTTATGATTTATTTAACAAATAGGTGACTAACCTCAACTCTGTAGTTAGTACTGAACTTAATGGAGATAGAAGGAAGGAGAATGAAAGGGATTTCAAACTAATTCAACATTATTTAATTTGTTTGCTTTCTTTATGACTAAATCTTGTTGCCTGTTCTTTACGTTTTTATGTTCTGAAATCCTTGCTTCACCGTGTTACTCAAATTTGATTTGCACATTTTAAGATTTGTCCATTATGAGTTATTAAACCACCAATGTCTCATCTTGTATTTTCAGAGTCTTTTTACTTATCCCTGTCTTGTATAATTGATGTGATTTATGTTTGTGTTTGCTGCCTGTGATGCTGCTGCAAGCAAGATTTGCATTGTACCTGTTCCTCACCAAACTAAGCATGCGACAATAAACTTGACTCGTATTAGTTTTAGTTTTCAGTTTAGTTTTGCAGATACAGCATGGCAACAAATGTTTTGGCCCAGGAGTCCATGTCACCCATCGATCACCCGTTCGTACGAGTCCAATGTTATCCCACTTTCCCATCCACTCCCTACACATTAGGGGCAATTGTACAGAGGCCAATTAAGCTACAATCCCGCAAGTCCTTGCAATGTAGGAGGAAACCGGAGCAGAGAGAAGATACCTAACCAGTCACAGGGAGAGCATTCAAACTCAAACAAGGACAGCACCCGAGATTAGGGTTGAACCTAGGTCTCTGGCGCTGTGAAACAGCAAATCTACCAGCTGCGTCACTGTGCTTCCCTGCGCCTTGAAATTTTAAGCTTAATTCTACAGGATATTTGCACATTAAGTGTCATGCAGACGGCAATTGGAAAAAGTGTGATGCAAATAGTGCACACTTAATGCAATAGTTATAAACACTGAAAATGTACGATGCATAAGAAAGCCTCTTGGCTCATTGTGCCCATACCCGTCAAAATAGAATTCCCCAGGACCAGGTTCACAGCCCATCAGGTCAAGAATCTTCAGGTACATGTTCAAGTATGTTTTCAATGTTATGAAGGTTTCTTCCTCTTTCCAGCAGCGATATCCAGACCCCTTACCTTTGGATGAATAAACTTTTTGCTCATAGTCCTTCTAATCCTGATAACCATTAGTTCAAGTTTACATTGCCAGTTTCTGACCCCTCTGCCAAGGGAAATAGATCCAATTTCCCACCAAGTCCACGCCGACCAGCGATCACCCCGTACACTAGTACTATCCTACCCACCAAGGACAATTTACAATATTTTTACCGAAGCCAATTAACTTACAAACCTATACGTGTTTGGAGTGTGAGAGGAAACCTGGAGAAAAACCCACACAGTCACAGGGAGAACATACAACTCCATACAGACAGCACCTGTAGTCAGGATCGAACCCAGGTCTCTGGCGCTGTAAGGCAGCAACTTCTACTGCAGCTCCACGGTGCCACCCAGCTTCTAAAGTCCATAGATTTTTGAAGACTGGACTGAAGCAAATATGACCAAACTATCTTTGACGAAAGGGGGAGCAGAAACAGTCAAGTATTGATGTGCTAGCCTGACAGTAGTAGTTGCGGAATGCTGAAATCTATTATAAAGGATGTAATCTCAAGACACTCATAAAATAATATTGTGATTGAGTAGGATCAACATAGATTTATCCATAGGACATCATGTTTAACTAATATATTAGAGCTCTTTGAAGGTACCGTGTGGGTAATAGACTAGATAAGGAGAGAACCAGTGGATGCATTCTTCAATGGAAATGCTTAATATGTTTTTAAATGTTGGAAGACTGGATAATGTTAACTTTCAAAGGGCCTGAATGCCCTTATACATGTCAGTGAAGGATAACATGCCCGCAATGAAGAAGATAAATGGTATGTTGGACTTTACTGCATTGGATTTAAATGCAGAGAAAGGATGTCTTAATACAATTCTTTGATCACATCTGGTATATTATATACAAATTTGAACTCCGCTCCTTCAAAAACAATATACTTGCAATAGAGGAAGTGTACTGAAGATTCACCTTTGAGGCAGCTGAATGAAGGGTCCATCATATGAGTAGATTAGTGCCTCCATTTAGAGTTTGGAAGAATTAGAGAAAACCTTATTGAAACACACAAAATTCTTAGAGGCCTTGACAGGGGAGATGATGAGAAGATGTTTTACTTCCCAAGAACTTGACCTAGGGGGTCACGGACACAGTATAAGGAGTAGACCATGAGGAGTGCAATGAGGAGAAATTACAGCGGACAGTTAATCTTTGAATTCTCTATCTATGATGCTCTGGAATTGACGTTATTGATGATTGCTGGCCATATGCCACAATTGAGATTGATAGGTTTCTGGACTTTGGATTTGCCTAGGGATATGGAGATAAAGTACAAACACGAGTTAGAAGATCAGCCAAAATCTTGTTGAATGGGGGAACATTTGGGCTCTAATTTCTTTGGTTGTTTTTGTTTTAAGAGTTACTTGCATTGATAAGAAATAGATTACTTCTGTGTCCATTAGCAATAGATTTTGGAGAACTATTCAATACATTTTCTAATTGGGAAAAGAATGCGTATTTGCACAAAATGAGTTTGTTGCTAATTCAAAGCTTCTTATAACAGGCATCATTTAACGAAGATGGGAAAAAGGTATAAAGGTCTCATTTGGAAACCCATTCAAGAAATCAAAATTCATATTACATAGAACTGAAATCATTGATTCAGTTGAAATCTATTACAGAAAGAGACGGTGTTAAATTGTGTACCTGTGCTGTTATACCACACAGATATTGTTCCACTGTAAAATGAATCAACTAATGAGAACTGATCAAGGCCCATTTGCTATTAAATATTGCAGTTTGAAGAGTGCAGTTTGCTGTCATCCAGATAATCAAATATCTTTTGTTCTTAACTAATTAGGTCTTATGGTGAATTTACTCCTGAAATGTGGTTTATCATGCATTAGGCGTTGGTTAATTTAAACACATAATACTCCATTCTGTCAAGAATAGTCTGCCTGTCTAAACTCCTATAAAGTGGGTAATGGTGCATACAAGGTTTACACAGATGTTCATTCACCAGTTGGATACTGTGACTAACATCTCCTCCACTTTGACAATACTTAAAACCTCAACATTACCGCTGATCAGAAATTTTCCTAAAGCTGACATGAGGAACCTGGTGTCAAAACTCTGGTGCTACACAAGGTGTGGCTTTCAAAATAGCTTGGAGCTCTAATTCACTGAACTGTGTGGGACAGCTGGTAGAGCTACTGTCTCTGGTAGAGCCAGAGACCCAGGTACGATCCTGACCTTGGGTGCTGCCTGCCTGTGTGGAGTTTGCAAGATCTCTGTGGCCGCGTGGCTTTCCTCCGGGTGCTCTGGTTTCCTCCCACATCCCAAAGACTTGCGGGTTTGTGGGTTAAAACACAAAAGGACACAAAGTGCTGGGGAAGGGTCTCGACCTGAAACATCACCTATCCATGTTTCTCAGAGATGCTGCCTGACCTGCTGAGTTCCTCCAGCAGTTTGTGTCCTTTTGTGTATTAACCAGCACCTGCAGTTCCTTGTGTCAACACTCAGGTTTGTAGGTTAATTGGCCTCTGTAAATTGCCTCTAGTGTGTCGGGAGTGGATGAGAAAGTAGGATAATATAGAACTAGTGTGAACAGGTGATCGACGGTGGACATGGCCTGTTTCCATGCTGTATCTTTCGATCAAAAATTAACATCTTCAATAGCAGTACAGTTGAGTAGCAGTTAAGATTTACTTTCGCCTGCCTTCAAAAGGTATTAGCTGCTCTTTTCAAGTATTGCTCCTTCATATTTCTAAAGCTGCCAGATTTTCCCTCCCATGCCTCCACTTGAAGCAGCAGCCCTCACTAATGAGCAAGTACTTTGCCTGGATGATCAACCATAAAAATAGCTGAGCTATTGCGTGAAGAACAATGTCCTGGCTGAGCTGAATACTTGCCCTCCCTCAACATCCGTGGGTGGTTTTTTGTGCGATTCCAATTATAATCAAGAAGCTTGGCTGATGCATTCCTATCTTAACCTCAGCAACCACCGTTCCCGCCAATGGTTAATTAACTCATCAGAAGCAAACATCTCACCTCAGGATAGTTCTAGTTGCAGAGTTTGTGTTCATGGGTATGCATGGTTCAATTACCAACAAATTTATTCAGGCATATCAGAGAATTGATTTTTTTAAATGGAATAAACATATGATATAAATCACTACCTGTTCATGAGACTTCCAATATGTTATAGTCATAGTGTCATACAATGTGGAAACAGGCCCCTTGGCCCAACTTGCCCACGCCAACCAACATGCTCCATCCACACTAGTCCGACCTGCCTGCATTTGGCCCATATCCCTCTAAACCTACATGTTAGATGTAGTCTTGAGCTTGAATGAGTAAATTAAGCTGGTATGGTTTACACATGGCCGTCCGAAGGGGGGAGGGTGCGCGGGGTGCGACCGCACCCCCCTTATTTTCCCCAGAGTAAGAACAAATCCCCAGAATTTTTTTTTTTAAATCGGAGCACAATCAGCATTTCCACTTTGTGGGAAATCGCCCGAAATTCTGGTTCCGGCCACTGGGGGAGAAAGAAATGCGCCCATCTACGCCTGCGCAGTTGGGGAAGCGACGCAAAATGGCGGCGTCTATCCGCACGTGCACAGTGGGCCCGGGCGGGATCAGACTGCCATTTGTGCTTCACCCATTGAGCTCGATGCCTCGCGTCTACTCCAGGTAAGTGGGGGGGGGAGGGGTGCGGCGCGGCGTCTGCCCGCCGTCTGCCCGCCATCTGCCCGCCCGGTCCAGCGATTACATCCGCGGCGTCGGGGGGGGGGGTTGCGTTGTCTGCCCGCCCGCCCGGTCCAGCGTTTCCATCCGGGGCGTCGGAGCCTCGCCAACGGCCAGTGGGGTGACCAGGAGACCGTCCCCCCGTCGCCGGGCGGGAGCGGCTGTAACCCCAACACCAGACGCCGCTGCCCTCGCCTCCTCCCGCCGCCGGGGCCCAAGCCATCTTCCGCCCCCACCGACACCCGATGGCCCACGCCACCTTCATCTCCCCCCCCGATGGCCCACGCCACCTTCATCTCCCCCCCCCCCGCTGGGCCCATGTCACCTTCATCTTCCCCCCCGCTGGGCCCACGCCACCTTCATCTCCCCCCCCCCCCCCGCTGGGCCCATGTCACCTTCAATTCCCCCCCCCCTGGGCCCACGCCACCTTCATCTTCCCCCCCCCCCCGCTGGGCCCACGCCACCTTCATCTCCCCCCCCCCCTGGGCCCACGCCACCTTCATCTTCCCCCCCCCCGCTGGGCCCACGCCACCTTCATCTTAGACCCCCCCGCCAGATAGAGGGGGGGATGTGAGAGGGGAGAGAGAGAGGGGAAGGGAAAGGAGAGAGAGATGGGGAGGGGAGAGGGAAAGGGAAAGGGGGAATATCTTTAATGAGATTGTAAAATTGAGGTAGGTTTTAGAGCTATTATATTTTTTCCTCATGAATAATATCAAATAATATCAAACAATTGGAACTGCTTTCTTTGCCTTGATAACAATACTGAAAAATATGAATTCCAAAGTTTGTGACTCTTTTTGCAGCATATTTTTAATATAATTTGAATATTACAAAAATATGCATGTTTTCATGGTCATCATGGATCTGTCTGCAGTAATGCAGCAGTCCGTTGATGATGTTGCTGCTGTGGAAGCTAGGCAGAAGATGGTTGGAAGATCTCCTTGGTGCAGTAAAAACCAAACGTTTTATGATTCTATATGAGTTCTTACAAGAATTGTGAAAACTTCACATATATGCAGCCTATCAGTAAAATATTTTTTGAATACATGTCATGTCTTAAGTCCTGTTAATGATAATATTGGCCAAATAAAATATGTCACAAAATGATGAATCTCTGTATTTGCAAAGCCTGTTTGTCCACTTTCTGTGGAAGGTTGCAAGCTGTGAGTCACGCTCCAAGAAGTCTGGACCCTAGATGGAAGTTGAGGATAAGGCGAGGTCCAAATGTCTCTCCTTTTGTTTATATGTATGAGGGTTTTGTAGAAGAGCTAAGAGGTGTTGCATATGCATGATTAGGTTTGGTCAGATAGGGGGGTGTTGTAAAGTACTGTTAATTATGTTGCAGAGTGTTTGTGTTGTTATCTTGTGAAGTGTGAAGCCTTGTTCAAATTGTTTATACTTCCTGGAGAAATGTTTCTATTCTTTTGTAAACTCTTCCTGCTAGAACTTTCTGTAGAAACAATGTAATGGTGAATTCTGTGATTGGGTTCGGGAACTGTCAATATCTATAATCTAATCAAGAATCAAGAGAGTTTATTGTCATGTGTCCCAGATAGGACAATGAAATTCTTGCTCGAACTTCTCTCGAGCATGAAGGAGAGTTACATAGACCTCCTAGGACCATGTGTCGACCATGCTGCAAGTTTGAGTCGAGTGCAAACGCTTCTAAACTTGCAAATTAGGTCCCCGCAGTGGGACGGGCCCTTTAGTTGATCCAGTGCTGGACTCGGTGTTTTACTGACCCACATGCCCACCAATCGAGGCCCACCTGGCTCCTGGCCCCGCTCAAGTACGCTCGCGCCATGCCTCCCGCAGCTGGACTCCCACGTCCCACCGCTCCAACCCCCCCCCCCCCCGCTGGGCCCACGCCACCTTCATCTCCCCCCCCCCCTGGGCCCACGCCACCTTCATCTTCCCCCCCCCCCCGCTGGGCCCACGCCACCTTCATCTTAGACCCCCCCGCCAGATAGAGGGGGGGATGTGAGAGGGGAGAGAGAGAGGGGAAGGGAAAGGAGAGAGAGATGGGGAGGGGAGAGGGAAAGGGAAAGGGGGAATATCTTTAATGAGATTGTAAAATTGAGGTAGGTTTTAGAGCTATTATATTTTTTCCTCATGAATAATATCAAATAATATCAAACAATTGGAACTGCTTTCTTTGCCTTGATAACAATACTGAAAAATATGAATTCCAAAGTTTGTGACTCTTTTTGCAGCATATTTTTAATATAATTTGAATATTACAAAAATATGCATGTTTTCATGGTCATCATGGATCTGTCTGCAGTAATGCAGCAGTCCGTTGATGATGTTGCTGCTGTGGAAGCTAGGCAGAAGATGGTTGGAAGATCTCCTTGGTGCAGTAAAAACCAACCGTTTTATGATTCTATATCATGAGTTCTTACAAGAATTGTGAAAACTTCACATATATGCAGCCTATCAGTAAAATATTTTTTGAATACATGTCATGTCTTAAGTCCTGTTAATGATAATATTGGCCAA
>CM075986.1:12413615-12619314 GCA_038087875.1 Malacoraja senta
CATCTAAATTTTTTTATGGAATACTACTGAGGGTGGCAGAGTGGTGCAGCACGGTAGAGTTGTTGCCTTACAGCACTTGCAGCGCCGGAGACCCGGGTTCGATCCCGACTACGGGTGCTGTCTGTATGGAGTTTGTACGTTCTCCCCGTGACCGCGTGGGTTTTCTCCAAGATCTTTGGTTTCCTCCCACACTCCAAAGACGTTCGGGGTTGTAGGTTAATTGCTTGGTGTATGTGTAAATTGTCTGTAGTGTGTGTAGGATGGTCTTAATGTATGGGGATCACTGGTTGGCGCAGACTCGGTGGGCTGAAGGGCCTGATTCCACGCTGTATCTCTAAAACTAAAAACTACTCTCGTCAGCTTTGTCTCTCCAGACTTCCTAATGTTAATTTAATTTGTTCTCAGGTGAGGAATTAATTGCCTCACTTCATGATATCTTGGACAATCTTGTATCATCTTTGTTTTTAATCATATTGCCTAGGGAGGTGGGGAAGGAATACTCTACCCTCCTTTTCACAGTGCAGTAGTAGCATTGTAGTTCAGGATAGCTTTTTTTGAGCATGAACCCTCTGGAATCGATGCTTTAATAATTTATCTACAGACGCACTCAGAATTCAACTTATGGCACCTGCAGTTAACTTTTGATCAACCCGCAAAGTATCATATACATTTTTCTCTTGGTGATTACAAATAGCACATGAATAAAATATATTAGACAGAAATGGAAAAACGTACATTATCAGCAAAATAAATGTTTTTTGTCCACGTTTGCTTACTATACATTCTACCTTAGACATAAAATGCTGGAGTAACTCAGCGGGACAGGCAGCATCTCTGGATCGAAGGAATGGGTGACGTTTCGGGTCGAGATCCTTCTTCAGCTATACCTTTCCTTCTTTCACCCATTCCTTCTATCCAGAGATGCTGCCTTTCCCGCTGAGTTACTCCAGCATCCAGTTTTACTCCAGTAAACCAGCATCTGCAGTTCCTTCCTATGCATTCTGCCATGATTGGTTGTACAGTAAAGTTAGCTTTAGGAATTATATAGATGCTGAAATACTGCGTATTTATATATTATGTAGTTAAAAGTGAGCAAGCGTGAGATGCTGCACTTTGGAAGGTTGAATGTAAGGGGAAAGTTTACAGTTAATGGCATAACCCTTAACAGCATTGATATACAGAGGGATCTTGGGGTCCATGTCAATGGGTCCCTGAAAGTGGCAATGCAGGTAGTGGTGAAGATAATGTATGGTATGCTTGCCTTCATCGTTTGGGGCATTGAGCATAAGAGTCAGGAAGTCATGCTGCTTTATAGGACACCCATTAGGCTATATTTGGAGCATTGTCTGCAGTTCTGGTCATCCCATCACAGGAAGGATGTGGAGGCTACAGAAGAGGTTTACCAGAATACTGCCTGGATTAGAGGATTTTAGTCATTTACGATGTTGTTCCATATCCCATGTCTTATTGAATTTTGGAGTGGTGAAGAAAATGGATGAAAGCAAATATTTCCAGAATTTTGTTATTTGTGGATGGGACGATTGTGACCATGTTGTCACATCGTGGCAGCAGAGACAGTGTGATGGATCCTGAGATGGTTGAGACTGAATCCGGGGAATGCAGCCAAAGGAAGAATCTATTTGAAAGGTCAAATGCGTAGCTGGAAATGAGAAAAATATATACTCTGTGAGTGAACTTTATAAGAAACAAAAGGCAAAGCTATATTGGAAGAACATGATCGGATTTTCCAATTTTAAACAAATTCCACCTTCCCGTCTTATAAGATCTCCACATCTGATAACACCTCAGAAGATGCAGGAATCTAAGATTCAGGTTTTCTAAAAGGTCTCAAAATGAATAGATTATTACAATTATCTAGAATAAAGCAAATATTGGGTTTATCGTCAATGTTATGATTTATTTAACAAATAGGTGACTAACCTCAACTCTGTAGTTAGTACTGAACTTAATGGAGATAGAAGGAAGGAGAATGAAAGGGATTTCAAACTAATTCAACATTATTTAATTTGTTTGCTTTCTTTATGACTAAATCTTGTTGCCTGTTCTTTACGTTTTTATGTTCTGAAATCCTTGCTTCACCGTGTTACTCAAATTTGATTTGCACATTTTAAGATTTGTCCATTATGAGTTATTAAACCACCAATGTCTCATCTTGTATTTTCAGAGTCTTTTTACTTATCCCTGTCTTGTATAATTGATGTGATTTATGTTTGTGTTTGCTGCCTGTGATGCTGCTGCAAGCAAGATTTGCATTGTACCTGTTCCTCACCAAACTAAGCATGCGACAATAAACTTGACTCGTATTAGTTTTAGTTTTCAGTTTAGTTTTGCAGATACAGCATGGCAACAAATGTTTTGGCCCAGGAGTCCATGTCACCCATCGATCACCCGTTCGTACGAGTCCAATGTTATCCCACTTTCCCATCCACTCCCTACACATTAGGGGCAATTGTACAGAGGCCAATTAAGCTACAATCCCGCAAGTCCTTGCAATGTAGGAGGAAACCGGAGCAGAGAGAAGATACCTAACCAGTCACAGGGAGAGCATTCAAACTCAAACAAGGACAGCACCCGAGATTAGGGTTGAACCTAGGTCTCTGGCGCTGTGAAACAGCAAATCTACCAGCTGCGTCACTGTGCTTCCCTGCGCCTTGAAATTTTAAGCTTAATTCTACAGGATATTTGCACATTAAGTGTCATGCAGACGGCAATTGGAAAAAGTGTGATGCAAATAGTGCACACTTAATGCAATAGTTATAAACACTGAAAATGTACGATGCATAAGAAAGCCTCTTGGCTCATTGTGCCCATACCCGTCAAAATAGAATTCCCCAGGACCAGGTTCACAGCCCATCAGGTCAAGAATCTTCAGGTACATGTTCAAGTATGTTTTCAATGTTATGAAGGTTTCTTCCTCTTTCCAGCAGCGATATCCAGACCCCTTACCTTTGGATGAATAAACTTTTTGCTCATAGTCCTTCTAATCCTGATAACCATTAGTTCAAGTTTACATTGCCAGTTTCTGACCCCTCTGCCAAGGGAAATAGATCCAATTTCCCACCAAGTCCACGCCGACCAGCGATCACCCCGTACACTAGTACTATCCTACCCACCAAGGACAATTTACAATATTTTTACCGAAGCCAATTAACTTACAAACCTATACGTGTTTGGAGTGTGAGAGGAAACCTGGAGAAAAACCCACACAGTCACAGGGAGAACATACAACTCCATACAGACAGCACCTGTAGTCAGGATCGAACCCAGGTCTCTGGCGCTGTAAGGCAGCAACTTCTACTGCAGCTCCACGGTGCCACCCAGCTTCTAAAGTCCATAGATTTTTGAAGACTGGACTGAAGCAAATATGACCAAACTATCTTTGACGAAAGGGGGAGCAGAAACAGTCAAGTATTGATGTGCTAGCCTGAACAGTAGTAGTTGCGGAATGCTGAAATCTATTATAAAGGATGTAATCTCAAGACACTCATAAAATAATATTGTGATTGAGTAGGATCAACATAGATTTATCCATAGGACATCATGTTTAACTAATATATTAGAGCTCTTTGAAGGTACCGTGTGGGTAATAGACTAGATAAGGAGAGAACCAGTGGATGCATTCTTCAATGGAAATGCTTAATATGTTTTTAAATGTTGGAAGACTGGATAATGTTAACTTTCAAAGGGCCTGAATGCCCTTATACATGTCAGTGAAGGATAACATGCCCGCAATGAAGAAGATAAATGGTATGTTGGACTTTACTGCATTGGATTAAATGCAGAGAAAGGATGTCTTTAATACAATTCTTTGATCACATCTGGTATATTATATACAAATTTGAACTCCGCTCCTTCAAAAACAATATACTTGCAATAGAGGAAGTGTACTGAAGATCACCTTTGAGGCAGCTGAATGAAGGGTCCATCATATGAGTAGATTAGTGCCTCCATTTAGAGTTTGGAAGAATTAGAGAAAACCTTATTGAAACACACAAAATTCTTAGAGGCCTTGACAGGGGAGATGATGAGAAGATGTTTTACTTCCCAAGAACTTGACCTAGGGGGTCACGGACACAGTATAAGGAGTAGACCATGAGGAGTGCAATGAGGAGAAATTAACAGCGGACAGTTAATCTTTGAATTCTCTATCTATGATGCTCTGGAATTGACGTTATTGATGATTGCTGGCCATATGCCACAATTGAGATTGATAGGTTCTGGACTTTGGATTTGCCTAGGGATATGGAGATAAAGTACAAACACGAGTTAGAAGATCAGCCAAAATCTTGTTGAATGGGGGAACATTTGGGCTCTAATTTCTTTGGTTGTTTTTGTTTTAAGAGTTACTTGCATTGATAAGAAATAGATTACTTCTGTGTCCATTAGCAAAAGATTTTGGAGAAACTATTCAATACATTTTCTAATTGGGAAAAGAATGCGTATTTGCACAAAATGAGTTTGTTGCTAATTCAAAGCTTCTTATAACAGGCATCATTTAACGAAGATGGGAAAAAGGTATAAAGGTCTCATTTGGAAACCCATTCAAGAAATCAAAATTCATATTACATAGAACTGAAATCATTGATTCAGTTGAAATCTATTACAGAAAGAGACGGTGTTAAATTGTGTACCTGTGCTGTTATACCACACAGATATTGTTCCACTGTAAAATGAATCAACTAATGAGAACTGATCAAGGCCCATTTGCTATTAAATATTGCAGTTTGAAGAGTGCAGTTTGCTGTCATCCAGATAATCAAATATCTTTTGTTCTTAACTAATTAGGTCTTATGGTGAATTTACTCCTGAAATGTGGTTTATCATGCATTAGGCGTTGGTTAATTTAAACACATAATACTCCATTCTGTCAAGAATAGTCTGCCTGTCTAAACTCCTATAAAGTGGGTAATGGTGCATACAAGGTTTACACAGATGTTCATTCACCAGTTGGATACTGTGACTAACATCTCCTCCACTTTGACAATACTTAAAACCTCAACATTACCGCTGATCAGAAATTTTCCTAAAGCTGACATGAGGAACCTGGTGTCAAAACTCTGGTGCTACACAAGGTGTGGCTTTCAAAATAGCTTGGAGCTCTAATTCACTGAACTGTGTGGGACAGCTGGTAGAGCTACTGTCTCTGGTAGAGCCAGAGACCCAGGTACGATCCTGACCTTGGGTGCTGCCTGCCTGTGTGGAGTTTGCAAGATCTCTGTGGCCGCGTGGCTTTCCTCCGGGTGCTCTGGTTTCCTCCCACATCCCAAAGACTTGCGGGTTTGTGGGTTAAAACACAAAAGGACACAAAGTGCTGGGGAAGGGTCTCGACCTGAAACATCACCTATCCATGTTTCTCAGAGATGCTGCCTGACCTGCTGAGTTCCTCCAGCAGTTTGTGTCCTTTTGTGTATTAACCAGCACCTGCAGTTCCTTGTGTCAACACTCAGGTTTGTAGGTTAATTGGCCTCTGTAAATTGCCTCTAGTGTGTCGGGAGTGGATGAGAAAGTAGGATAATATAGAACTAGTGTGAACAGGTGATCGACGGTGGACATGGCCTGTTTCCATGCTGTATCTTTCGATCAAAAATTAACATCTTCAATAGCAGTACAGTTGAGTAGCAGTTAAGATTTACTTTCGCCTGCCTTCAAAAGGTATTAGCTGCTCTTTTCAAGTATTGCTCCTTCATATTTCTAAAGCTGCCAGATTTTCCCTCCCATGCCTCCACTTGAAGCAGCAGCCCTCACTAATGAGCAAGTACTTTGCCTGGACGATCAACCATAAAAATAGCTGAGCTATTGCGTGAAGAACAATGTCCTGGCTGAGCTGAATACTTGCCCTCCCTCAACATCCGTGGGTGGTTTTTTGTGCGATTCCAATTATAATCAAGAAGCTTGGCTGATGCATTCCTATCTTAACCTCAGCAACCACCGTTCCCGCCAATGGTTAATTAACTCATCAGAAGCAAACATCTCACCTCAGGATAGTTCTAGTTGCAGAGTTTGTGTTCATGGGTATGCATGGTTCAATTACCAACAAATTTATTCAGGCATATCAGAGAATTGATTTTTTTAAATGGAATAAACATATGATATAAATCACTACCTGTTCATGAGACTTCCAATATGTTATAGTCATAGTGTCATACAATGTGGAAACAGGCCCCTTGGCCCAACTTGCCCACGCCAACCAACATGCTCCATCCACACTAGTCCGACCTGCCTGCATTTGGCCCATATCCCTCTAAACCTACATGTTAGATGTAGTCTTGAGCTTGAATGAGTAAATTAAGCTGGTATGGTTTACACATGGCCGTCCGAAGGGGGGAGGGTGCGCGGGGTGCGACCGCACCCCCCTTATTTTCCCCAGAGTAAGAACAAATCCCCAGAATTTTTTTTTTTAAATCGGAGCACAATCAGCATTTCCACTTTGTGGGAAATCGCCCGAAATTCTGGTTCCGGCCACTGGGGGAGAAAGAAATGCGCCCATCTACGCCTGCGCAGTTGGGGAAGCGACGCAAAATGGCGGCGTCTATCCGCACGTGCACAGTGGGCCCGGGCGGGATCAGACTGCCATTTGTGCTTCACCCATTGAGCTCGATGCCTCGCGTCTACTCCAGGTAAGTGGGGGGGGGAGGGGTGCGGCGCGGCGTCTGCCCGCTGTCTGCCCGCCATCTGCCCGCCCGGTCCAGCGATTACATCCGCGGCGTCGGGGGGGGGGGGGGTTGCGTTGTCTGCCCGCCCGCCCGGTCCAGCGTTTCCATCCGGGGCGTCGGAGCCTCGCCAACGGCCAGTGGGGTGACCAGGAGACCGTCCCCCCGTCGCCGGGCGGGAGCGGCTGTAACCCCAACACCAGACGCCGCTGCCCTCGCCTCCTCCCGCCGCCGGGGCCCAAGCCATCTTCCGCCCCCACCGACACCCGATGGCCCACGCCACCTTCATCTCCCCCCCCGATGGCCCACGCCACCTTCATCTCCCCCCCCCCCCCGTGGGCCCACGCCACCTTCATCTCCCCCCCCCCTGGGCCCACGCCACCTTCATCTTCCCCCCCCCCCCCCGCTGGGCCCCACGCCACCTTCATCTTAGACCCCCCCGCCAGATAGAGGGGGGGATGTGAGAGGGGAGAGAGAGAGGGGAAGGGAAAGGAGAGAGAGATGGGGAGGGGAGAGGGAAAGGGAAAGGGGGAATATCTTTAATGAGATTGTAAAATTGAGGTAGGTTTTAGAGCTATTATATTTTTTCCTCATGAATAATATCAAATAATATCAAACAATTGGAACTGCTTTCTTTGCCTTGATAACAATACTGAAAAATATGAATTCCAAAGTTTGTGACTCTTTTTGCAGCATATTTTTAATATAATTTGAATATTACAAAAATATGCATGTTTTCATGGTCATCATGGATCTGTCTGCAGTAATGCAGCAGTCCGTTGATGATGTTGCTGCTGTGGAAGCTAGGCAGAAGATGGTTGGAAGATCTCCTTGGTGCAGTAAAAACCAACCGTTTTATGATTCTATATCATGAGTTCTTACAAGAATTGTGAAAGCTTCACATATATGCAGCCTATCAGTAAAATATTTTTTGAATACATGTCATGTCTTAAGTCCTGTTAATGATAATATTGGCCAAATAAAATATGTCACAAAATGATGAATCTCTGTATTTGCAAAGCCTGTTTGTCCACTTTCTGTGGAAGGTTGCAAGCTGTGAGTCACGCTCCAAGAAGTCTGGACCCTAGATGGAAGTTGAGGATAAGGCGAGGTCCAAATGTCTCTCCTTTTGTTTATATGTATGAGGGTTTTGTAGAAGAGCTAAGAGGTGTTGCATATGCATGATTAGGTTTGGTCAGATAGGGGGGTGTTGTAAAGTACTGTTAATTATGTTGCCGAGTGTTTGTGTTGTTATCTTGTGAAGTGTGAAGCCTTGTTCAAATTGTTTATACTACCTGGAGAAATGTTTCTATTCTTTTGTAAACTGTCTTCCTGCTAGAACTTTCTGTAGAAACAATGTAATGGTGAATTCTGTGATTGGGTTCGGGAACTGTCAATATCTATAATCTAATCAAGATTCAAGAGAGTTTATTGTCATGTGTCCCAGATAGGACAATGAAATTCTTGCTCGAACTTCTCTCGAGCATGAAGGAGAGTTACATAGACATCCTAGGACCATGTGTCGACCATGCTGCAAGTTTGAGTCGAGTGCAAACGCTTCTAAACTCGCAAATTAGGTCCCCGCAGTGGGACGGGCCCTTTAGTTGATCCAGTGCTGGACTCGGTGTTTTACTGACCCACATGCCCACCAATCGAGGCCCACCTGGCTCCTGGCCCCGCTCAAGTACGCTCGCGCCATGCCTCCCGCAGCTGGACTCCCACGTCCCCCCGCTCCAACCCCCCCCCCCCCCCGTACAAATGCGCAGAAAGAACGAGCGTTCTGCAGATCGGGAGGTCACAGCTGGTCACCGGAGGCCACAGGCTTCTGAATCCTTTCCGTATCTCCCGCCCGATGGTAGAACATGGCTGCCCCTCCCTCCCTCCCGCTGCAAACCCAACTCGTTGCCAGTCGCGCCGCTCGCAAGTCCTTTGATAAAAACCTTGCGACCCCCCCCTCTCTCTCCTCTCTCTCCTCTCTCTCTCCCCCCTCCTCGCTCTCTCTCTCTCTCTCCTCTCTCCATCCCTCCCCTCTCTCTCCCCCTCCTCTCTCTCTCTCCCCCCTCCTCTCTCTCTCTCCCCCTCCTCTCCCTCTCTCCCACCTCTTTATCTCTCCCCCACCTCTCTCTCTCTCCTCTCCCCCTCCTCTCCCCCTCCCTGTTCCTCCCCCTCCCTGTTCCTCCCCCTCCCTGTTCCTCCCCCTCCCTGTTCCTCCCCCTCCCTGTTCACCCCCTCCCTCCCTCCCTCTCCCCCCTTCTCTCTTTGCCCTCACTCTCTACCCCCTCCCTCTCTAGATGCGCCTGCGAGTTGGGGGCTATGCGTCAGTAGATAGGGCGGTTATGGGGTAATAGGAGCAAATTAATAATATTAATATATTGACAAGGGGGGTAGTTAGCGCGTGTGCGGGGGGGGGTAGTTAGTGTGTGTGGGTGGTTAATGTGTGTGATGCCACATGCCCCCCCCCCCCCCCCCCGCAACCGCACGTTGGGGGAACAGGCCCAACGGGTCTGCACTTGGTCTAGTTCTCCTTAATTCTACCACAACCAATGAAGAAGCTGCTAAAGCTATTGCCAACCTCTCAGAAGCTGTACCTCATACAGAATCACTTTAAACTGGGTCCAACATACAAATATGGTGCCTTGTATAAGAATGGATGCTGGCGAATATTTAACCCTGACTGGTTTCCAGCATATCCCTGGCTTGTATATAGCGATCATGTGGATGGCGTCTTTTGCCTACCTTGTGCCTTGTTTGTGAACAACAGGAAATCACTTGTCATCAAGTCAAGGTAAGTCAAGTCTATTTGTTACAAGATGTGCAGTAAAATGAAAGTGGGGAACAGTAGATATAACCATATAACCATATAACCACTACAGCACGGAAACAGGCCATCTCGGCCCTTCAAGTCCGTGCCGAACATTTTTTTTAAATTTTTTTTTTAAATTAAAAATAAATACTTCCTCCTAGTCCCATCTACCTGCACTCAGACCATAACCCTCCATTCCTTTCCCGTCCATATACCCATCCAATCTATTTTTAAAGGATAACATCGAACCTGCCTCCACCACTTCCACTGGAAGCTCATTCCACACAGCTACCACTCTCTGAGTAAAGAAGTTCCCCCTAATGTTCCCCCTAAACTTCTGTCCCTTAATTCTCAAGTCATGTCCCCTTGTTTGAATCTTCCCTACTCTCAATGGGATAAGCTTATCCACGTCCACTCTGTCTAACCCGCTCATAATTTTAAAGACCTCTATCAAGTCCGCTCTTAACCTTCTGCGCTCCAAAGAATAAAGACCTAACTTGTTCAACCTTTCTCTGTAACTTAGTTGCTGAAACCCAGGCAACATTCTAGTAAATCTCCTCTGTACTCTCTCTATTTTGTTGACATCCTTCCTATAATTAGGCGACCAAAATTGTACTCCATACTCCAGAATTGGCCTCACCAATGCCTTGTACAATTTTAACATTACATCCCAACTTCTATATTCAATGCTCTGATTTATAAAGGCCAGCACACCAAAAGCTTTCTTTACCACCCTATCTACATGAGATTCCACCTTCAGGGAACTATGCACAGTTATTCCTAGATCCCTCTGTTCAACTGCATTCCTCAATTCGCTACCATTTACCGTGTACGTCCTATTTTGATTTGTCCTGCCGAGATGTAGCACCTCACATTTGTCAGCATTAAACTCCATCTGCCATCTTTCAGCCCACTCTTCCAAATGGCCTAAATCTCTCTGTAGACTTTGAAAATCTACTTCATTATCCACAACACCACCTATCTTAGTATCATCTGCATACTTACTAATCCAATGTTCCACACCTTCATCCAGATCATTGATGTACATGACAAACAACAGTGGACCCAACACAGACCCCTGAGGCACCCCACTCGTCACCGGCCTCCAACCTGACAAACAGCCATCCACCATTACTCTCTGGCATCTCCCATTCAGCCACTGTTGAATCCATCTTGCTACTCCACCATTAATATCTTGCTACTCCACCATTAATATCTTGCTACTCCACCATTAATAATGAATTTGAATGAACCATTTAATCATTTATCTTTGCTCAATTGTTTTGAATTTACTGTTCAAATCCCTCTAAACCTCTCTCTCTCTCTCTCTCTCCATCCCTCCCTCTAAACCTGCCCTATCCATATACCCATCCAAATGTTTCTTAAAGGTGATAATAGTACCTGCCTTAATCAACTCCTCCGGCGGCTCGTTCCATACACCCACCACCTTTTGTGTGAAAAAGTCACCTTTAACTTCTGGTTAAAGATGAGAAAAGCAATACCAGGAGAAAAGCGATACCAATAGCTGGCCTGAGCTAATACTAATGAAGCAGATTGCCAAAACCTCATGAAGGTAGAAATGTTTAAAAATAAATGTCACTTAAATAATAATCCTGATCTTCACTCATTCTCAAATCAGATCGAGGTATAAATAATGGAATTACTCATTTTGTTACTAGTTTCCAGCTCCTGATTATCTGTGATTAATTATTCTTAAATGGGTAATCTCACTCAGAGACTGGATAAGAAGCAATGGGGTCCACCAAGCCCTGTAGGAAGTAATTTACTAAACCTGTGGCTGAGACAGAATCATGGAAATGAACAACAACACTGCTAACTCCAAATACAAAGTGCTGTTTTTATCAAGTGCTGACATATTTTATCTGAGGTGAACAGAAATTTGCATTAAAATTACAACATAAAAAGAACATCACATTACTAATTAGAATTAATTTGCCTGCGATCTCTTGGTCCCAAACCTGCATTCTGTCAATAATCTATTGGAACAGTCTCGGGAGAGAAGGTCTTAATAACAGTAAATTCAAAACAATTGAGCAAAGATAAATGATTAAATGGTTCATTCAAATTCATCTACTGTCACCCGCTTTCACCGTTACAATGTTGATTCCAATGGGATCAACCTCTTCATAAAATAAATCTTTTTTTCCTTCTTTTGGTTAGGTGATCTAGTTAATTATTTGGCCGAGATATATTCACTGCCTAAATAAACATTGTGATGTAAATTGTATCTGTTTTCCCTCCTTAAGAGCCTTATTTCTCTTCAATCGAATCCAGTTAATCCAAGATTTGATATACAAGTGTGGAGGGAACATACATAAAATTGGGGTGGTGCCAACTTTTCCTTAACGGTTTTTCTTCCTCCATAGAACACCAATTTCAGAAATGTGTAAGAAGGAACTGCAGATGCTGCTTTACACCGAAGATGCCACTGTACCTCGGTACACGTGACAATAAACTAAACAGGAATAAGATGATAGGCACAAAGTACTGGAGTAACTCAGCGGGACAGGCAGCATCTCTGGGGAGAAGGAATGGGTGACGTTTCGGGTCGAGGCCCTTCTTCAGACTGAGTCAGGGAGGCTACTCATTCATCCAATACAAAGGAATTGTCTGCCTTTACCACTGCATGAGTAGGAGACTGAATGGTTCCATTATTATTTGTTTATTGAACTTCACAATTCCTTGTTGCACTACGAAAGGAGCAGGGTTTTTTAAATATATATATATATAAATTAAATGCTTGTATCGTGCCATTTATAACTGTGCTGTGTGCTGCCTCCCAGTTCCAGTGACCCGATCAGTCCAGACCTTAGATCCTTTTTTAAGTGGAGTTTGCATGTTCTCCCTGGATAATTCTGCATAACCTTGCCCTTCACTACTCTGTTGGTGACAGGCTTACAACCCTCTGTAGCCACTAACTTTATGGTCTATCCTGAATTTAGTTATTCTGTTAATGGCAACCAAAATGCCCATTCTATTCACATTTGCCACATTTAATCCATATCCCTTTAAACTGTTCCTTTTCATGTACCTGTTCAGTGTATTTTAAATGTTGTTATTGTACCTGCCTCGAATACTTCCTCTGGCAGCTCATTCCATATACCCACCACCCTTTGTGTGGAAAAAGGTTTCTCCACAGCTCCTATTAATTCTTTCCCCACTGATCTTAAATTTATTCCCTCTAGTTCTTGATTTCTCTGTTCAGTGAAAATAGTGCATTCACCCTATCTATTCCCCATTTGATTTTATACACTTCTATAAGATTGTCCCTCAGCCTCCTGCACTCCAAGATAGAAAGTGCTAGCCTGCTCAACGTCTCAGACCCTTTAGTCCTGGCAAGAATCTTGTAAATCCTCTCTGCACTATTCTCAACTCGATGGAATTTTTCCTTTAGCAGGGTAATCAGAATTGAACACAATACTCCAAATGCGGTCCCTTCTAGTTCTTAGTTCTTAGTTCTTGGTCCTCCAAAAATATTCCAAATGGAATTTAAACTAGAGGTTCTACAACTGTAATTCCATGACTGATGAAGGCCCTCTTTACAACTCTATCTATCTGCAATGCCACTTTGAGGGAATTATGTACTTGTACTCTAAGATCCCTCTGCTCTACAACACACCCCAAGGCCCTATTGTTCATTGTGATGGTCCTGGCCTGATTTGACTTCCCAAGTGCAACACGTCACATTTTTCTGAAATGAACTTCATCAGTCATCGCCCAGCTGATCAAGATCCCGCTGTAAATCGCAATAACCATTTTCGTTGTCTATGATACCACCTATTTTAGTGTCATCTGCAAACCTACTTACTAATCATGCCTTGTACATTCGCATCCAAGTTGCTTACATGGATGCCAAACAGCAAAGGACCAGAAGAAGGGTCTCAACCTGAAACGTCACCCATTCCTTCTATCTAGAGATGCTGCCTGTCCTGCTGAGTTACTCCAGCATTTTGTGTCCATCTTCTGTGTAAGCCAGCATCTGCAGTTCCTTCCTGCACAAGGACCCAGCAATGATCTTTGAGGCACACCACTAGTCACAGGCCGCCAGTCTGAGATACAAGCTTCCACCACCACCCTCTATTTCCTATCATAAAGCTTAAACTTTCCTTGACTTCCCACATCCTGCAGGAGGAACACACCAGAGCCCCACTTGTCATCCCAACTGCACTTGTACTAAAGAAGAGTTATAAAAAAAGGCAAAAGACCTTACCATATTTTGCTGTCATCCTCTGTTCAGCCTCCTGGCCAAAATCTCTTGAGCTAAAGCCTTAACACTTATCCTCAAACAAAGCACTTGCACCTCTACACACAACCTCTCCCAAAACAGCTGCTCGCAAGTGGCCACTCTACTAGTTCTGGAATTCTAGCCTCAAACTTCTCCACCTTTCAAACTCATTCACAAAAAAAATCCATAAATACAGCATACTTTGTGCCTTGCTTAGTGGTTCATCATTGAATTTGGATAGATTATATTCTCCTGAAACATCTGGGGAAGTGTTTTCTGCATTGTGTGCTGTATAGAAGAAATACAAGCTGTAGTTGATAAGCAGTGGTAGCAGGTAACTGCCTCCCCCCATTGTCTATGTACAAAACCATCACAATGATAGTGACAATAAATACATATTGACATTGGTATTTTGAAAACCTCATTATCGCAAAATTGGTCACCTAGAATCATACTCGTTTAAAAACAAGTTAATTAATTTTCAGCAGAGAGAAAATAATATTGCCTTTAAATTGCCTCAATTCCTTTCTCCCCATAAAATATATAAAATGAAATAGACAGCCAGTTTTCCGATTGCATCCTCAAGCGATTTCTTCCAAAATATTATCTTTTTATGTGCATTCCACTGTAGTTTATATTTCTCAAGATGAAATATTCCTCATATCTGTCTGCACAGATTAAAAGGTTAAGAGGAGCAAGTGTGCCAAGTGTGAAAGAAAATCTGCCAGCTGACACTTGAGACTACAATTCCTCAGTTTAATATCTCCGACTATAAAGGCTTTTTATAAATATATTGCTCTACTTTCATTAGGACCACTGGGAAACAATTTCATCCCTTCTTCCTCAGAGGGGAAATGGTTTTATTTTAATCGGCTGCATCCCTAGACCTCTGGCACACTAACACCAAAGATTAACCAGTCGGGACAAGGTTGGGAGGGGACAGAAGAAAAACACAATTTAAATTCATTTCATCATAAAACAAATTTTGAACCAAGGAGAAGAAAAAAAATGAATTCCAAGAATGCGCAAGATAGTTTAATAGCCTAATGATGTACAACATTACACACTTGGGTGCCGTGAGATAGTTTATAATTCACACATGCACATCTGCAAGATGAAATCCCTTAGCCTAGAGGGAGCATTACATTTCTCTTTAGCATCCGACTAGTCCCATGTCACTTGTACTATTTATATCATGTTTGCAGAGACAGTAAAATACATGATAATGCAATTAAAAATAATCATGGCAATTTTTGCACTTCCCATTACTTGAAGCCAGTTTTTTTTCTGATGGAATTAGTTTTATTTCCTAGATGCAAAACAATGGAAAATAATTGAGTTTCTCCAAAGGTAGAACCAAGAATCCTTGTGCATATTCAATACGTTATTTTCCGCAAGTAATTCTGCAAGTAATCTGAGCTGCAGGGAGAGGTTGAGCAGGCTAGGACTCCATTTCTTGGAGTACAGGAGGATGAGGGTTGATCTTATAGAGGTATATAAAGCAACGAGAGGAATAGATCGGGTAAACACGCAGAATCCCTTGCCCAGAGTAGGGGAATCGAGAACCAGAGGACATAGATTTAAAGAGAAGGGGGAAAGAACGAGCTGCCGACAGAGGTAGTTAAGGCAGGTACTATCGAAACACTCAAGAAACGTTTAGGCAGACATGGATGGGATAGGTTTAGAGGGATATGGGCCAATCGCAGATAGGTGGGTCTAGTGCAGATGGGACATGTTGGTCGGTGCAGGCAAGTTGGGCCAAAGGGAGTGTTTCTACTGTATTGCATCAAAGTTATTGCATCCGAGTTGAACAGTATAGAAACATGCCCTTCAGCCCACCAAGTCTATGCCAACCATCATGCCTGTCTATACTAGTCCCTCACTTGCCTGCACAAATTCCATAGCACTCTATACCCAGCTCATTCTATCACCTGTCCAGATGCCTCTTAATTGGTGTTTCTGTTCCTGCCGCATGCACCTCCTCGGGCAGCTCATTCCAGATACCAACTGCTCTTAAAATGCCTCCCTCTCACTTTCAACATAGAAAAATACAGCGCAGCAACATGCTCTTCAGCCTACAATGTCTGTGCCGAACATAATGCCAAGCTAAACTAATCTCATCTGTCTGCACGCGATCAAAGTCCCTGCATTCTCTGTGTATCTATATGCCTATCTAAAGTCTCCTAGGCACCATTATTGCATCTGCCTCCACGACTACCCTGGCAACACGTTCCAGAGACCCACCAGACTCTGTGCAAAAATAACTGCCCTGCACACCTCCGTTAAACTTTGCTCTTCTTACCTTAAAGCTCTCCCCTCTAACTTTAGACAGTACCGTGGCAAGCAGACTGGACTTCCACTCTATTTATGCCTCTCACAATTTTATATATTTCTCCCTCATGCCATCTCTTCATCTATTTTGCTCCATTGAATTCAGGCTCAGCCTTTCCAATCTCTCCTCTTACCTAGAAGCCTTCCAATCGAGGCAACATGTTTGTTCATCTTTACTGCACCCTTTCTGTTTATTATTTATTTTAATCACATTTCTCCTTCAGTGTGATGAACAGAACTGCACACAATATACCAAGAGTGGCTTAACCAACATTTTGTATAGCTGCAACATGGCATCCCAACTCTTGTACTCAAAGCCTCTGCTCATGAAAGCAAGCAAGCCATAACATTATTCACCAATTTATCAACATGTGTTGCCTCTTTCAGGGAACTCTGGGCTTGCACTTCAAGGGATCTCTGTTCAACAGCACTCACCGGGGCTCTGCCATTCATTGAATGCATCCACTTCACATACGTCTGAGTAAACTCCATCTGCCAATCCCTTGTCCACTTTCCCAGTTGATTCACAGCCAGTTGTAAGACAACCTTCCTCGCTGTCCAGTACACCATCAATTTTAGAGCCATCTGCTAATTTACAGATAGTTTAGTTTAGTTTAGAGAGAAAGCGTGGAAACAGACCCATTGGCCAACCGAGTCCACGCCGACCAGCAATCAACCACACACAAGTTTTACCCGACACATTGGGGATAATTTACAAAAGTCAATTAACCTACAAAACTGCACGTCCTTGGAATGTGGGAGGAAACCGGAGCAACTGGAGGAAACCCACGTGGTCACAGAGAGAACATACAAACTTTGTGCAGACAACACCCATAGTCATGATCAAACCTGTGCCTTTGGCGCTGTAAGCCAGCAACTCTACCGCTGCGTTACCACGCCACTCTATCATGCCACCTACAATCACCTCCAAATCATTAATATATGACAAACAAAGGGAACCCAGCCCCTACCCTGTGGAATAACTGTGAACACAAGCCTCCATATTGAAAAAACAACCTTCTACTACTACCCTCTGCCTCCTGCAACCAAGCCAATTGTATCCAATGAGCTAACTGACACTGGACCCCATGTGTTCCAACCTTCTGGATCAGCCTACCCTGCAGGACCTTGTCACAAACCATGCTAAAGTCCATGTAGACAACACCCACTGCCCTGCCCTCATCAATCCTCCTGGTCACCCCATCAAAAAACTCAGTCAAATTTATCAGATGGCAAAGAGGCACAGCAGGTAGAGCTGCTGCCTCATAGCTCCAGACACCAGGGTCCAACCCTGACTATGGATGCTGTCTGTGAGGAGTTTGAATGTTCTCTCTGTGACCACATGGGTTTCTTCTTGGTGTTCTGGAGGAAGAATGTCTTCAAGGACTTTAATGTTACATTTGAAGACCTCCACTTGTAAATATCCCCCAAAAATGTGAGTGTTCTCGCATTCAGAATGCCTGCTGATTTGAAGTTACGTGAACATGAGTTTTCATGTATTCTTCAATCCCACCACATTTGGGCAAGAACAATGTGTAAGGCAGGGTTTTATTTTTTAACTATATGTGGTAAACAATTACATATAAAACACACTATAACTCATGAAAAATGTTTTTAAATTATATTAGTCGTCAAGAGTGTTTTATTGTCAAATGTCCCAAATAGAACAATGAAATTCTTACTTGCTGCAGCACAACAGAATACATAGATGCATAGATACATAGAAAATAGGTGCAGGAGTAGGCCATTCGGCCTTTCGAGTCAGCACCGCCATTCAATGTGATCATGGCTGATCATCCACAATCAGTACCCCGTTCCTGCCTTCTTCCCATATCCTTGAATCCGCTAGCCCTAAGAGCTCTATCTAATTCTTTTTTGAATGAATCCACTGAATCGGCCTCCACTGCCTTCTGAGGAAGAAAATTCCACAAATTCACAACTCTGGGTTAAAAAGTTTTTCTTCATCTCAGTTCTAAATATCCTTATTCTTAAACTGTGGCCTTTAGTTCTGGACTCCCCCAACACCGGGAACGTGTTTCCTGCATCCAGCGTGTCCAATCCCTTAATAATTTTATATGTTTCTATAAGATCCCCTCTCATCCTAAATTCCAGTGAGTAAAAGCCCAGTCTTTCATCTTATGACAGTCTCGCTATCCCGCGAATTAAACCCGTGACCCTACGCTGCACTCCCTCAATAACAAGAATGTCCTTCCTCAAATTAGGAGACCAAAACTGCACAGGGCCCTGTATAACTGCAGAAGTTCCTCTTTGCTCCTATACTCAAATCCTCTCGATATGAAGGCCAACATCCCATTAGCTTTCTTCACTGCCTGCTGTACCTGCATGCTTACTTTCAGTGACTGATGTACAAGGACACCCAGGTCTCGTTGCACTTCCCCTTTTCCTAATCTGACACCATTCAGATAATAATCTGCCTTCTTGTTCTTGCCACCAAAGTGGATAGCCTCACATTTATCCACATTATATTGCATCTGCCATGCATCTGCCCACTCACCCAACCTATCCAAGTCACCCTGCATCCGCATAGCTTCCTCTTCACAGTTCACAATGCCACCTAGCTTTGTGTCATCTGCAAATTTGCTAAAGTTACTTTTAATTCCTTCATCTAAATCATTAATATACAGTATATTGTAAATAGTTGCGGTCCCAGCACCGAGCCTTGTGGCCCCCACTAGTCACTACCTGCCATTCTGAAAGGGACCCGTTAATTCCTACTCTTTGTTTCCTGTCTGCCAACCAATTTTCAATCCATGTCAATGCGCTACTCCCAATACCATGTGCTCTAATTTTGCCCACTAATCTCCTGTGTGGGACCTTATCAAAGGCTTTCTGAAAGTCCAGATGCACATCATCCACAAACTCTCCCTTATCCATTTTACTTGTTACATCCTGTTACTGCTATCCAAATGTGCTGCTATTACATCTTTAATAATTGACTCCAGCATCTTCCAGAATATGTACATTAGATAAAGATTCACAAAGACCAATATCAATAATCTGAAGATAAATATGTTTGTAATACTGCCTTAGCCCTGGGCTTCATATACTGCAGAGTAATCATTGCTGGAGAAATATCTCAAAGTGCCCTTCAAACTCTGCAATGGAATTTTCCATTGTACAGAAACACTCCTGATGTAAGATTTAGAAATGTTAAATTGTAATTAGGAGCCACAAGAGACTACAGATGCTGGAATCTACAATAAAAAATTAAGAACAGCTGGAGGAACTCAGCAGGTCAGGCGACGTCTGTGGAGCGAAATGGACAATCGATGCTTCTGGTCGAGACACTTCATCTAAATTGTAATTAGTTTTGCCGATGATTTTATATATTTTGTGGTGTCTCACTATTTTGCGCAGTAGTTGGGCATTTACGTGGAGTAACTGTTTTATAGCAACAAGTGTAACAGGGGCTGCTATCTATCTTCATGCCTCACCAACTTCCCGCCTTATATAATTGGACTGCACACTCAATCACAGCTATTGAAAATAGAATGGGTACTCACGTACCAGGGTCATAATATTACATCTCTTTCACATCTTGCTGCCACGTATACTTTGTGAGAGCTATTTTGGATTCCTACAGTCACATAAGGAGCTATTGTCAACTCCCACAAAGCAGGAGTAGAAATGATCACAATCAGTGTCATTCTTCAAGGCTGAAGCTGTCAGAATTGCAATAAGAGCAACCACAAGTGGCTCAGATATGGTACATTAACTTATTCCTAAAGAAATAGACTTGGCGATCAATCTCAAAACTTCTGTTCAACTTATGACCTTCTTTTCCCAAGTTTCCTTCCTTTCCTTGAAGTATCCTCAGATCCTACACCAGCTGAAAGCATGAGATGGATTCTTGCTGTCACAGCTCCTCCACTGCAGAGATACAGGTAATTGATTTGAGACTGCCATGCATTGAGACTCGGATATGCTGTGTCACGGAGTAGCTGGATATAGACCTGTGCCACAATTCATCACATGATGTATCCTAGTATGGTCCAGATGCAGATCAAATATCACCTTGCAGATACATTGAACCGTACAGCGCAGGAACAGGCCTCTCAGCCCATGGTGTCCGTGCCAAACATGATGCCTAGTAAACTAAACTCTGCCTGCATATGATCCATATCCCTCCATTTCCTACATATCCATGTGCCCATTAAAAAGACTCTTAAATACCACTATCATATCTGCCTCCACCACCATCCCTGGCAGCGTGGGCAAGGCACCCACCACACTCTGTGTAAAAAAACTTGCCACACACATTTCCTTTAAACTTTGCCCCTCACCTCAAAGGTATGCCCTCTATTCATTGACATTTCCACCCTGGGATGAAAGTTTTGACCTATCCACCTATAAAAGTCTATCCCATCTGTGCCTCTGAGAAGCATATATACTTCCATCAGATCTCCCCTCATCCCCCCCCAATGCTCCAGAGAAAACAATCCAAGTTTGTCCAACCTCCCTTATAGTGCCCTTCCACCCTTTGGGTGTCAGGAGTACCTGACCTGTGACCTAGGCACCACTGAGGTCTCATGACACTTCCCTGCCCAACTCCCAGATCAGGAAGTCAAGGAAAGTTGGTAACATACATTCATGAGAGTAAAAGCCACAATAGACACTGAAATCTACAACAAAATCAGAACCTTGGAAGAATTCAGCGTCAGTAGAGACAAAATGTGCAAGTTGATGTTTCAAGTCGAGATCCTGCATCAGAACTGAGAGGGAAGAGGAATGGTTGTCAGTATCAAGCAGAAAATGCAAACTAGGTTGCCACGGTAGAGTGGTACTGGGACAGTATGAGGAATCCAAGCAGTGGGTCTAATCAGGCAAATGAGAAAAATACATGGCTGCTAAGTTCTATATTCTGCAACTCTGAGGCCAAAGATCAGAAAAGACCTTTGTTTTACATTACGGACATTGACACATTCTTCCTAGTTTTCTTTATTGCCATCCATTGGTATTGTAGAACACTGCACAACTTAACCCAGCTTCCTGCAGGAACCAGAAGCCAGATTGCTAATAAATACATCTATTGATGCTCCTGAACACATCATCAGTGATGGAACCTGGGGTCATTGGGTGTTTCGGGTCTTTCAACATCAGACAGATATATTGAAGAAACAAGGAACTGCAGATGCTGGTTCACTAAAAGAAGACACAAAGTGCAGGAGAAATATAGTGGGTCAGGTAGCATCTCTGGAGAAAAAGAAGTAGGTGATGTTTTGGATAGGTGCCATTCTTCATCATACTGGAGAAGGGCCTCGACCCAAAATGTCACCTATCCATGTTCTCCAGAGATGCTACTTGACTCGCTAAGTTACACCAACACTCACAGAAATATTGACTATTACTTGAAACTATTTTGCATTGCATTCATACATTTCAACTTGGGAACGATTTACCTCTGACAAAGTGTTTAAGAGGAACTGCAGATGCTGGAAAATCAAAGTTAGACAAAAATACTGGAGAAACTCAGCGGGTGAGGCAGCATCTATGGAGCGAAGGAAATAGGCGACGTTCGGGTCGAGACCCTTCTTCAGACTGATGTGAGGGTGGGGGGGGGGGAAGAAGAAAGGGAGAGGCGGAGACAGTGGGCTGAGGGAGAGCTGGGAAGGGGAGGAGAAAGCAGGGACTACCTGAAATCGGAGAAGTCAATGTTCATACCGCTGGGGTGTAAACTGCCCAAGCGAAATATGAGGTGCAGCTCCTCCAATTTGCGGTGGGCCTCACTCTGGCCATGGAAGAGGCCCAGGACAGAAAGGTCGGATTCGGAATGGGAGGGGGAGGACAAAGGATTAGCAGCCCAGCAGCAATGCAAATTAATAACATTCACTGAATGTAATTTGCATTGAACTTCTTTCACTGGAATTTAAATAACTGACATGAAAAGAAAATTATTAGACAGCTGGTTGTGTCTTGTAAATGCAATATAACGTAGCTCATTTTTTTGCACTGCATGGTATCAAATAGTTGCAATAAAATCCCCAGTTGTCGTAGTAAAGCAAACTGTATTCATCAGAAGAAATGTTAGTCTCTTTCATTGCATTTGCTTACAGTACAACACATTTGTGCAGAAGCATAGAGAAATGAATAGAAGAATGCGTGAATAGGTTAAGATGGAAAGAGATGTGGAGAGACTCATGTAAACTATAAACCTGTTGAGGTGAGTGTTCTGTTTCTAAGCTGTAACTACCTTGTCGTGTAAGATTGATGTACTTTACACGGAGCCATTACAGGCAATATCATCGGGAAATTAGGTTTCATTGCCTGCAAAATCTTGCGGAGTAATGTCTCAGTGCTAAGAAAACTTTAAAGTAGCAAGCCATAAACAAGAAGAGCGGCACGTGATGTTCATTTAGAATTAGACGTAAGGTTCCAGCTTGTTTGTTCCTTATTTTTCTAAGTCTCTACAGATTTACTGAACGTGGGAATTGTTGTATATAAATGTGAATTAAAAACAACAATGAATGAACTTCCTATTGAGGGTGGCACAGTGACGCAACAAGTGGAGCCAGTGACCCGGGTTCGATCCTGACCTCGGGTGCTGTCTGTGCGGAGTTTGCACGTTCTTCCTGTGATTGCGTGGGTCTCCTCTGGGTACTCTAGTTTCCTCCCATAGCCCAGAGATGTGCTGGTGTGTAGGTTGATTGGCCTCTGTACGTTGCCCCCGGCGTGTAGGAAATGGATGAGAAATTGGGATATCATAGACCTCGTGTGAACGGGTGATCAATGGTTGGCGTGGATTCGGAGAGTCAAAGGGCCTGCTTCCATGCTGAATCTCTAAACTAAACTAATTTGACAAAACAGATTGTAAAGCTGGTCTGAGATTTCAATCTATAACCTGCCTTGATGAATCAGGGAAGTGACCAGTTTTCTTGTCGTCCATTTCTGTGGACACCAATGTTTTGATGTCTCTGGGACAGTATATAGGAACACGGAGGGGTTATTCAGACTCTTGTGCCTGTACCACCATCAAACAGATTATGGCTGATGTGATTTAATGTGAAAGAGAGCTCCGCATTTTCCCTGTTTTACGTAATATCCGAACCCAGATTTAAAATTGACAATTATAAAGGTAGCACAGTGGTGTGGCTGGTAAAGCTACGGCCTCACACAAACCCTGGTTCGATCCGAAACAGATAGGCTTGGATAGAATGGATGTGGAGAGGATGTTTCCACTAGTTGGAGAGTCTGGGAGTAGAGGCCTTAGCCTCAGAATTAAAGGACGTTCCTTTAGGAAGGAGAAGAGGAGGAATTTCTTTAGTCAGAGGATTGTGAATCTGTGGAATTCTTTGCCACAGAAGGCTGTGGAGGCCAACTCAATGGATATTTTTGAGGCAGAGATATTTCGATTCTTGATTAGTATGAGTGTCAGGGGTTGTGGGAGAAGGCAGGAGAATGGGGTTAGGAGGGAAAGATAGATCAGCCACGATTGAATGACGGAGTAGACTTGATGGGCCGAATGGCCTAATTCTGATCCTATCACTTATGACCTAACCTCGGGTGCTGTCTGTGTGGAGTTTACACATTCTCCGACATTGGTGTGCCAACTTTGCTGTCTTATCAAAGTGGTTGGTCCAAGACTGATCATTAGTAATATTAACACCAAGGAACTTGAAGCTTGTTCTTAAATCCCCTCCTCTACCCCCTCAAAAACTCAAAGGACTTGTTTGATACCAATTTCATAGAACTGACAAATGCTTCCTTCTTTGCCCCGATCAAATTTCTTTCCAACGATATGTCATGGCCTATTTTTCCCTTCTCAACTTTTCAGACGTTTTCTCCTGCATGCTCTATATTCCTCAAGAGATTCTCTCAGCATTACCAGTGTACTTTTGCATTGGGGAATAGTCATTTAATTTCCATAAAAATAACTAGTCCAAAGTTCTTTTGTGGCTTTAAAGATTAGATTTAGTGGGCAATTAACATCTTTTGATTAGGTTCCCATCCTTGACTATTGCTTAAGTGGAAATTCTTTACAATTCTGAGAGTTGTCATTTTCCTTGGTGTGTGTAGAAGTTTCAGCAGCAGCCAAAGCTTCAGGCAAAGCTCATTCGCACAGGGACAATGCAACCTCAATGTAGTTAGAAGAGTGTGGAATTATTTCCACTATCCAAGCAGATTTTCTGCAGGATTCTCCCTCATGTCATCATGGTCTTTTGACACAGATTTTAAATGTTAACGACCTACAGAGCTTAATTAATGAATAGCTTTTTGCAAACAGGAACTGTATCAAAACTCTCACATTGATACACTATGAACTGTTATGGTTTAGGGTGAAGGCAGTTAGAAATAAAATTATAAAATGCTGGAGTAACCCAGCAGGTCAGGCAGCATCAGTGGAGAACATGGAAAGGTGGCGTTTACAGTCAAGATCCTTCTTTAGACCCGACCTGAAACATCACCTGTCCATGTCGTCTTCTGGTGCTGCCTGACCTGTTGAGTTACACCAGCATTTTGCGTTTTGCGCTGGATTCCAGCAATTGCAGTTTCTTGTGTCTCTAGAAATAACATGATACATTTGTGCTCTGAAACAGACAGAAAGTTTAACTGGTTTATCGAGATTGTTGCATTCTGACATTGCCACCATTTACCATGCCTCCTCCTTCATCCTCCTCTGAATTCCACTCCCCACATCCTTCAATATATAGAAGATATATAAATGAAAGGATCCAAACTCCAGACATGGTAGACAAGTACAATGTTTTATTTTAAATCTGCGGCAAAAGCATTTTCTGTTTAATTTTAGAAAACATAATGTTGTTCTCCTATTCCTCACAGCCTAAGTAATGTGACCTGGTTACAACTAGGACAAACCTTGTTCAGATCAGACGGGTCTTTTCCTCCGTGAAGGACTTTTAATGGACGTTCAGTGATTAAGAAAACAATGATCAATTTTGCACTCCTAACCAGCTCCTTCCTGATAATCACTCCATCTCCTCTTTGGTGCCAATCAGGACAAAGATATACTCTGATACAGCTCCAGTCTGCAATGTATATTCTGGGGTTTAAACTGGATCTCAAAGTAAACAATAACAACACAATGATGTTAATGCAGAAAAATGTGAGGTGTTACATTTTGGGAAGTCTAACATGGGCAGGACCTACACAGTGAATGGTAGGGCTCCAGGTAGTGCTGTAAAGCAGAGGGATCTAGGAGTGCAGGTGCATAGTTCCCTGAAGGTGGAGTCGCAGCTAGATCAGGTGGTCAAAAAGGCTTCTGTATGCACCAAGCTAAGTAGCTGGATCTTCAGGATGAAACTTGTATTGACAACACAGAGGCAGCCAATGAGTTGCATCTGGGCTGGAGTGCCTGATGCTCAGTAAACCAGCCAGACACACAATTAACTGAAAAATAAAAAGTGCTGCATGAATTCAGTCTGAAGAAGGGTCTTGACCCAAAACATCATCTACCCATTTCTCCCAACGGATGCTGCCCAATGCGTCAAGCTTCTCCAGCATTCATTTTTCCTCAGGATTCCAGCATCTGCAGGCTCTTACATCGACCATCAACAAACAGTCTATGGCCCACCAACTGAAGTCAGGAAGAATATTTAAAACCAGAACATGCTGAAAATACTCCATAGGTCAGGCAGCATTTTAGTTTAGTTTAGTTTAGAAATACAATGTGGAAACAAGCCCTTCAGCCCCCCCTTCAGCCCACCGACCAGCGACCACCCCATAAACTAGCACTATCCAACTCACTAGGGACAGTTTACAGAAGCCATTTAACCTACAAAACCTGTACATCTTTGGAGTGTGGGAGGAAACTGGAGCACCCAGAGAAAACCCACGCGGTCACAGGGTGAACATATAAATTCCGTACAGACAGCACCCACAGTCAGGATCGAACCCGGGTCTCTGCTGCTGTAAGGCAGCAACTCTACTGCTGTGCCACAGTGCTACCCACTTGTGGAGAGAGAAAAGAGTTGACATTTCAAGCTGATAATTTTTTATCAAAACTAAGAAAATGTTAAAGTGAAATTTAGATGCTGGAAACCTGAAAAAAAGAGAATATAGACTATATAGACAATACTCACAGGTCAGGCAGCATAAGAGAATAGAGAACAATAGAATTTACATTGCCTATGAGAAACAGAAAATGCTGGAAATACTCTACATAGAAACATTAGCCATGGTTGAGCCATCTTCCCCATTTAATTTTTTTTGCCAGATAGGGATGAACAATTTTTGGAATTCACACTTTAAATCTTTGCCATTGCATCTCCACCGTCAACCCTTTAAGTACAATTTGTCAGTCTATCCTAGCCAATTGCCGTCTCATACCTTCAAAGTCTCCTATATTCAAGTTCAGAACCCTAGTCTCTGAATTAACTGTGCCACTCTCCATCCTAATGCACAATACCACCATATTATGGTCACTGTTATGCACAACAAGATCGCTAACTAATCCTTTTTTCATTACACAATACCCAGGATGGCCTGCCCTCGTCAGTTCTTTTACATATTGGTTTACAAAACAATCCCGTATACATTCCAGGAAATCCTCCTCCTCAGCGCTGCTAATCTCGTTATGTAGATTAAAGTCACCCATGATAACAGCTGTACCTTTGCTACACGCATCCCTAATTTCCTGCTTCAAGCCACGTCTGTGGGAAGAGAAGCAGAGTTAAAGTTTCAGGTCAAAGACCCTTCATCAGAACTGGGAAGAAGGAGAAAAAAAGCTCATTAAGCCACAGGAAGGGTGGGGCGGAGGGGATGTCTCTGAAAGGGTAAAATTGGGGTGACCATGGAGATAAGCTTTAAATACGGTTATCTGGTCAATGAGTGGATGGGAGCACTTAGTGAGTGAGAACGGTGGCACAGTGGCGCAGCAGTAGAGCTACTGCCTAACAGGGCCAGAGACCCGGGTTAGATCTTGACTGCAGGTGCTTGTCTGTACGGAGTTTGTACATTCTCCCTGTGACCTGCGTGGGTTTTCCCCGAGATCTTCGGTTTCTTCCCACACAGGTCATACAGGTTTGTAGGCTAATTGGGTTGGTATATATGTGTAAATGTTATTAAAAAATGGCCCTAGTGTGTGTGTAGAGTAGTGCTAAAGTGAAGGAATCGCTGGTCGGTGCGGATGCCGTGGGCCAAAGGGCCTGTTTCCGTGCTGTATCTTTAAACCAAACCCAAACATAGATAAAGGAACGTGGGAGTTGCTAAATGCAGAGCAGGAAGACATGCCCGGCAGGTCAGGCTGGGAATGTCCACTATTTACAAAGGAAAGAGAGAAAGGAAACAAAAGGGGAAACGCAAGCTGAGTCAACATCACAGATGGGCAACTGATACAAACAGGCAAATCAATTTACTTGAAGTTGCAGAATTTAATTTTTAGTCCAAAAGGCTGCAACTTGCCCAGACAGAAGATGAGGTGTTGGTGCACAAGCTTGCGTAAGGCCTCATGGTAACAGTGCAGAAGGCTACAGGCAGATAAGTCATAGTCGGTATAGGATCAAGGATTAAAGTGGGATTCATAAGAAACCTCAGGATCGCCCGAGGTACTTTACAAAGTGGTCATCCACCCTTTGTTTCTCTAATGTGGAGGAGAGCACATTGTGAAGCAAAACACCTAGATTGAAATAAGTGCAAACAAATAAGTGCAAAATCCAAATCTGAGGAAGGACATTATTGCCATAGAGGGAGTGCAGAGAAGGTTCACCAGACTGATTCCTGGGATGTCAGGACTTTCATATGAAGAAAGACTGGATAGACTGGGCTTATACTCGCTAGAATTTAGGAGATTGAGAGGGGATCTTATAGAAACTTACAAAATTCTTATGGGGTTGGACAGGCTAGATGCAGGAAGATTGTTCCCGATGTTGGGGAAGTCTAGGACAAGGGGTCACAGTTTAAGGATAAGGGGGAAATCCTTTAAGACCGAGATGAGAAAAAACTTTTTCACACAGAGAGTGGTGAATCTCTGGAACTCTCTGCCACAGAGGGTAGTTGAGGCCAGTTCATTGGCTATATTTAAGAGGGAGTTAGATGTGACCCTTGTGGCTATAGGGATCAGGGGGTATGGAGAGAAGGCAGGTACGGGATACTGAGTTGGATGATCAGCCATGATCATATTGAATGGCGGTGCAGGCTCGAAGGGCCGAATGGCCTACTCCTGCACCTATTTTCTATGTATCTATGTATGTAAATCCCTGCTTCACCGGGAAGGAGTGTTTAGGTACATCTAGTTGAAAGTGCTGGAAATTATAGAGGATTGTCTGCTGAAAGTTGAGGGTGGTGGGTTAGAAGGTGAGGACAAGGACAGCACCATCCCGGATGAAATGAGAGAGATGGCAGCAAGTGCAGGAAATAGAGGAGATGCAGTTGGGAGCCTTGCAGAGAGAAGCAATGGTTAGGGAAACAACTTGGAAGCATTGGTGTGGAAAGTGTTATCAGAACAAATGGAGAAGATCTAAGGAAAGTGACAAAATGGAACTTACAGGAAGCAGAGTAGGAGGAGATGCCGTCAAAATGGCAATCTCCTCCCATTAAATGCAAAGTAAATTCCCCGGCAGATGATGATGGTGACACATAACTGCGCATAAAATCAATCTCAGCCACTTACTGCGGCGAATTCACCAAGCAGGAGTGACAGGGCAATTATCCACTCTGTCTGTCTATACAAACTCGAGTGACAAGGGAATTACCCAATCTTCTCCTATCTGCCTGGCTATGATGTATCAGTACACGCAGCTATTGTTTCCAGGTGTCGGCCCAGATGGGAGAGCATAAAAACAACCGCTTTCATTCTAGATGTGGCATGTTGTGGAAATAAGCAGAAAATCAGAGTCATCAGATTTCACGGATGCTTGATTTCACTGCCGTGTAGAATTTATGTCTGATTTGTGTTTTGGGTGTTGTCCGAGTCTGTGTGCCAGAGATGTTGTCGCAAGCAAGATTATCATTGTACCTGTACCTCACCATCCTTGTGCTGATGGCAATTAACTTAGCTTGGCTTAATTGCGCACGTACGCCTCCTGCATTATGTAAGGGTTGCTTCATAAGGTCATAAGGGATAGGAGTTGAATTAGGCCATTTGGCCCATCAAATCTACTCCGCCATTCAATCATGGCTGATCTATCTCTCCCTCATAACCCCATTCTCTTGCCCTCTCCCCATAACCTCTGACACCTGTACTAATCAAGAATCCATCTATCTCTGCCTTAAAAATATCCACTGACTTTGCCTCCACAGCCTTCTGTGGAAAAGAATTCCACAGATTCACAACTCTCTGACTAACAAAATTTCTCCTCATCTCCTTCCTAAAAGAACGTCCTTTAATTCTGAGGCTATGACTTCTAGTCCTAGACTCTCCCACTGGTGAAACCATCCTCTCCTCATCCACTCTATCCAAGCCTTTCACTATTCTGTACATTTCAATGAGGTCCACACTCATTCTTCTAATCTCCAGCGAGTACAGGCCCAGTGCCGGCAAACCTACTCATTCCTGGGATCATTCTTGTAAGCCTCCTCTGGACCCTCTCCCACAGACCCTTGTGCAAGTCAGATGTTAGGCAAGTTGGAAATCGCAGTACTATTGCGCACACATATATTTATTCGACGCGGAGATGATGGGGGGAGCTCTGGCGTGCCGCATGGGACCATGGGAGGAGCTCTGGCGTGGAGACCACGGGGGGGGGGGCAGCTCTGGCGTGCCACGTGGGAACCATGGGAGGAGCTCTGGCGTGGAGACCACGGGAGGAGCTCTGGAGTGGAGACCACGAGGGGGGGTGGGGAGGGGGGGGGAGCTCTGACGTGGGGAACACAGGGGAGAGCTCCGGCATGGAAACCATGGGGTAGCTCCCATGGAAACAGCTGACTGGCTTGCGGAAATGACTGCATGTGGCGCACTACCGCACTGCTACTGAGAAGTACAATTCTGAAATAATGCTTAAAGAATGGCTTATGTAAGTGCGAGTTTGTGCAAGTCCTTTTACAGAAGTTGAGGAGTGTTGTGTATTGTCACACAATAGAAATGTACAGATTCTGAGGAATATTTTTAATGTGAGTATCAGAAAATCAACAGATTCAGCCTAATGTCAGAATATGTTTGTATGTGCATGGAGTTTCTCCTTTTAGACATTTTGAACAAAGACCGACTCACTTCACGCGTTGTGTAGGAAGGAACTGCAGATGCTGGTTTAAACCAAAGATAGCCACAAAATGCCGGAGTAACTCAGCAGGTTTAGCAGCATTTGGTGAGGGAAAGGGCAGGCGACATTTCAGGTTTTCTTCTGACTTTAATAAGAGTGATAAAACTGGAAAAGAAAGGTGGGGGAAGGACAAAGCCCGGCGAGTGATGGGTGGATACAGATGAGGAATGCAGGTTTTCAAGAAGTAGAAATAGATCTTAGACAAATGTTAACTAAATGAATATCTAATGCAATTGCTTGATTTGTTCACCTTCCAGTGGAGAACTGGGTGAAAAACGTTTGTGAACAGATCTCATCTGGGGAAATGGTCCAGGACAATACAGGAAATATCCATTTGCAGAATCTGGGGAAAAAGTGGGATTAATAGGGCAGCTCTGCCAAGGAGTCAAAACAGGACTCTGATTAAGTTGCCTGCATTTCTGAGGTAGCGTGAAGTATAGATTGAGTCAACGGTGGAAAGTCTGGTATGTGTCATGGAGTGGGCTACATCTACCACTCTTTACAATTTCTGGTTGTCCAACCAAGTATGCTTCCCGCCCCCACCTCTCTTTTCCAGCTTCCTCCCCCTACTGCAATCAGTCTGAAGAAGGGTCCCGAACCGAAATGCCGCCTGTCCATTCTGACCCCAGATGCAGCCTGACCTGCTGAGTTCCTCCAGCACTTTGTGTTTTGCGCAAAATATTGACTGTTTCTCACCCAACATTTGGTCTTTGAAACACCATTGAGCTTTGTGACATTTTCTTGCTTTGTTTCAGGTTCCAGCATCTGTTGCGTTTTGCTGCTAAGTAAGAAAAATGTCCAACATTCAAGCTCTTAATCACTGCTCAATAATCCTGCAGAGTTGCACATCATTTGAGCAAGATGGTTTCATGCAAGTTTATGTCTATTTACCATTAAAAATACGAGAGCTTTAGAAGCCATCATTTTTTTAACGGAGGAACCAAATTAAAAAAAAATCTATTTCATCAGGATTAAGATTCTAATCCGCTTTGAAAGCCGCACCAGATCGGGGCCTCCAATTCTGTCAGCATCATCTAATCAGGCCATTTAAGATTGGTTCACAAATATGAATGAATGTATTGCCTGCTTTCATGGTCAGAGTTCAGACACAAGCGTGCGTGCGTGTGCGTGTGCGCGTGTGTGCACGCACATGCGTGTGTGTGTGCATATATGTAATATATATATGTGCATGTGTATATATACACACTGGACTTTTTTTTGTTTATTATATTGTTTACAGTGTATTATGTGTATCTCTTCTGTTGTGCTGCTGCAAGTAAGAATTTCATTATTCTATCTGAGACATATGACAATAAAACATTCTTGACTCTTGATAGAGATGTCTAACTTTTCAATTGTTGGTGCAGGTTATTACTTAATAAGGCACGTTTTGATTGTGATTAACAAATGGTAGGGAATTCATCCACTGTGTGTGCACAGATGTAAACAACATCCACGGTCAGTAATTCAATGACTGAAAACAATGATTCACTCAATACCCGCTGAGTTACTCCAGCTTTTTGCGTCTATCTTCGGTGTAAACCAGCATCTGCAATTCCTTCCTATCCATTCAGCATTAAAGGTTTTCTGTAATGTGCATTATTCAACTTCGGGTCGAAATGGGAACATCTCCAACATTTAATTGGGTCACAGTTTCTAATCTATGCTCAACGCATTATATCAACTTGACGGAAACTCCTGATCAATTTCCGCCAGGGATTCTGATTTCCAAAAATTGCAGAACAAGAATATCCGATTTATGAGTACAATGAAATCTAAATAATAAAGAACAGAGGGTGGTGGCAGCGTCTGAATTGAAATATTCTTAGTCCTGCATCAGATGACATTTGGCATCTGATCATTGGTCCCACAGTGTGCAGTGCTAGCTAAATTGCTCGTAGGATTGCTTTTATTACATTATATAAACCAAAACTCAATCCTGATTGACAATAAGACTAAAAGAGGGCAGAAGGTTAAGGACAGAAGCAGTTTGCCAATCCACTGTTTATTTCATTATCCAAAACCAACCCATTACTCGGGGTACCTTTGTTTCATTTTCATTACTGTTGGTATTTGCAAAATTCTTATGCTTCGCAGTTTCTTTGAGTTGTACAACAATATTTTAATTGTTTTACTCATTAAAAATGATGATACTGGTTTAACAGTTCACTCCTCCAAACATGGCATGTAATGTTACACAAAGCATTTAATCCCATAAGAAGATTACTGCAAGCAAAGATGCTTCTTAACCCTTTGCGTCATCAACAGTGCAAGGATATGTTCCTGAGGTTGGAATAATTATGTGTCATAGGTTCAGATAAAGACAATTAAGTGCAATATTGTCACTTCCATTGAAGGTGTCAGTATAGTCCCAGACTGTTCCCTGCTAAGGCAAAAAGGGATGGGTAGAGGTGATAAAGAATAGATAAAACAGTGGCCACATCTAGCATAGGGACTGGGACAATCTCTAAGACATTGAACAGTTAGAAGCAGTTAGACACGCACATGGATAGGGCAGGTTTGGAGGTATATGGACCAAATGCTGGCAGGTGGGATTAGTGTGGCTGGGACATTATTGGCTGGCGTGGGCAAGTTGGGCTGAAGGGCCTGTTTCCACACTGTATCACTCTATGACTCTATGACATGGGCAAAAGAAATGTGACTTGACAGGTAAGTTGAAAAATATCTTGCTGAACTCAGCCTTCATTATTTGCAATATCATCATCAGATCATAGGTTCTGATGGAACAACCTATGTTTTCCACCTGGAGACCCAAGGAACTGCAGATGTTGGAATCTTGAGTAAAACATAAAGTGCTGGAGGAACTCAGCAGTGTGCAGCGAGTTATTCCAGCAGTCAAAGGGTCCCAACCTAAATTGTCACCCATTCATTCCCTCCACAGATGCTGCCTGACCCACTGAGTTACTTCAACACTTAATGTTTTCCAAATATTTGTCAAGTGATCTACCCGTGCTGAGAGTCAAAAAGGAATTGTGCAATTCCCTGCAATATTTGTGGAATTCCCTGCCACAGTCACTGGATGGATTTAAGAGAGAGTTAGATAGAGCTCTAGGGGCTAGTGGAATCAAGGGATATGGGGAGAAGGCAGGCACGGGTTATTGATTGGGGACGATCAGCCATGATCACAATGAATGGTGGTGCTGGCTCGAAGGGCCGATTGGCCTCCTCCTGCACCTATTTTCTATGTTTCTATGTCTATGTTTCTATGTTTCTATGAATAGTAGTTTTTAATATAGGAGTTATCAAGAACTTAGGATGATACCCAAATGTTTCACAGCAAATAAGCCATTCTGGAATTGTAACCAGAGTTGCAATGTCAGAAATAGAGCAGTCAATCTGAGCGATACAAGTTCCTCAAACAACAACAAGATAGTATAATCTGCTAATGATCTCTGGAATGAAGAATAAATGTTGCCTTCAGTGCTCAAGTTACAGGCAATTCTTGCATAATGTACACATAAGGTTGACCTTGGTTGACAATTTCACCAAAGGTATAGCATGATAGATCTTACTCTAGAACTCAGCGGGTTAGCCAGCATCTATAGAGGGAATGAATAGATAACGTTTTGGGTCAGGACCATGTTATTAGAAATGGGGAAAGAAAGCTGGAAATCTAGTGGGGTCAGACAAGCCTGGTAAGTGATAGGTGGAAGGTAGACACAAAATGCTGGAGTAACTCAGCGGGTCAGGCAGCATCTCTGGAGAGAAGGAATGGGAGGATGTGATGTAAGTTGGTGATTGGCAGAATTGCAGAGATCGCTGTGCCAGGGAAGGGTCCCGACTCGAAATGTCACCTATTCATGTTCTCCAGAGATGCTGCCTGACCCACTGAGTAACTCCAACACTTTGTGTCTTTTTGTGTAAACTGTAGTTCCTTGTTTCCACGGAAAGCAAGCCTGTGAGCTCAGGTCCCAGTGCAGGAGTGAAAGAGTGTAGTCATACACCTTTAGGGTGAGAACTGAAGCTCAAATCTTGTCAGCTTTTTCACAGGGGTCTATTTAATCCCATGTTGCGACACTAAAAGGGAGTGAGCAAGTTCTTATAACAAGTTCTGGTTATAATTCCAGAATGGCTTATTTGCTGTAAAACATTTGGGTTAAATCCCAAGTGAGTAAGTTGTCTCCCTTCCAATGTTAATCAATATCAATAAAATTAAAATAATTACCTGATTATTTTTAATGCTGTTTGTGATATCTTACCATGTGCAAATGTCTGCCAGACTATGCATAGTCACCCGATTTTAAAAACGTTACTTATTGTGTGCTTCAAGATGCCCCAAGGTTATAGCAGGTGCTATACAAATGCACATTTCCTTCTAATAAACACAGGCGGTGGAAATGATGAGGACGATACTGAATCTGTGCCCACTTATTACCTCATTACATTTTGTTGATGGCCTTTCCTTCTATTTATTAACAGCTTGTAATTGCCTCTTCAGAAGCTGTTTATTCAGTTGGTGATATATAATCTTCTATCAGCTTCTAGTTATTTCATGTACTCAGTATTATCCTTTATTGATTCTCTGTGTACAGTTCGGCACGGAGAAAATGGGCAAAAGCAAATTGATCTGGTCAGGGCCCAAGAAATGACTAAGGCATTTTTCTCACAAGGTCAATCTTGTTATCATTCCTGCTGATGATAGTAATCAGATCCGTCTGTCCATTGCTGCCTAGTGTTCCAGTTCAATAATCCATTTCATACAAACTCACTTATCTCAAACCCAGAAATAAACATTCTACATGATTTCTTTTAATTATGCCGAATAATCTGAAAAGGGCAAGTTATTTTACTGTTGCTGATGTCCGATTTAGCGGACTAGCTAAATTATAAAAACGCTGCACTATTTTGTATTATGTTCATTTAAACTATTCATTTAATAGATGTAATTGAGCTATCTGCTTCATGTTAAATGGAACCTTCAAATAGACTTGTTTGCAAAGGTTTAAAATCTGTTCTGTGATCAGTCCCTATTTTTGTACTCCAAATTCCACACCACATCCACTCCTAACATTCTCCCAAATTTGCATTAATCCCCAGGCATTGATACAATCAGTGTCATATAAATGCAACTCTCTGCCTCCATAACTGGACCGGTGTCTAACTTTTCAGGAAGATATTGCTCAGATATTTAGTAACCCCAAGGACAGTTAGGTTGATCACAAATAATATATACAACATGATCCATCGCTGACTCTGGAAGAAAGAATACGAGGTGCTCACTCAATGAGAACCGAGTAACTTTGGTGAAACTCGCAATCAACGTTACCTGCAATGGGTCAAGTTCGCCCACTCAATTCTCTTTCCCCTTTCCTTATCCTCTCACTTAGCCTCAACATGCTCAATCAACCTGTCTTAGTTAAACTAATATTAATGATCCTCCATTTGTAAATTCTAAGGAAAGGTTTAGACTTTAGTGACACCGTGTGGAAACGGGCCCTTCAGCCAATCGAGTCCACTCTGACCAGCGATCACCCCGTACACTAGCTCTATCCTTCACACTAGGGACAATTTACAATTTACAGAAGTCAATTAACCCACAAACCTGCACTTCTTTCGTGTGTGGGAAGAAACCTGAGCACCCGGAGAAAACCCACGTGGTTTCAGGACAGATGTACAAACTCCATACAGAAAGCACCTGTAGTCAGGATCGAACCTGGGCCTCAAGACAGCAATGCTACCACTGCGCAACTGTGCCGCCCCGGTTGGGCAGGTGAAGATTTGATTCCTTAGAGCAGAGGAGACTGAGAGGATGTATGCAAAAATGGCTGTTGCAGTTTCTGTACTTTAACAATGTTTCCACTATAAAGTTCTTTGGATAATCTGGTACTTGGATAAAAAGCAATTCAGGCAATGGAGTGAAAAATCAACAAAAAAAACTGCAGTTTAAAATGAAAACAGAAAATGCTGGAAATACTCAGCAGTTCAGGCTGAATCTTTTGCTTTTGTTATTCCAGGAATGTAGTGAATGGAATTGTTTTGACAAATTGAAGTTAAAATGCAATATAAAAAATATTGGATTCAAATGACTTGGATGAGCCAGGAAGTCAGCAACGTTCTCTTATAGTCTTGAACATTCTTACATTCCCAACTAGGATCTGGAAAGAGGAAGAGATTTACGAGGATGTTACCAGGACTTACGAGAGTGAATTATAGGGAGAAGTTGGGCATGTTAAGATTTTATTCCTTAGAGCAGAGGAGATTGTGGGTGATCTCATAGAGATGTATAGATTCATGAAGGGCAGAGACAGTGTGAATGTACACTAGTCTTTTTCCTCAGGGTGGGGAAGATTAAGAACTGAAGGGCACAAGTTTCAGATGAGAGTGGAAAGATTTAACTTTTTCACACAGCTGGCTTTATGTATATAAAAATGAGCTGCCAGAGGAATTGTCTGAGGCTGGAACAATAACAAATTTCAAAGATATTTGGACAGGTAAATGGATAGGAAAGCTTGAGGAGGATTTGGGGCAAACGTGGGCGTATGGGACTGGCTTAGATGGGTATCTTGGTCACCATGGACGAGTTGGGAAAAACTGGCTTGTTTCCGTGTTGTACAACTGTGACACTTGCTCACTGGAAAGAAAAGCTTCACACTGCTGCGAACATATTTTTATTTGTTCCATGAACCCCAGAAGACAAATGCTTCAAAATTACTTAAACCATTGTTGCTAAAGACCCACAAGAACACAGGAGACATGAGGCTGAACCTCTGGAATGCAATGACACCATTTCTTCCAGCTGTTAAGCAGTTATTAAAAGTAAATAGCGGTCTTTAATACCAGTTACACTGAAATTTCTGAGATCTTTTTGTAGCTTTATCATTTGTCGTACCATTTTGCCTCAAAACACTGGAAATGGTTTGGGATTATTATAGTAACAGAACTTTATATATGGAAGTTATTAGTATATACAAATTACTGCCTGGGCCTGGATATGAAATATTTAATCCAATAGTGGATGTAACCAAATGAAATACACATCTTCCACATGTTTGTTGCGTAATTGGGCAGTACTGGAAAAAAAGGATACAATGTGCTGGAGTAACTCATCAGGTCAGGCAACAACTCTGGAGATCATGGACAGATGATGCTTTGGGTTGGGATCCTTCTTCAAACACGAAAAAAGACACAAAGTGCTGGAGTAACTCAGCGGTTCAGGCGGCAGCTCTGGAGAACACGGATGGGTGACACCTCTGGTCTGGACCCTTCATCCTGACTCGAAACGTCACCTATCCATGTTCTTCAGAGATGCTGCCTGACCTGTTGTCATGTCTTTTTATGTAAACCAGTATCTGCAGTTCCTTGTTTCTACACATATGCTGGTATTAATATCGTATCTATCCTCTTCTTTGAAGGACTGGGTATGTTTTAACATCTTTCTTTGCGTTATAATCAAAGTGATAAAATTGCAACAATCAGTACTCCAAAGTGCAATAGTTCAATAGCAAAGTTGAGAAGACATAGAAATGTCAACAGCTTCAAAAGATGTTCAGACGATGCCCGGGATAGAAGATTAACAAATAAAACGCAGGCAACTAAAAAGATGTAATTGGAATGATTCTGTGCAGCAGTTGAGTGCCAAGACAAGGTTGCCATAAACGGGCAAATAATTGGGCAAGTGAAGGATAGTGAATACTAAATTAGCTGGAAAATTAATCTGAAACAGACACTAATCACCTCCAGAGGATCAGGCATTTGTTTCTCAGGTTATGCTGAAATCAGTAGGGACGCTGATGCAAAAATCAATTCAACGTTTTCAAACTGCAGCAATACCTCTTATGTTTGGGCAACATTTGTTGCAATCCCATTTTCTAAGAGAAAAGAGAAAGAGAAACAGAGGCCCTTTATTTAAAAAAGACAATTTAATTCAGGCTTTTCCTTTTCTTTTCAACATGCATCAGGTCTAAATTAATTTTAGGTGCCAATAAAAATGAAAAAAAAGGCTTTTATGTCTGTTTTCATGCTGGGCAGATAACCCGCGAGTGAGGTTTATTTCCTCTGAGTGCTCGTGGAAATTAAATGTTAATGTCCAAGATATTAAGTATGAAACACTTTCTATTTTTAAAGCACGGTGAACAACTAGATCTTGGTTTTGTCAATGTGATGAAATGGGTTGCTCTGGTAATGTTAGTGGTTCCATACAGACAGTAAGCAGGCAATTTCCTGCAGTCACGGTTCAGAGTTCTATGTGATGTAACGCAGAGCGCTGCCGCTACCTTTGCAATGCCATATGGATGAATCTTACAGGCAAGTGAAGATCTTTACCAGGTTACTGCCAAATGGCAGATGTGAATCCTAACACCGTTAGTGCAGCACGGTGGCGTAGTGGTAGAGTTGCTGCCTTACAGCGCTTGCAGCACCGGAGATCCCGGTTCGATGTCGACTACGGGTGCTGTCTGTGCAGAGTTTGTACGTTCTCCCCGTGACCGCCTGGGTTTTCTCAGAGATCTTCAGTTTTCTCCCAGACTCCAAAGACGTACAGGTATGTAGGTAAATTGGCTTGGTATAAGTGTAAATCGTCCCTAGTGTGTATCGGATAGCGTTAATGTGCGGGGATCGCTGGTCAGTGCGTACTGGGTGGGCCAAAGGGCCTGTTTCCACGCTTAATCTTTAAACTAAACTAAACTAAAATGATCTCCATTAACGCAAATCTGTAAATTATTAACTACTTGCCCCTTTACAGAATCAGTCATACAGCATAGAAACAGGCCCTTCAGGCCAACTTTCCCATGCCAACTAAGATGCCCGCATTTGGCCCATATCCCTCTAACACTTTCCTATCCATGCACCTGTCCAAATGTCTTTTAAATGTTGCTATAGTACCTGCCTCAATTACTTCCTCTGGCAGCTTATTCCATATACCCATCACCCTCTGTGTGGAAAACGTTGCCCCTCAGGTTCCTATTAAATCTTTCCTCTCTCACCTTTATCTCAAGACTTCCCAAGTCCTGCTCCATCATTGGTAACCATGCTTTTAGCTAAGGTAGACCAAAATGCTGGAGAAACTCAGCGGGTGAGGCAGTATCTATGGAGCGATGGAGCTTTTAGCTACTCTGGGCTTGAGCTCTTTCTGCCTCTCATATTAACTGCTGGAAAGTTCTGATAAATGGTCCCAGATCTGAAATGTTCACTATATCTCTTTCCACAGATGCTGCCTGACCTGCTGACTACTTCCAACATTTTCCATTTTACTCCTCAAGACCTTCCTTCTTGACCAATTTTTCTTGGTTACCAACATCTCATGTTCATCTGATAGCACAATGGCAAGATCTGCATAATAAATCACAGCTGTTGAATATCACCCTCTATTAATTTGCCCTCTATCAACCCTCATGGTGTTGAATTTGCCCTCTTTCAACAAACTCATGGTGTTGAAATTACCCTCTGAAGTCACTCCAAGACATAGTTTGTGTATATTGGCTGATCAGTCTGAAGAAGGGTCTCGACCCAAAACATCACCCATTCCTTCTCTCCAGAGATGCTGCCTGTCCCGCTGAGTTACTCCAGCATTTTGTGTCTACCTTTGGTTTGGGTTTGTTTATAGTTATCTGTCTTGCTTCCTTCTCTAATCTTTTGAACCCAGCACATTGTAGCTCTTAATCACTGTATCTCAATTTATTCTTCCTCTTCCTTACTGATTTCAAGCGGGATGATGACCTGCTCAACAGTGAGAATGTTAGTCTGTGGGGTCAGTGGCTAAGAGAAACAATATCCTTGCCCAGTCCCTGCTGTGTGTGTGTGATTTCCCTAGAATTGTATGTCACTTCCCCAGAAGGACAGGTTTATGGCAAATACCAAACTGATGCAGTGCATTGTGATATCACATCAGACATCGGAATATCCTGTCCTTGTTTAATGATTTATCAGTTATGATCCTGGATCCCTCTTGTATTCAACAACCATGTTTCATGGCAGAGCAGAAGGGTCTCGACCCAAAGCGTCCCCCATTCCTTCTATCCAGCGATGCCGCCTGTCCTGCTGAGTTACTCCAGCATTTTGTGTCTATTATATGTGCTCCTGTTTCCTCCCGCACTCCAAAGATGTACAGGTTTGTAGGCTAATTGGCTTTGGTAAAGATTGTAAATTGTCCCTAGTGTTAGTGTGCGGGGATCGCTGGTCGGCGCTGTGTTTCTGTGCTGTATCTCTAAACTAAACTAATATATACCTAAGGTACACAAAAATGCTGGAGAAACTCAGCGGGTGCAGCAGCATCTATGGAGCGAAGGAAATAGGCAATGTTTCGGGCCGAAACCCTTCTTCAGACTGATAGGGGGTGGGGAGAAGAAAGGAAAAAAGGAAAAAGGCGGAGGAGGAGCCTGAGGGCTGGGGGAGGGGAGGAGACAACCAGAGGGCTGATGAGGGGGAGGGGACAGCAAGGGCTAGCAGAATTGGGAGAATTCAATATATACCTAATATATATACCTAATTTAGGAAAATTTAAAAATTAGAAAAAAATATATACTTATTCCTAATTTTCTCTCTTTTTCAGTATATTTTGTGCGTGTGTGTGCATGTGTGTGTGCGTGTGTGTGTGCGTGCGTGCGCGCACATATATAAATAAATAAAAGATTTCCCTTGTACTGGTTCTAGACCCCTAAACACCAGTTCACTAATCAGTTCAGTAAAGTATCAGCTTGTTCCAGTTGTCAGAACTGCGATTTGCAGAGCCATCTTAACAAGTGAATTTAAATCCAGTGTTCATTGGTTCGACGCGCATGGTTGCTATGGAAATAATGCCCTGTTAAACCAAATTAAGGAAAAAAGCGGTCAAGGTTCAGATGATATCCAAATCTGTCCAATTTCCAAGAGTGTATCCTTCAAATAATTTAATGTATTACTGGCTAAACAGTCCCATAATTTGTTTCTTGGAAATCCTCCTTCCCCAAAAACATGTTCACCATAACAGTCCAAACTGTATATATATATAATCTATATAAATCAGAGGAAAAAAAGCCTTTAATCTGACAGGATGATATTGGAGTCGTGTGACAGATTTTAGTCCTGCTAATAGCATGCTACCAGCAATTCAGTATCCTACATCACTTATACAGAATGGAAGGATCTCTGTGTTGGGTCGATGGTTATCTTATTAAATGAGTGGCTGAACTGTATCAACTCAAATATAACAAAACCTCAGAATTGGGAACAGTGCTGGTAATCTGAAACAGAGATTGACCTCTTTTAGAATAGGATTTACAACAGCTCTCCACAGCTCAACAGCCAGAGTCAAGTTTTACGCATTAAGTTTTCCGAGACTTTCAGACGATTGTTTCACATTGGCAGATGCTGCTTAAATTGACATAATCTACACACGTACACACACACACACAATCTAGCAGAACTATTTTCAGGGCACTATTCCTGGAGGGCTTAATTTGGAAATATTGGGGATGATAATAAAGGACAGTTGTCGATGCAGAATATTCTTCAGTTTAAACCAATCGCACCTACAAGCAGGCACTATAGTCACATAATATTTTAGAAACATAGAAACATAGAAAATAGGTGCAGGAGTAGGCCATTCAGCCCTTCGAGCCAGCACCGCCATTCAATAAGATCATGGCTGATCTTCCAAAATCAGTACCCCGTTCCTGCTTTCTCCCCATATCCCTTGATTCAGTAGCCCTAAGAGCTATATCTATCTCTTGAAAACATCCAGTGATTTGGCCTCCACTGCCTTCTGTGGCGGAGAATTCCACAGATTCACAACTCTCCGGGTGAAAAAAGTAATTCCTCATCTCAGTCCTAAATGGCCAACCCCTTATTCTTGAACAGTTACCCTTGGTTCTGGACTCCCCTAACACCAGGAACATTTTTTCCTGCATCTAGCCTGTCCAATCCCTTTAGAATTGTATATGTTTCTATAAGATCCAAGATCCTAGATTCAAGATTCAAGATTCAAGAGAGTTTATTGTCATGTGTCCCAGATAGACAATGAAATTCTTGCTTTGCTTCAGCACAACAGAATATAGTAGGCATAAATACAGAACAGATCAGTGTGTCCATATACCATTGGATATATATATATACACACACATAAATAAATAAATAGATAAAGTGCATTGGGCTATTAATGTTCAGAGTTTTGTTTGATTTGAGTTGAGTCTAATAGCCTGATGGCTGTGGGGAAGTAGCTATTCCTGAACCTGGATGTTGCAGATTTCAGGCTCCTGTACCTTCTAGCTGAAGGTAGCGGGGAGATGAGTGTGAGGCCAGGATGCTGTGGGTCCTTGATGATGCTGCCTCTCCTCTCACCCTTCTGAATTCCAGTGAATTTTCCAACAAATTGAAAATGTTAAAAGGGGTAAGCAGTGGAAAGATTACTCTAAAATAGCCTGCAGTTGTTGGAATCTTGCTACTTCTTGCAAGTACTTACGTCTTGTAAGTAGCAAAACTATTCAGCTCTGGCTCTACAAGAGTAGCAAACCACCAGTCTTCTGGTCGCCACCTTTACATTTCTTGATTAGAAGGGGTGTCAATGGTGATTGGGAGAAGGCAGGAAAATTGGATTAGGAGGCAGAGATCAGCCATGATTGAATGGAAGAGTGGACTCCATTGGCTAAAAGGCCTAATTCTACTCCTATAATTTGTGAACTTGTGAACCATTTATAACGTTCATCATACCCTGATTGACAGATGTTTCAAAACATTTCGCTCTCTTTGAGCAAAGTTGGAATAACACAGAGCTGAGGAGGCCATTTGTCCCTTCAAGGCAGTGAAGCCCTCCACCAATGTTCCCAGCTATTCAAAAGCACCTTTATAAGCCCTCCAAATACCTACTTAATCACCATTTAATTGAGATAATAATCTTCTGCTCTTCAGTGCATCTGAGTTCTGGTACCTGTTTGCATTATCCAATCAAAGTATGCTTTACGCTAATTTGTGTGCTGGTTACGATTTCCTGCTTAGCTTCAAAGATGTAATCTGGGTAATCATTGCCTGCACAGCATGACGCTTAATGGTGTTTGATGAACTTCCTCTTTTACAAGCCTATTTGTAAAGCTGAAGTCTAATCTTTTTTCACATCACGTTGTCTTACACTTGGGAGCAACATTGTTGCCTTTTACCAATAATTATAATTATTTTTTTTATGGTTTATAGCTCTTTAAAAATGGTTTGAGCAAACTGATCAACATTTCTAAGTGAAATTCTTTTGGGTACTATTTAAAATACCTATTAGCTCACTTAATATAATTGAATTAATGACATCATGAACAGACGACAGAGACCTTTCAACGCAAATATTATCCAATCAGGACAGAATTTAGATTGATAACATCGTCCAGGGACATTTAACCTAAAAAAATAACACTTGATAATATTAACCTCATCTAGGAATGAATATGTTGAGGTAATGTTAAAGGGCAATTGTAAGTTTATTGGCAAAAAGTGATTGAGTATTTATAGGGAACAGTATGATTTTATTGCAATTTGTTTTACAGGTGGAGGAATTTCTATGTCAAATTATATGAGAGGGGTGATTAACACGGAGCATAGAACAAAGAACAGCATAGGGACGGGATCTTCAGTCCGTGCTGTCCCTGTTGAATATGATGCAACATTAAACAAATCCTTTCTGCCTATGATCCATGTCCCTCCATTCCCTGCATATTCTGGTGTGGTGGCGTCTATCGGCAGCGGCTCGACTACAGTCCGTCTGTCTTTTTAAAAATATTTGTCTCGTTAAATGTATGTCTTGACCCTAGTTTTTATTATTTTTCTTTAGCTGTGTATACGTGGGGGGTGGGGGAAACTGTTAATCTCTTTCCCCCGTTCAGGGACCCAACTTTTTCTCTGTCGGGTCTCCGGTGTCGTTGGGCCTAAAATCGTAGAGCCGACCGGGATCAACCTGAGAGCTCCAGTCGCGGAGCCTGCGGACTCGCCATCGCGGAGCAGGCCGACTTCGGAACGGGAAGCGCTGTGGTGGCGCCCGGCTGCGACCTGACTTCGGAGCTTCGGAGGCTCCGGCCGCAGGCCCGGTGGACGGTAACATCGGGAGCTCGCAGGTCCATGGTGGGAGACCGCTTTTCAGAGCTCCCACAACGGCAACTTCTCCCGCTGGAATCGCAGGGTTTAAAGGGCACGGAGCCGGGACCTAACATCGCCCGGCGCGGCTTAAACGGCCGCGGGACTTACCATCGCCCGCCCGGGGCTTTAACATCGGGAGCCCCAGTTCGCCTCGACGTTGCAGTTGGACTGCTGGACCGTGGGAGAAGAACAAAGGGGAGAGATAAGACTTTGCCTTCCATCACAGTGAGGAGGTGTTGGAGGATGTTTATGTACACTGTGTTAAGTGTGGGTCTTGTTTTTTTTTGTAATGTAAGACTGTAGAAAATGCAATTTCGTTCAAACCAAGCTGTTTGAATGACAATAAAAGGCATTCTATTCTATTCTATTCTATTCTATTCTATTCTATTCTATTCTATTCAAACGCCTATATAAACGTCTCAAATGCCACTGGGGGATCTGTTCCCTCCACCACTCCTGGCAGCATGTTCCAGGCACCTAACTCTACTCAAACGAAAAACCTGATCCACACATCCATTTTAAACTTTCCCCCTCTCACCTCAAAGCTATACCCTCTAGTCTTTGACATTTCTACCCTGTCCATCCCTTTTATAATTTATTAAACTTCTATCAGGTGACTGATCCACCAGAGAAAACAATCCAAGTTTGTCCAAACCTCTCCTTATAAGTAATGCCTTCTAATCCAGGCAGTATTCTGATAGACACAAAAAGCTGGAGTAACTCAATACGACAGGCATCATCTCTGGAGAGAAGGAAAGGATGACGTTTCGGCTTCAGAAGAAGGGTCTCGACCAGAAACATCACCCATTCCTTCTCTCCAGAGATGCTGCCTGCCCTGCTGAGTTACTCCAGCATTTTGTGTCTACCTAGCTCTATTGTTTAACAGCCTTTGTCACTGTCTGCAACACACTTACATTGTATTAAAGAAGGAACTGCAGATGCTGGAAAATCGAAGGTACACAAAAATGCTGGAGAAACTCAGCGGGTGCAGCAGCATCTATGGAGCGAAGGAAATAGGTAACGTTTCGGGCCGAAACCCTTCTTCAGACTGATAGGGGGTGGGGAGAAGAAAGGAATAAAGGAAAAAGGCGGAGGAGGAGCCCGAGGGCTGGGGGAGGGGAGGAGACAACCAGATGGCTGATGAAGGGGAGGGGACAGCAAGGGTTAGCAGAATTGGGAGAATTCAATGTTCAGGCCACCAGGATGTAGACTGCCCAAGCGGAATATGAGGTGCATTTCCTCCAATTTACGGTGTTGCTCGCTGTGGCCATGGAGGAGACCCAGGACAGAGAGGTCAGATACGGAATGGGAGGGGGAGTTGAAGTGCTGAGCCACCGGGAGTTCAGGTTGGTTATTGCGGACCGACCGGAGGTGTTCGGCGAAACGATCGCCAAGCCTCCGCTTGGTCTCACCGATGTAGATCAGCTGGCATCTAGAGCAGCGAATGCAATAGATGAGGTTGGAGGAGATGCAGGTGAACCTCTGTCGCACCTGTATTGTATATGTGTGTGCGTGATATATTTTATATAATATTATATGTATCACAAACAACAAAGTACACACTACTAGTCACAGACCTCCAGACAGAATAACAAGCTTCTGCCATTACCCTCTGACGTCTCTAGGTAAGCCAGTTCTGAATTCATTGGATGTTAATAAACCCAACAGCGACCTGTGGTCGGAGGCAAAATGTTCATTTGGTGAACAACACTGAGCCAACTTAGGTGGTGGTGGTTCAGTTGGTGATTTACGCCCAGCTAATTTTATGTAACTTGACTTTGTGGATTAGTAAACATATATAAAATGCATGGTAGGGAGGTCAGTGCCTGTTATACACCAGGCAGTGCTACCACCCTCTTTAATACTCTCGTACCTGGGCGTTTGATTTACCGAAACAGGTCGTGATGCAACCAAGCAGGGTGCAATTGGGGAATTGGAGAGGGTCCAGAGGAGGTTTACAAGAATTATCTCAGGAATGAGTAGGTTAACATATGATGAGATCTTGATGGCACTGGGCCTGTACTCGCTGGAGTTTAGAAGAAGGAGGGAGGACCTCATTGAAATGTACCGAATAGTGAAAGGCTTGGAAAGAGTGGATGAGGAGAGGATGTTTCCACTAGTGGGAGAGTCTCGGACTAGAAGTCATAGCCTCAGAATTAAAGGACGTCCCTTTAGGAGATGAGAAGGAATTTCTTGAGTCAGATGGTTGTGAATCTGTGGAATTCCTTGCCATAGAAGGCTATGGAGGCCAATGGATAATTGTAAAACAGAGATAGATTCTTGATTAGTATGGGTGTCGGGGGTTATGGGGAGTAGGCAGGAGAATGCGGTTAGGAGGGAGGGATAGATCAGCCATGATTGAATGGTGGCATAGACTTGATGGGCCGAATGGCCAAATTCTGCTCCTATTCCTTCTGACCTTATTACTGACAGTCAGCATTACAACGTTTTGTGACTTGCGTTGTTGGCCAGCATTTCCAGTCTTTGTACAGACTCTGTAATAAACGCAGGGGTAATAAATCTGGTCGCTGTCCAAGACAAAGTAAACTGCATTGGATGTCAATGGCCCTCAGATAGCATAAGATCACACCCAAGTTCACTTCAATGAGATAGTGCTGATAAGAAGAATCATCCGAAATAATTCAACTACAGCCGACAGAATTAGATCTTCACATTGATTTTCCAGTAAACACCATTCCATTCAGAAATCCAATCAATCAGAAGTTTTACTGAAATAGAGGTAACATAACGACCTTGATTTTGGAGTCAATGGTAAAGGAAAGACATTCACTACTCAATAATAACATTCCTAATGTCCAAAACCTGGGGGAGAAAAAGGGCAAGTGATATCTGCCCCAAAGCAATCCTTAACTCCCTTGTAAATATCAGATCACATCGATCAGTTGAAATCAGATTCTTACGAAGCAAACTGAGGAAATAAATCCAGACAGGGCTGTCAGAGTGACAACTTTTTAAATGACCTCTTAAACAGGGTTTAATTGCAGAGAAGTTCTCAGAAAAACCTCAATAAAGTGGCAAAGGGAAATGAAGAGTTTGTAAAAAGTAATGAGCATTTTATAGCCACTCAAAGATATTCAACTCATAACGGCACAATTAGAGGATGAGGTGCTTCAGCTTCAGTGATGGGTGTGCCAACGTATTCCTGAATGAAATACCAGGAGTTCTGGTGAGTCAGCTGGAAATAGCCGCACCATCCGTCATTCGTGGAAAGGCTCTTCCAGACCAACACCTTTGACCATCAGGAAATGACTCCATGGATCCTGTGATGTGGTTCCCAGAGCAGACTACCCAGCTGGTCTGGCGAAATGCCTCATTGCCAGAGGTCACCGACACGCAAAGATCTGGCTTGGCTGGCGGTCAGATCCTTCCTGCACCATCAGAACCTCACTACCATTGCACGCTGCCCTTGGGACGGCTGCTATGGAGAGGAGACAGTTGCCCACCTCTTCGCAGAGTGTGGATTTGCAAAGAGAGCCTTGAGAAGTTTGCAAGTCACTAATTTATTCCAAACAGCTCCATAACGGAGGACTTTGTGATTTACGGACTGTTCCCAGGGACGCATTCAGAGACGGACATCAAGTGCTGCTGGAAGGTCATCAACTCAGTGAAAAACGCTCTTTGGTCTGCCCGAACTTTGTTGACCTCCCAGCAGAGTGATATGTCCGTCGGGGAATGTTGCCGACTGGCCCGCTCCACACTGCAGGAGTACGTGCTGAGGGACGCACTGAAGCTTGGTGCAGCCAACGCCAAGGCTCTGTGGGGGAGGACCACAGTCTAGGGTCCTTCCGCTGCTTTACATTGGGGGGGGGGCAGGATGTGGTGGAGTCGTCCCCTCAAAATAAGGGAAGGGATTTCACGCCAGGAGGCCACATGTGTGGCAAGGATGTAGGGTAAAAGTGTGTGATTTGTGTAAACAGTATTGAATGTATGTACAACCTCCGAGAATGTTGGAATAATTTCTTGCACGGTTCCTGTATTGTACATATTTTGATTTTTTTTTAAAGTGGGGCATGATGAATAAGTTGGCCTGTTGACGTGGAAGGAATGGACCGGCTCCAAGAGCTAATTACAACGTAATGTGCTTGATTCATTGCAAATCGTTGGAGTTTGGAAAGTGTTTTACATTTGTAAATTAAAGTCTGTTAAAACCGTGCTGTTTGCAATGAATAGAAAAGAGCTTGCTTATGGGTGTTATCATCAATGTTCAATGTTCAATGCAAATTCAACTGGTAATAAAATTCAATTGCTATTGGTGACAGACCTTGCTAAGTGCTTGCAAAAGATCTTTTATCGGTGTAAAATTGCAATTAGTGAATTATGCCCTTTCTCCAAAGCACCCATTATTTCCCTGACACCAATAATCAAGCACTTTCAGTTATTTCCTATGTCTATGCAGAGTAGATGTCCAGGAGCTGCTACAAACCCATATTGTAGGAGTAACCTTTCTGAAGCAGATGAGCGAGTGTGAAAGAAGGGCCTGTTAGTAATTGAGCATCAGAAATAGTTAATTGTCTAGTACCCATTCAGGCAGTGGATGGAAGGAAGTTACCAACAATGGACCATTGTGGGCTCCACCTTTCCTTGATCATCATTGCTTTTTGCATACCTTTCATTCCTTTGTCAAGGATCAAGTCATGAGAGTTTATTGTCATGTGTCCCAGATAGGACAATGAAATTCTTGCTTGCTGCAGCACAACAGAATATTGTAGGCATAAATACAGATCAGATCAGTGTGTCCATATACCATAGAATATATATATATACACATAAATAAACAGATAAAATGCAATAGGCTGTTATAATTCAGAGTTTGTTTGAAGTTGTGTTTAATAGACTGATGGCTGAGGGGTAGCTGTTCCTGAACCTGGATGTTGCAGAGTGCCATCCATATATCTCGTTTCCCTTTCCCCTAACTCACAGTCTGAAGAAGGGTCTCAACCCGAAACGTCACCTATTCCTTTTCTCCAGAGATGCTGCCTGATCCGCAGAGTTACTCCAGCTGTTTGTGCCTATCTTCCAGCAAAATAATGTGGCTTTGGTCATCTCCATGTTGTGTTAAAATGGCAACTTTGAATGTCCAACCTGAGTTTCAGGCAAACATGTTTTATCATTGTAGATATCGGTTTCTTTCATCCCATTGGTGTGGGTCCGCTGCTTTCAAGAGAGTCCATGACTTGGAGAAGGATTTGAGTTGGAGAGGGAGCTGGCATGGTCAGTGAGCTGACAAACACACCAATGCTTCTACTTTCTTAGAAGGCTCCGGAAATGTAGCACATCGCCAATGACTCTCACAAACCTTTATAGATACAGCCTAGAATTCATCCAACCTTGGTATCACACTGTTATGGCAACATCTCCGCCCAAGATCAGAAATAATTGCAGAGAATGTGTAGGAAGGAACTGTAGATGCTGGTTTAAACCGAAGATAGGCACAAAAAGCTGGAGTAACTCAGCGGGACAGGCAGCATCTCTGGAGAGAAGGAATGGGTGACGTTTTGGGTCGAGACCCTTCTCCAGACTTCCGCAGAGAGTTGTGAATGCTGCCCTGCCCATCACAAAAACCAATCTCCCCTCCATTGATGCCGTCGACAATTCCTGCTGCCTCGGGAAAGCAGCCAACATAATCAAGGACAGCCAACAGGGCAGTCAATCTATCTTCTCCTCTCTCCCGTCAAGCAAAAGATACAAATATTGAAAAGCACATACCACCATATTTTAAAACTTCTTTTCCACTGTTGTCAGATCCTTGAATGGTTCGCTCACATAAAGATGAATTCTTGATCACCCAACCTACTTCATTGCCACGTTGAACTTTTTTACCTGCACTTTCTCTGCAGCTTTAACACTATATTGTACATTCAGTTTTTGTTCTCTTTCGCACTATCTTGATGTATGTGTGTACTTGAGTATGGTATGTGCTGCAAGGATAGAATGTCAAAACAATGTTTTCACTGTATCTCAATACACATGAAAACCCCCTGCAATCACAGGGAGAACGTACAAACTCCGTACAGACAGCACCCGTAGTCAGGATCGAACCCGGGTCTCTAGCGCTGTAAGGCAGCATCTCTACACCTACGCCATTATGACGCCCTGTGTTGAGTCTAATGTGCCTTTAAAGCTCGGTACACGTGACAATAAACTAAACTAAACTATTCTTAATTCATCAAGTGAAAGACTAGAGAGTTGAGCTCACATCAGGTGACTTCCAAGCTGGGAAGAGATAAGACTTTTTGCCTTCCATCACAGCGAGGAGGTGTCTGGAGATTCTCTGTGATGGATGTTTGTGTTAAATTGTGTTAACTGTGTGTTTTGTTGCTTTTTGCTGTCATGACTGCAAGGTACGAAATTTCGTTCAAACTTTTTGTTTGAATGACAATAAAGGAAAATCAATTCAATTCAATTCCTGTAGAAACAAGACACTGCAAATGTTGGTTTACGAAAAAAAAGTGACATTAAAGTGCTGGAGTAACTCAATGGGTCACGCAGCATCCCTGGAGAACATGGATAGGTGACATTTCGGGGTCAGGACCCTTCTTCAGACTGAGGAACGGTTCTGACCTGAGACATCACATATCCATATTGTCCAGGGATGCTGCCTGGCCTGTGGAGTTACTCCAGCACTTGTGCCTCTTTTTCTGGTGATGCCAAGCCTTAGATGATTGGGCCAGGTGAAGGGAATATGCTTGAATTAGGTTTGGTTCCAATGACTGGTCTTATAGTTGAAAGTCTGAATGGGTTTCGGATTAAGGTTTAGAGTTCTTGTGTGGCATCACCAAATAAATTGGTCTTGGAGTGATTAATGAAAGAAAAAGATAGAGAAGTTATTTCAGGATTGGAGATGAGGCTGATAAGCTAAGCCTTCAAACTGAGCTGATGCATATGTGAACAGCTAATCTCTGCACAATATTTGCAGATAATCCATTCGCCTCTTAATTCGCAGCAATTAAATCAACATTTAAATCACATAAAACTTTCCTCTTACCTCAGAGTCTGGCAACACTACCTCAGGAGGAAAACAAGTGTGTTTCGAAATGTGGAGGAAGGAACTGCAGATGCTGGTTTAAATTGAAGATAGACACAAAATGCTGGAGTAACTCAGTGAGGCAGGCGGCATCTCTGGAGAGAAGGAATGGATAACGTTTCGGGTACCTGAAACAACCTGAAACGTCACCCATTCCTTCTCTCCAGAGATGCTGCCTGTCCGCTGAGTTGCTCCAGCATTTTGTGTCTATCTTTGTGCTTCTAAACAGACTAAACAGTGTGGTTGAGAGTCTGAAAGGGCTTTGGATTAAGGTTTGGAGTTCTTGGGTGGCACCGCCAAATAAATTGAGGTTGGGGTGATTAATGAAAGAAAAAAGGGTCAATATAGGCAGCAGCATAAGGCACAAACACTGTGCAGATCAGGCACCATCGACGGAAAGAGGAACACTTGTGGTCCAAGAGTGTTCAACAGTACTTTCATCGTTATATCTGATATTTGGAAAAATACTATGCATTTTATACACATATTCATAATATTCTATGTACTTTCATGAAATGTATGCGTTCTTCACTTATTAGCTCACTCCTGACAAGCTCTGCAGAAAGTTAAACAAGGAAGGAAAATGCTTGATAGACACAAGGAACCACAGGTGCTGGAATCTTGAGTTAAAAACAAAGTGCTGGAGTAATTCAAAAGGTCAGGCAGCATCTGTGGAGGGAATAGTCGAATGACGTTTCAGATTTGGGACGCTCCTACAATGGAGCTGGTTCCTTGACATGCGCCCAATGAAACCCAGGTACCTGTTGAGTAATGGGTAAATCCTCGGGTACGGGCCAGAGTTAGAGTAGCTGCATTGGTCAGATTTTTTAAATCAGATTTTCATTTTATGTTTATAGGTTACTTTATCTTGGCATCATGTTTTTACATTGCCATTATGGGCCAATGGGTCCGTTCCTGTGCTGTACTGTTCAATGTTCTATGTTCGAGCCGATCTATGTTCCGCAAGACAAGTTGCAATGGTGTTTCCTCCCTCGGCCAGAAACAAAAATGTTTTGTGTGTTTTTATTAGCAAAAGAAAAAGGTCTATTTTCAAAGAAGTGGAAAGTTAAAAGCTTTTTCCTGGGGCACTTGCAACATTGATTTGTCACGGCCGTGACTGGCAGCTCCATAGAGTGTTTGGAAAGCCTAACCTTCTAATACAGATAGACGTAAATTAAAACCCAGAGCTGGCGACAGCATCAGAGTCAAGAGCTTAACGCTGGGTGCAATTTGTCACCCAAATGCACTTGTGCCTGTCTACAACGTGTAGGTAAATTGAATTTTCTGGATGGCTGTGGTGCTAAAGTAATAGTTAGCTTTCCATAGAAACATTCAACGATTGTTACAACTTGAGAAAGAAAGAAATATCACAAGGCATTATGTCTACGGAAAAAATATCCATGGGTTTGTGGACAGGAGGAGCCAAATAAAACGTGTTGTCGGTCTGCTGGGCGTTGAAACAAGAACTTTTTGTTTTGCCTACAGTCAGGGCCCGGCCACCAGTCGTGGTCCCAATGCTGGGGAAGAGGGTGCATCAGCTAGTCGTGGGAGTTCCACTGGATAGAGTGGATGTGGAGAGGATGCTTCCACTAGTCTAGGACCAGAGGTCATGGCCTCAGAATTAAAAGGCATTCTTTTAGGAAGATGAGAAGGAATTTCTTTCGTCAGAGGGTGGTGAATCTGTGGAATTCATTGTCACAGGAAGCCATGGATACCAAGTCAATGGATATTTTTAAGACAGAGATAGACAGATTCTTGATTAGTACAGGTGTCAGGGGTTATGGAGAGAAGGCAGGAGAATGGGGTTAAGAGGAAAAGATAGATCGGCCATGATTGAATGGTGGAGTAGACTTGATGGGCCGAATGGCCTAATTCTGCTCCTATCGCCTATGAACTTATTAATGCTGCATAAGGAATATTGCGGGAAGAACTCGATCACCTCACACCCCAACATAAAATAATCCCAAGGTGACTGACTTCAGGAAGTTTCCTTCAAATTTCTGGAGAGTAAAGGCCCAGAATTAGACACAAAAAGCTGCAGTAACTCAGCAGGACAGGCAGCATCTCTGCAGAGAAGGAATGGGTGACATTCGGGTCAAAACCTTTCTTAAGTGTCTCGACCTGAAAGGTCACCCATTCCTTCTTTCCAGAGATGCTGCCTGTCCCGCTGAGTTACTCCAACATTTTGTATCTATCTTCAGTTTAAACCAGCATCTGCCATTCCTTCCTACACATCTATGTTCACCTATTACTTGCCATACTTTGTCCTGCCCCACCTCTCTTCCAGCTTTCTCTCCCCTCCCCCCCCCCCCCTCCCTCCCTCCCCCCTAATCAGTCTGAAGGGTTCCAACCCAAAAGGTCGCCTATCCATGTTCCCCAGCTGCCTGGTCCACTCAGTTGCTTTAGCACTTTGTGTCTTTTATTGTAAGACAGCATCTACAGTTCCTCATATCCACATCTCAAAATGTTGACTTAAAAAAAAAAAAAACCTGAGCAAATTTTGCTTAAAATGTAATATAGATGGGAAATGTTTTTTCTTGATGAATGCTGAATTGGACCATTATGAATCTTACAGATTTGAGACCAAAGGTAAAATTATAACAACATCTTAAATCAATTATGCCAAACCTGGAAAAAAATGGTCGGCTTCATATGGCCACATGTGCTAAACATACAAAGCAGCATCAATGGAAATAAATTTCAAAGTACAACATGGAGAACTACTGTAAGTGCATGTTTATTTCAGATGCTGGAGGTTTAGTTTAGTTTAATTTAGTATAGTTTAGTTTATTACTGTCGCGTGTATAGTGAAAGCTTTTGTTTGTGTGCTATCCAGTCAAAGGCAAGACTATATATGATTACAATCCTGCCGTACCCGGTGCACAGATAAAGGATAAAGGGTACAACATGTTGTGCAAGATGTAACAGTAGAGCCCTATGAAGATGGTTCGAAGGTCTCCAATGAGGTAGATGGGAGGTCAGGACTAGCTGATGAGATTTAGAAACAGACTTGTTAGTCAAGTCAAGTCAAGAGAGTTTATTGTCATGTGTCCCAGATAGGACAATGAAATACTTGGTTGCTGTAGCACAACAGAATATGTAAACATAATACAGAACAGGAGGAAAAGGTTCAGTGTGTCTATATACCATAGACCATATATATATATATATATATACAATAAATAAACAGATAAAGTGCAATATGTTTAAGAAGGAACTGCAGATGCTGGAAATTCAAAGGTAGTCAAAAAGCTGGAGAAACTCAGCGGGTGAGGCAGCATCTATGGAGCGAAGGAAATAGGCAACGTTTCGGGTCGAAACCCTTCTTCCGACTGATGTGAGGGTGGGGGGGGGGGGGGGGAAGGGAGGAAGAAAAGAAGAGGTGGAGCCAGAGGGCGGAGGGAGAGCTGAGAAGAGGAGAAAGTAAGGACTACCTGAAATTAGAGGTCAATGTTCATACCGCTGGGGTGCAAACTGCCCAAGCGAAATATGAGGTGCTGCTCCTCCAATTTACGGTGGTCCTCACTCTGGCCACGGAGGAGGCCCAGGACAGCAAGGTCGGATTCGGAATGGGTGGGGGAGTTGAAGTGCTGAGCCACCGGGAGATCAGGTTGGTTATTGCGAACCGAGCGGAGGTGTTGGGCGAAGCGATCGCCAATCCTATGCTTGGTCTCACCGATGTAGAGCAGCTGACATCTAGAGCAGCGGATGCAATAGATGAGGTTGGAGGAGGTGCAGGTGAACCTCTGCCGCACCTGGAAAGACTGCTTGGGTTCTTGAATGGAGTCAAGGAGGGGGGGAGGTAAAGCGACAAGTGTAGCATTTCTTGCGGTTGCAAGGGAAAGTGCCCGGAGAGGGGGTGGTTCGGTGGGAATTGACCAGGGAGTTACGGAGGGAGTGGTCTCTGCGGAAAGCAGACAGGGGAGGAGATGGGAAGATGAGGAAAGTGGTGGGATCACGTTGGAGGTGGCGAAAATGTCAGAGGATTATTTGTTGTATGTGACGGCTGGTAGGGTGGAAGGTGAGGACAAGGGGGACTCTACCCTTGTTACGAGTGGGGGGATGGGGAGTGAGAGCAGAGTCACGGGGTATAGAAGAGACCCTGGTGAGAGCCTCATCTATGGTAGGAGAGGGGAACCCCCATTCCCTGAAGAATGAGGACATCTCCGATGCCCTGGTGTGGAACATCTCATCTTGGGTGTAGATGCGGCGTAGATGGAGGAATTGGGATGGAGTCCTTACAGGAAGCAGGGTGGTAAGAAGTGTAGTCCAGATAGCCATGGGAGTCAGTGGGTTTATAGTGGATCTCGGTCAGTAGTCTATCACCTGAGATGGAGATAGTGAGGTCAAGAAATGGTAGGGAAGTGTTGGTAATGGTCCAGGTGTATTTGAGTGCCGGATGGAAGTTGGTGGTGAAATGGATGAAGTCAGTGAGTTGTGTGTGGGTGCAGGAGGTAGCACCAATGCAGTCATCGATGTAGCGGAGGTAGAGGTCGGGGAAATGGCCACGGTACGTCTCGAACAAGGATTGTTCGACGTACCCGACAAAGGGGCAGGCATAGCTGGGGCCCATGCACGTGCCCATAGCTACGCCTTGTATTTGGAGGAAATGGGAGAAGTCAAACGAAAAGTTATTCAGGGTAAGGACCAGCTCCACTAGACGGAGGAGAGTATCTGTAGACGGGGATTGGTTGGTTCTCCGTTCGAGGAAGAAACGGAGGGCTTTGAGACCCTCCTGGTGGGGGATGGAGGTGTAGAGTGACTGGACATCCATGGTGAAGATGAGGGAGTGGGGGCCTAGAGAACGGAAGTCCTGGAGTCGACGAAGAGCGTGTGATGTGTCTGGAACATAGGAGGGAGGGAGAAAGTGCAATAGGCTGTTATTGTTCAGAGTTTGTTTGATGGTGAGTTTAATAGCCTGATGGCTGTTTTCCTCCTAAGGTAGATTTGCCAGACCTTTAGGTAATAGGAAAGCTTTATGTGATTTAAATGTTGATTTAATTGCTGCAATTCCATTGCCTGATAACAGCTGGGAGGAAAAACTGCTCCTGATTACTTGTACTGTTCTTTTCAGGAGCCGGCACTTCCTCAGTAAGACAAAATTATCCATTGTTAACTTTCAGGAGAAAGATGCATGGTGCAGCGTGTCGGAAGTGGTGCTGATAGGTGTTGGCGCGAATGAATGATGAGGATCGGTCACTATCCTGTGGCCATTCTTTCTGAGCAAAGACGCCTTTCATTACTCATTGGCTTCACTTGTGCAAGATGGAAATCCATGAGCCCCAGTGGGCTTGTCTCAGCATCAGTCGTGGGGTTAGTGGGAGCGGGAATTAAGTTCCAGTGCTGGAAATCTTAGAGCAAAACCTCAAAAGAAACAAATGCCTGTGTGAGCAAACAGCTGCAATCCTCTAAAGACTAACTTGTACAAATAATTAAATAGCTGCAATAGATCGGGTAAATGCACAGAGTCTTTTACCTGGAGTAGGGGAATCAAGAATCAGAGGACATAAGTTAAAGGTGAGTGAGGACTGATTTAATAGGAAGCTGATGGACAACTTTTTCCCACACAGAGGGTGGTGGGTACAAGGAACGAGCTGCCAGAGGAGATAGTTGAGGCAGATACTATCACAACATTTAAAAGACATTTGGACAGGTACATGGATAGGAAATATTTAGAGGGATATGGGACAAATGCCGGCAGGTGGGACCAGTATGGATGGGGCATCTTGATCAGTGTCGGCAAGTTGGGCAGAAGGGCCTGTTTCCATGCTGTTTATCTCTATGAGCAATTACATTGTTGCCATAGAATGGCAATGAATAAAACTATCTGGTATTGCAGTCCTGATTTTTTCCCCACTGCATTACAAAGCTCTTAAAAACAATTCCTTTCCAACATGCCGTCCGCTGCATAGCACTAACTCCCCACACAAACTCTGCCAGTAAGATTGACTTCCGTGCTTTCTATGCTGGAGTAGCGCATATTTATCACGTTGCTCAATCTCTCATAAGGAGGTCCCTGCTTTCTCAGCTGTGGAAAAGCATAATTACAAACCTTTCACACGGGATAATCTGTCATTTAAAAAACAGGGCAATTGAAAATATTCTGGGCAGATTTCTTTTTCCTTTCTTTGCATAGTAGAAGGGTCAATCTGTCCCAAATTGCACTCCCGCGCTCGAGTCATACCTCATTGGTCTGCACAGGGAAGTCTCAGCATTAGCTGAAGTGATGGATTATACTTTATTGTACGTTTATTGCAGTATTTCAGAGAGCAGCTGTTCGCTATGATCCCACATACCCTGAAGGCAGCAAAGGACACACACGGAACATTATGTACTCAAGGCTATCATAAGAAGTAGACAGGGTTATGTAGCTATTTTGAGTAGCAATCACATACAGTAAATACTGCCACTGATTAGTTAACCAAGATTACCTATCCTATCACCAATAAAGCATCAAAAATTGACAGCTCCTTTTTTTTTCAGAATTGGCGAAAGGAAACAGGAATTATAATTTAGTTGATCTGAAGGGTTTGAAAATTATGCATCGCTTTGCAATCATTTCTAGTGTTCTTTTGCTGGTTTTCATACAGCTGTTCATTTCCTCCATAAACTCAGTGAGATGGAGCGTGGATTAATGAAGGACAAAATGTCCCATTTAATATTGTTGCTCTGCACCAGCTCGAGTGTCGTAAGTGCAGAAAGGTTGCCTCGCCTGAAACATACTGCCTACCTCACATAATCTCAAAGATCCTGTTCACCTATGGCATGAGCAGCACACAGATCGGTTCGTGAGTCATTTTTATTTGGGTCGCCTGCCAATAGGCTTTGCATTATGGAGCCCCGTACTGCCCTGCATCTGCATGTTCCAGATAATGGTGATCTGGGTCTGGACCAGATCATTAGATTTATTTAAGGTGGAGATTGGAATATATTCATTATGTTGACTTATTGGAAATTCAATGGAGACTCTGCAGAATAATTTTCTACCTATTAGGGGCAGCACAGTGGTAGAGTTGCTGCCTTTCAGTGCCAGAGACTCGGGTTTGATCCTGACTATGGGTGCTGTCTACAGGGAGTTTGTACGTTCTCCCCGTGACCTGCGTGGGCTTTCTACACTACAACATAATAATTTGTTTGCTTCCGAGATAAGGAAAAGCAACATGCAATTTCACAACACACATCAACACTAATTGGCTTTTACACTCTGTTCAATTACAGCAACAGCATATGACAAATTATACTATTTCTACCTTCTACATTTGCAACTACCTAAATAAAGCATGACAATTGGGAACAGATTACAGCATGTCTGCCTGATATACTTAAAAAAAGAAGTTAATCCAATGATACTAACACGCTGCATGTGTAGAATAATCATGATTGCCTGTAGGAAAATTTAAGTCTCAATTTACACTGATCATTCAAATTTTCGAACACATCATAGTACAGAGATAACAACCAAATTGTTTACCACAGACCGAAAAATAAATCAGAGTAGATAATGGTGGGAACAGGTGTGCTGAAGAGTTGAATATATAATGAATCCATGATAAAATGCTGAGACTCCAATAACAATAATTCATATTAAATAAAGCATTCAGTACAGTCCAAAGGATATTTGCTTGAATTCCAACAAAATTGATTCTGAGCCACGTAAGGAGCTAGCAAGATGTTTTGTTCAGTTTAGTTTATTGTCACGTGTATCGGGATACAGTGAAAAGCTTTTGTTGCATGCTAACCAGTCAGCGGAAACCGTAGTTTTCAAGAGAGAGTTAGATTTAGCTCTTAGGGCTAAGGGAATCAAGGGATATGGGGAAAAGGCCAGTACGGGGTACTGATTTTAGATGATCAGCCATGATCATATTGAATAGCGGTGTTAGCTCGAAGGGCCGAATGGCCTACTCCTGCACCTATTTTCTATGTTTCTATGAAAGACAATACATGATTACACTCGAGCCATCCACCGTGTACAGATACGTTAAAAAGGGAATAACATGAATAACGTTTCGTGCAAGGTAAAGTCCAGTAAAGTCCGATTAAAGATAGTCCGGGGGTCTCCAATGGTAGCTCAAGACTACTCTCTAGTTGTTGGTAGGATGGGTGACCAAAAGAGGAGAGAGAAGAATAGCTTTAGGGAGTAAGTTTCAGAATTCAAGGCTTTAGACATTGAATGTTTGCTCACCAGTATTGAGGTGTATAGTGGCAGATTATTTTATTGTTCAAGGAATTGCTCCTTCTAGCCACTATGAGAAGACAAGGGGGTAAGGGGATAGCCTTGTTTACGCACGGGAGCTCTCCACGAGACATTCAAAGCCGTCAAAAGATAAATTTTCAAAACACAGTCACTTGATTAATAGTTTCTTTATTGTCGAAGTAAAACAGTAAGATATTCATCCAAACTTCTTCTTGATAAGTACATATAAATCTTAGTCAAACTCCAGCATGTGGCTCCAAAACGTCAGAAAACTCCTTTGATGTTGGAAAGCTCTGACCAATGGTCAAAAGCTATGCCGTCCCACCATGCTTCATCCGAGCTAACTAAAAAACGACAAGCTTCTGCCCAAGAATCCCAGCAGCAAGCACGCCTCCGACTACGTAAGAAATCCCACCCACATCATTACAGGCAGACAAAATTTAAAGGCAAATGCCATAATTTATGACACACAAAATTAAGCCAAATGGCCGCTACAAGGTGTTCAGACAGAGATATTCACGAGAATAAATTAGAGGAAATACAGATGTATGGGACAGGGAAATACAGATATATGGGACATAGATCTTGAAAGAAATAGAAAGATTTGCAAATTTAACTGGAACATCATTGGAAAGGAATGATGTTATTCTGTTGCCAACATTAAAAAGCAGAGTGAAAACAATATTTGAACAAATATACTATTGCTTTCATTAAGAATGTGCAATGAAAAATTTGCTCAAACTTCAATATTTTACATAATTGCTCAACTATCACATATCTGGCTCTCAACGTATCCTGGCTTCCACTGTGCAATTACCGATGGATACATTTATTGTCCATGTATCAGGAAACTGTAAATGGACAATCCAAGATATATTTTAATATTTAATTACACCTCCCCTTCTCTCCACTACTTTGAAAACAGAGCTTCCTGCACCTAGTACAGATCACCCGGAAATGTGCATCGAAAACACGAGCAAAGTAGATTTCTACTTGTTGCGTTTTCCGTCTAGAGCGTACTTTGAAGCAACATGAACTTGCTGCAGTCTGTTGTTGAAAGAAAAGGCATCAATGCTGGAAAAAAAAAGACATTTTAGCAATCTGTCATATAGATACAATAATCTTCTCTCTGTAGGAATAAACAATAACAGTTCTATTTCTTTCGGATAAAGTACTTGTCTTTAGAGCACCAGTTAATACCCCCAGAGAATCCCAACATCAGGTTAACTATTATTGAAATGCGGGCAGTGCTGAAATGTTCACACTGCAGCCTGCTACTCTCAGCAATGACCAGATAGGCTAGTTGTTGCCATTCTGATTGACAGATGAATGTTGAAACAAGGAACTGCAGATGCTGGTTTACAAAAAAAGACACAAAGCGTTGGAGTAACTTTGCGGCAACACAGTGGCACAATGGTAGAGTTGCTGCCTCTAACGGCACCACTGACCCGGGATTGATCATGACTATGGGTTCTTTCTATACAGAGTTTGTACGTTCTCCCTACGACCGTGTGGGTTTTCTCCGGGTGCCACTGTTTCCTCCCACACTCCAAAGACGTACAGATTTATAGATTCATTGGCTTTGGTAAAATGTAAAATTGTCCGATCGTGTGTGTAGGTTAGTGAACGCGGTGATCGCTGGTCGGCGTGGACTCATTGGGTTGAAGGAACTGTTTCTGCATCTGTATGTCTAAAGTAAACTCAACAGCTCAGGCAGTATCTCTGGAGAACATGGATAGGCGACGCTTTGGGTTGGGACCCTTCTTCAGAGAGACGAACCTTGGCTAGAACATCATGGATAACTCCACTCCCTTTATTTGAAATATTGTCCTGGGATCATAGAAACAAATTCCCCACTTGACAAGAGAATGAAGACTCAGTTTAATAATATCAACAAAACAGCACTTCCTGCAGACTACACTGGACTGCCAACTTAGATATTTATGCTCAGAACTCTGAAATGGATCTTGAATCCAATTCTGTTCCAATGCAAAGTTCAGAAATACTGACAGAACTACACCACATCATTTGAACAGAAATTATTATCACACGCATTCACCTCCCCCAGACGACAATATTTGAAAGACTATGGATCACACATAGATGTCATTAACCTTTGACTCAGCCCCGTGGGATTATAGAGGCACAAATGTCCTTTTATCCTGTCCTTTATACAACAAATGTGCTTTTGACAGGAATAGCACAGCGATAATTGCAGGCTACACTTACCATCTTTGCCACATATGGAAAACAGCAGAAGCTATTCTCAGTGTGAACATCAATAAGAAAATTTAAACAGAGGATACATTTTCCACCAACATCCCATAATAAATGCAGCTCTTCCATTCCAATTCAAGTATAAATCTAAAATAAAATCAAACCCAGTGGAGAATGGCACTCAATGCCTAGACACAAATATTGGTTCTTAATAGTCAGTTATTATGAGTTAAACTCTGAACTAGAAAGTGTATAAATACAAACCGTTGCCTTATTTTGTTGAATGTCATATTCCCGTGCAGCACTATGGGTTTTTTTTTGTCACATGTACCAGGTACAGTGAAATATATTTTTTGCCAACCGCTCAGCATGTCCATCCCCGCACATAATTGCATACATCCCGGTCAGTACAGAACAACCCACTGTGTCCCGATGCAAGAGGCACCATTTTACAGTCCCAGCTGCAGCTGGTAACAAATGCCAGTTGCAGCCATCGCCTCCATGTTGGTCATCCCACAACCCTTTAATGTTCCTGCAAATTGTAAAGAAAGAACTGCAGATGGTGGTTTAAATCAAAGAAACTGGATTTACTGGAGTAACTCAGCGGGACAAGCAGCATCTCTGGATAATAATTAATACTCTTAACGTACAGGTGGAGCAAATGTCAGAAAAGCAATGGTAACCTGCCCTTTATTGCAAAAGATTTGGAGCACATGATGAAGGAAATATTGTTGTAAACATGTGGCTCTTTAGTGAGACCACATAGTGTACTGTGTACAATTTGAGTCACGCTTCACTGCTCCAACTCCTGGGATGACAGGTTGTTCATCATCAGTGAAGGGAGTGAGCAGTTTAGAAGAAACTGAAACTGATCTCATTAAAACATAATGCATATAAATTCATCTGCATGACACAACATAAAGAGGATGGATGAAAATCCCATCAAGGTTCTTCCGAACACTATTCCTCTTGCCTCGAGCTTACCCAATGACATCAATGGTAGCGCAAGGTCCAATATTAGTCTCCAGAAAGATTTTCAGGGAAATGACAGAAAAATTACAACACAGCAGGAAACTATTCAATCCATGCAGTCTGTGTTGCATCAATGCAAGGAATTCCACCCAGTCCCACTCCCCTGCTGTCTGTTTGAAGGGTCTCGACCCAGAAACGTCACCCATTCCTTCTATCCAGAGATGCTGCCTGATCCGTTGAGTTACTCCAGCAATATGTGTCTATCTTCAAGTATTATCTAATACCCTTTTGAATATCACGTTGAACTTGAGTCATAGAGTCAAGTGATACAGTGTGGAAACATGCCCTTCGGCCCGACTTGCCCACACCGGCCATCATGTCCCAGCTACACTAGTCCCACATGCCAACATTTGGTCCACATCCCTCCAAACCTGTCCTATCCATGTATCTGTCTAACTGCTTCTTAAATGTTGGGATTGTCCCCGTGTCAACTACCTCCTCTGGTAGCTTGTTCCATACATCCACCACCCTTTGTGTGAAAAAGCTACCCCTCTAGAAAACACTTGCCTCCAGTTTCAGGGACAGTTCCTTCTCAGGTGTTATCAGGCAACTGAACCATTCTCTCCACCAGCTGCTAGAGTGTGGTCCTGACCTCCCATCTACCTGCGTATAAAGGAACTACAGATGCTGGTTTACACCGAAGATAGACACAAAAAGCCGAAGTAACTCAACAAGTCAGGCCAGGTCTGAAGAAGGGTCTCGACCCAAAATGTCACCTATTCCTTTTCTCCAGAGATGCTGCCTGACCCACTGAGTTACTCTGGCTTTTTGTGTCTATCTTCTATCGACCTCATTGGATATCCTTGAAATATCTTGAATCGAACTTTACCCAACTTCATCTTGCACTAAAAGTTATACCCTTCATCCTGTATCTGTACACTGTGGATGGTTTGATTGTAATCAAGCATAGCCTTTTTTCTGACTGGATAGCATGCAACAAAAAGCATTTCACTGTCCTTCGGTACCCGTGCCAATAATAATAAACCAAACAAAACAAACTAAATGTTGTGCCTCTTCCAGATGTGAATGCTTACATTGCATTGGCCAAAAAAGAAAGGCTCACAATTTTGCCAATAAATATTTTGTTGAACTGAAGACGGGTCTTGACCCGAAACCTCACCCATTCCTTCTCTCCAGAGATGCTGCCTGTCCTGTTGAGTTACTCTAGCATTTTGTGTCCAACACTTTGTGGAAGTTAGGCAACATAGTGCTGGAGTAACTCAGCTGGTTATAAGCGGGCAACTCTTGTCACATTTTGTTGACTTCTGTACTGCAACAAGCTATCATTTGTCACAAGGTTCAGCAAGGACAGTATGTCAGGATGTTAGGGCAAGATTTATCACCTTGTCTTTCTTTTTGAGAGCATTGCAGGTGTACGCATATGGGTCTCATGGCCTCTAAAAGTTTAGGCATTCAGAAAAGGCACTGCTAGCCTCAGGAGCCATCGCCATGACAACCTCTCTATGGCCAATTGAACTTTTCTGGGCCCCAAGGGAAATATTGGGCTTCCAACACATGGGGACTAAGCCTCAGATGGCAGAACCTGATGCTGTGGCTCTGGACTGCCCTGATGACCTTTTGATTCCTTGTGCTGCCAAAAAACGTTGTAAATGCTGCTAGTAATTAACGATGCTTACAAATGTGAAGTAGATGTGATCCTAACATTTCAAAATTATTAAAAGTAATAAATGTATTTAAAACACAGTTAACTGACATAAATTATTTCAAAGTATTAAAACTAATTAAAATGAAAAGAAGACTCAAATGTTTTACCTTTTCCATTCACATCAGTGAAACCAGTCAAAATAATGTGTGGGAAAGAACTGTAGATGAAGGTTTAAATCGAAGGTAGATGAGTCAAATGTCTGAAGAAGGGTCTCGAACCGAAACATCACCTGTTCCTTCTCTCCAGAGATGCTGCCTGTCCTACTGAGTTACTCCAGCATTTTGTGTTTACCTTCCTTTCAAATGAATGGCTGTGTGGGACAAGATGGGAAATACATCTGGCTTCCCAGCTCAGCATGATAGCACTGTGGGCGGCATGGCAGCACAGTGGTAGAGTTGCATCCTTCCAGCGCCAGAGACCCGGGTTAGATCCTGACTATGGGTTCTATCTGTACGGAGTTTGTACATTCTCCGTGTGACCATGTGGGTTTTCTCTGGGAGCTCTGGTTTCAAAGACATACTGGTGTGTAGTCTAATTGACTTGGCAAAATTATAAATTGTCCCCAGTGTGTGTGTGTGTGTGTAGGATAGTGTTAGTGTGTGGGGATTGCTGGGCGTCACGGACTCAGTGGGCCGAAGGGCCTGTTTCCGCGCTGTATCTCTAAATCAAATCAAACATTGCTCTGGGACAGAGCTGTGACTCCAGTAGTGGATTGGGAATGAGTGCAATGAACCATTATCCAATTTCCTGAAGGGTGTGAACTATAAGGAGAGGCTAGGGTGGCTGATAAGCCAGGTCTTTGTTCCCCGGAGTGTAGGAGGATGCATGGTGACCGTATAAGAGGCGTACAAAATCATGAGGGGCACAAATAAGGTGAATAGCCAGGTTGAAGGGAGAGGAGGTCAAACACTACAGGGCATAGGTTTAAAGTGAGAGGGGAAAGATTTAAAGGGCACCTGAAGGACAATTGTTTAACAGACGGTGAATCGTAGGTGAGGAAGCAGGAACAATATTTAACAGACATTTGGATAGGCAGGTGGGTAAGATAGGTTTGGTGGAATATGAGCCAGGCACAGGCAAATGGGGTTAGCGCGGTTAGGCGACTCGGTTGACTTGGACAACTTGGGCTAAAGGGCCCGATGCCATGTTGAAAGGCTCTATGACCATGATTCCAGCGTGTTCCTGACTTACAAGGAGAAACCCAGGCTCATTGGAATCAGGTGCACACTGAGTTGCGAAGAGGACCGCACAGGCCACTGCCCAAAGGTAACTTTGCTTTAATCCACTGTCGTGCCCCAACCACAGAGGACTTGGAAAGATATCAACAGGAGATTAAATGGGAAGCAAAAATGAATGCCAAAGAATGGCAGAGAAGGCAGCCGCATATGGCCACATGTGTAGGAAGGAACTGCAGATGCTGGGTCACACCGAAGATAGACTCAAAGTATTGGAGTAACTCAGAGGGTCAGGCAGCATCTCTGCAGAAAAAGAAATAGGTGACGTTTCGGGTCGAGACCCTTCTTCAGCCACACATACATTTCATGTCTATTTAGCCCCTAAAAATAGTAAGAGGTCCTTCACAGGAACAATATGCAAACATGCCGCCCGACACGTGAAGTGATTGACACAGAAAATGAACAAAAGGAATGTTACCAAACAAAAAGTATCAAAGTGAAACAGAAGGAAAAAAACATTGACAAGGAGGAGGAAGCTGCAATAATGAAACAAAGTCGCGATGATCCGCGAGAAACAGAAGATTGAGGTGTAATGATGTATGACGGATAGAACAGATGCAGAGTAAATGACAAATGTCTGACAAAGAGAAATCAAATCACGACAGAGACAAATTAACACATCTGTGGCTCAGGTAAAGAGAAAAGTGGAATGAAGAGATAAATGAGCAGCACCAGCAAATATGGAGACAATTTCAACCAAGTAGAAACCATGTCCCAATATTTCTCATCTGTCTGTAAACAATGAAGAGAAGAATAGATAGGATGAATGCACAGTCTGTTACCCAGAGTTGGGGGAATCAAGAACCAAGGGACATAGGTTTAAGGTGACGGAGGCGAGATTCAATAGGAATCTTTTACACAAAGGGCGGTGGGTGTATGGAACGAGTTGCCACAACAACAAACGCTGGCCACAGTCTCCCAATATTTAAAAAATGACCAACGTAAAATATTAATCATAAAATAAAACTGAAAATTATAGTTAAAAATTAGCAAATGGGGCTGGAATTTACCACAGCTGAATCTTTAACTCTCTAAATAACCTCAATCTGCATCTTTGACATCAAGATCTGGCACTATTTAAAGCCAATATTCTTCAGCCAAGTTTAGTACTATTTCTGATACCATTAATATTTTACATATCTAGATGCATTGATTTTTAAATGAGGCAATATCCTTTCATGAAACAGAACACATCATCAATTACCCGACGCAACACTGCAATAAATTGTCAGCAGAAGGACACATGAAATCCCCTCTCTCTCAGGAATCTTTTGTGCCATGCCCCACTGGTCACTAGAACACAAGAGAATAGGAGAGGGCGGATGCCATTCGGCCCTTAAGGCAACCCTATCATTCAGCACAACCGTGGCTGATCCATGCATAGAACAGAACGTGATGGAGTAACTCAGCAAGTCAAGCAACATCTCTGGAGGTCACGGACATAGATAGATAGACATGGATAGGTGGTATTTCGGGTCATGACCCTTCTCCAGACTGATTGTAGGAGGGAGAAAGCTGGTAAAAAGGTGTGGGCGAGACAAAACCTGGCAAGTGATGGAACCTCACCTGTATCTACCTATCACTTGTGTGGAAAGGAACTGCAGATGTTGGTTTATACCTAAGATAGACACAAAGTGCTGGAGAAAATTAATGGGTCAGGCAGCATCTACCCGGCCTGCTGAGTTACTCCAGCACTTTGTGTCTATCCACCCATCACTTGCCAGGCCTTGTCCCACCACCACCTATTTTCCAGTTTTCTCCCCCCTACTCCAATCATTCTGAAGAAGGATCCCAACCAAAACATTGCCTGTCCATATTGGGATCCATGCTGCCAGACCCGCTGAGTTCCTCCAGTACTTTGTGTTTTGCACATGATTCCAGCATCTGCAGTTCCTCGTGTTTCCATGGCTGATCCATGCCTCTTCAACTCCTCTTCAGTACTAGTTCAACATAAACCTCAATTTTAAATATTTATTTACCCAGCTCTGTTTTAAATACATCTATTGAGCCAGCCCCAACACCCTCGGGGGTAGAGAAGTACAAAGATTCACTAGCTCCCAAGAGAAGAGCTTTCTACACACATCAGTTTTAAACAATATCTCCTTGTTCACGACTCTCCCATTGTTAGAAACCTCTTCTTGTTGATGTTAGCAGCACTTTCTGCTGCATAGGCTGGAGTTCAAGTGCATCCTCCACACTTTAATGAAACCACAGTCAGCCATGTAGGACTTTATAAGATGAAAGGCCTTGAAACGTACCATACTCTACCTTATACTCTCCTCATACTATCTTATTGCAATTAACAGGGATGCGATGATCAAAGAGAATTTGAGGAAATGTGTTAGAGTATACTAACGTATGAATTAGAAGCCATAGTCGACCATTCAGCTCCTCATGTTTAGTTCTAGATTCTCCCACCAGTGGAAACATCCTCTCCACATGTCAACACTCACCCAGGATATATTTCAGTCAATTTGTTTACTAAATTCTAGGGGATACAAGTCTAGCCTGCCTGATCTTTATGCACAATATATCCTCCTCATCTCCCACTCCCCAACCCCTACATCACAGATATCAGTCTCGTAACCCTTCTTTGAACTGCGTCTGTTGGATTTACACCCTCCATTAAATATAATGGTCAATACTGTACACAATAGTCCAAGTTCACCTTTGCCTGATAAGGCAGAAGTGGAACACCCAACATTTCTATTCCATCTCCCAAGCAAAACTTCCTTTCCAATCAAAAAGGGCAATTCTATGAATAATTAATCATATAGTAAGATTTGCCTTTATAACTAATGATGCGAGCTTCCGCCAGTTCCGAACTGAATAACAAGACTCAACACTTGCCTCTTCGGGAACTATTAAGTGCTTTTGTGATAGTTTGTTACTGGAGCCATGTTCCAGCAATAACTTCAGCATAAAGGCTTCACGTTGAACTTGGAAGAATTCATTTGTCAGGAAAAAATGATCATAATAAATCTCACCCCTCCAGAATTTCCATCGTCCTAGGATCTGCATAAATGATTCATATTAATCCTGGGTCATCTCTGTTGAAATAAAGTGTGACTTTGAAATTGGGACAGCAAACGCCAGGATCAAATAAAAAGCATCTCCTCCATTTATATTTGTCAGGCACTTCATACTCTTCCACACCAACAACCATGGCCCTTCACTAAAATATTGCTCAAACACATTGATAAAATGCTGACAGGTCGTGTCAAGCATCTCAGTATTGGTGTCATCAATGAAATTGAAATCTTTCCGGGCAGATAATTATATTGGACTGACCTTACTGCTCCCAGACTTGTCCAAATTGTAAAGGGGCAACATTAAAGATGGTGGAATGGAAGGCAGGCATAGTCAGAATTTGGAATATAAAACAGACATTTTAATCCCTACACATTGAGAATACTGTGTATTTACTATTGTGTAGATTTTAAACACCGCCAGTTTACAATTTAACGACTGAAATGAACTGGCCATTCATGAACTAGTTCAAATCTTCATTCAGTTGACCTCAATCACTTGGAAATCATAAGTGATAGGAGCAGTATTAGGCCATTCGGCCCATCAAGTCTACTCCGCCATTCAATCATGGCTGATCTATCTCTCTCCTAACCCCATTCTCCTGCCTTCTCCCCATAACCCCTGACACCTGTACTAATCAAAATTAGTCCAAATTATTTGCAAGTAAATCTAAATGACAGTTTAGCCTGCTACTGTATATATTGGCGGTCCTAATCCCACCAATTGGTGATACTCTCCCCCCATTACCCTCCACCTGTATCCTCCCTCTGGCTTTACATTTCACTCCACTTCTCTCCTTATCTGACATATCTTTGTTTCTCTAGCCTTTGTTACTTACTCCACCAATCAGCCACCGTCCTCACTTGTATCCACCTGTCACTTGCCATCCTTTGCTCTGCCCCATCTCTTTTCCAGCTATCTCCCCTATAGTGCAATCAGTTTGAATAAGGGTCCCGACCCAAAACGTCACCATTCCATTCCCTCTAGAGATGAAGCCAGACCCGCTGAGTTATGCCAGAACTTTATATTTTGGTCAACATTCCAGCATCTGGAGTTTTGTGCGTCTCCATGGTATTAATATCAACGGTCTGTTAAAGTGAAATGAGCAGGCATTAAAAACTGTGAGCAATGAACACCACTGCTGCCCCTTCCAGCCTGCTTCATGTGGAGAAGGCATTTCCTATTGGTGGAAAGTTGTCCTTTTTTGCATTGGGCATCTGGAGACGAACTAGATACAGCGCGTGAACTTCTATAGTAAATGTTTTCTCTTCCAAGAGTGCTTATTGTTTTTGGCAGTGTCTTGGTGGCAGTCATATTGCAAATAGTGGAACATCTGATTTCTCTCTGCAGCAAGCTCACTCACTCACTCAAGTGATCCGTACGGAAATCCTGTACACATTTAACATGGGGAGCAGCTGAGTATGAGTGCTGGAAGGTTACATCGCAGATGATGGATTCTGGTGACATTAGAGACCACAAACGCGTATCATGGATTCTTCAGAAGTCATTAACACCCCAGTGACTGTGTCAAAGTCTATAAATCATTTTGGCTCTGATGTGTTATTTAAAGATATGGATAATATCATTAGAATAAGACCTCAATTGTGAATGTTGCAGAGTTTCTCACTGTAATTGTGCACATTAATTTTCTGTTTAGAATTATCATTGCATCAAACTTAGACAGGAACAATTGGTCAGTTTTCGTACCTTAACTGTCTGCATTGCCTGCAACCAATTTCTTTGGTTCTTGTTCATTCCATTTCCTACTCTAACCCAACCCTTAGCTTCACCATTGTCCAAGTCCTAATCTTCATCAAACTCATCTGCACAGAAGCTTAGTTCGTGAAAGCTCTAACAACCTCCTTCTTTGAGAAACCTTAGGCTTCAACTCCTGACTATCTCACTTTCATTTATTAGGTTCAAGATCAAGGATCTTGTAGAAATAGTCTCATTTTATTCAAAACATCCATTCCCTAGAAGGCTCCATATTTGTCTCTTTCATTTTGTCCACCTGTTATCTTATTTTCAATGTTAGTGCAACGTAATGGCACAACGGTAGAGTTGCTGCTTTACAACACCAGAGACCCTGGTTTGATTCTGACTACGGGTGCTTGTCTGTACGGAGTTTGTACGTTCTCCCTGTGACCGCGTGTGTTTTCTCCAGGTGCTCTGGTTTCCTCCCACACTCCAAAGATGTACAGGCTTGTAGGTTAATTGGCTTCTGTAAATTGTCCCTAGTGTGTAGGATAGTGCTAGGGTACGGGGTGAACACTGGTCGGCGCGGACTCAGTGGGTCGTAGGGCTAGTTTCTATGCTGTATCACTTAAGACTAAAGTTAGCCAGTGGCACTGTAAGCAAAATCAGGAGATCATGTTGATTTAAAAAAAGGAATTTCAAAATCAATCTTCCAGTTAAACCAAGGACACCCACTGCAAAAGATTATTCATTCTACTATATGATTCACCAAAGATTACTATGCAGAACAGCAGGAAATTAGGAAAAGTTACATAACTTTATTATTGAATACTTGGGGAAGTTGAATAGAAAAGTAGGGAGTTTGATATTAGTATAGTGTTTGGTCTCCTTAAGGAAGGATGTTAAAGTATTGAAAACAGTGATTCACTGGACTAATACCTGGAATGGGTGGGTTGTACAAGGAAGAATCGTTCCATTGGTTGGACATGTGTCAAGTGTCAAGAGTGTTTTATTGTCATATGTCCCAGATCGAATAATGAAATTCTTACTTGCAGCAGCACAACAGAATATGTAAATATAGTACACTAAACGATATAATAAATGAGAAAAAAAATTCAATGTGAACACACTTATACTGCAAAACAACAAAACCAATACCCCCAAATCTATGTAGTTCAGACGTTATTTGGAGGTTGTAGTGTTTAATAGCCTGATGGCTATTATCCGAAGGTATTTTAGTAGAGTGGATGGAAAGTTGATTGAAACATAGAAGACCATGTGGCAAAGCTGTTTCTTCCTGCAGAAGAATGGAGAACTGTTCAGAAATAAGTGGTCACCTACTTAATGCAGAAATCAGGTAAATTATTTTCTCTCAGAGGGTCATGAGTCTTTGAACCACTTCTTCAAAGGGGATTCACGAACTTTGAATATTTTTAAGGCAGCGGTAGATAGAGTTTTAATAAGCAAAGTGCGTAAAATGTTACAGTGGGTGGACAAGAAAGCATAAATCATGTTACAAGCAGCTCAGCCACACATTTATTAAATGGTGGAGTGGGCTTAAAGGGCTAGGTGGGCGATTCCTGTTCCTGTTTAGGGCAGCACGGTGACGCAGCAGTAGAGTTGCTGCCTTGCAGCGTCAGAGACCCGGGTTCGATCCCGACTGTGAGTGCTGTCTGTATGGAGTTTGTACACTCTCCCCGTGACCATATGGGTTTTCTCCGTGTGGTCCTGTTTCCTCCCACATCCCAAAGACGTACAGGTTTGTAGATTAATTGGCTTTGGTAAAATGTATAAATTGTCCTTGGTGTACAGGATAGTGCTAGTTCATGGGGATCGATGGTCATCCCTACCATTACAAAAAACAACGTTCATCCAATTCCAATTGAATCCGTGTGATCGCACGAATGGTTTAGATAAGTGAATTCAGCCAAAGAAATGTTCCAGCTGTAGTACTGGAGACCCACACTCCAGAACTAACTGTGCCTCCAGCCAAGCTGTACCAATAATGTTTACAAAACTGGCGTCTATAACGTGGTCAATTGCCCAGATATGTCTTGATTTCAAAAGACAGGCAAATCCTTTTTGGCCAGTTGCAGCACAATCAAGCTTTTCTCAATCACCGCTCTCGTGAGGGCGGCCAGCCCAAGGGTGGAACGAGGCTCCCGTTGGAGCGGCCGAGCTTGGGGAGGTGCGGTGCTCGCAGTCCGAGGGAGGTTCGGCGCCCATGTCGGGGCGGCCCGGCCGGAGGGAGAAACGACGCCCAAGTCGGGGCGGCCCGGCCCAGGGGAGAAGCGACGCCCATGTCGGGGCGGCCCGGCCCGGGGAAGAAGCAACGCCCATGTTGGGGCGGCCCGGCTCGGGGGAGGTTCGGCGCCCATGTCGGGGCGGCCCAGCCCGAGGCTGAAGATGGTACGGTACTCACATGAGGGTGGCTGGGACGGTGTTCTGGCGGTGGTGGCCTGAGTCCGGGGTTCGGCCGCGGGCCAGCGGCTGCGTCTGCAGGACTGGTGGGCGGCAGCATCGACCACCCCGGGCCGCGGTGTTTGAGCCGCGGGAAACATCGCCCGGGGGGTATCGCCTCAGCGCAGAGGGAGAAGAGGAGGGAAGAGACTGCAGACCTAAGACTTTTGCCTCCATCACAGTGAGGAGATGTTGGGTGGACTCACTGTGGTGGATGTTAATATGTGTTTATTGTTGTTTGATGTATGACTGTTGCAATTTCGTTCAGACTTCGGTCTGAATGACAATAAAGGGCTATCTAATCTAATCTAATCTAATTAACACGATGATGGAAGGAGTCAATGAAGCAACACTTTGCTCTCCAATAATCTGAGCATTGAGGCCTAGTTGAGTAACACCAGGATCGCACCACTTTACATCCCTGGTCCAAACATGGATGTGAGCATTTCTGGCTAAATATCCCAACTGTCCCTGAGGTCAGCAAATAATCAATCATATCATGGGTCTGGAGTTACAGAGAGGCTAGACTTCATGGATTGTCTCCTTGTCGTGGTGGAGAAGCTTGTGTGAACCCGAGATCCTGAGAGCGATGGCGTCTGGGGCTATGCTCCTGGTAGGGCCACCCATGGCGGTAAGGTCGAGGGGGAGGTCTCTGACAAAGAGCAATCCAATCAAAGGTGGAACAGGCGGAGGATGATGGCTGACCTTAGTGGAGCGTCACTACTTGGCATCCAAAAGAGAAACTGCATCTAAACGCGCAGGCACAAGTGCCCAAGTTCTGAAGTAGAATTATTTGAAATAGTCTTAACGGTTCTGCATTCCAGAATTAAACTTTTTTTAAAATTCCTAACACTGAAAGGGGATGTCGGTGAGAAGTTTGCTCCGTTCACCCCGTGACCTTGTGGGTTTTCCCCGGGTGCCCTGGTTTCCTCCTACATCACAATGATGAGAAGGTTTGTAGGTTAATTTGCTTCTGTATAAATTGCCTCGAGTGTGTCGGGTAGAACTAGTGTATGGGTGATCAATGGGCGTCGTGGGCTCGGTGGGCCAAAGGGCCTGTTTCTGTGCCGCATCTCTAAACTAAACCACAACATTGTACCAGCAAATCATTAACCTGATTAATTGCTTATTTTTTAATTAATGTACTTATGCTGACTAATATGTTGTAACTCCTGTAAACATAGAACCTACAATCTTTCCTTCCATTAGATTAAAATATATTTGATTTGTTATAGAGTCAAATGGACCCTGGATAAACAGAGATTATTATTTGGTCCTGGTGCCATTATGGTTCTGGGCACTTTCCACTTATTTCTATCAGGTGATAAATGGATTGGAACTAAAACTGACAACATTCTATTATGAAACTTGTCCATTGCCACAGGTAATCAAATAGAATCTTCCAAGTGTTATTTTCGTACCAATGGACCAACAATGTTTTTCATTCTTTACTATTGTTAGTCCAATTGATTCTTTATAACTTTTTAAAAACCCGATGGAAAAAAAAGAAATTCTTTGGATTTCTGACATACAGATCATGTAGTAAATAAACTTGTATATAATTAGCTATTCAAACAATTTTGTTTCATTGGCACATTATGTTATGAGTGAAGCCAAATAATTTGTTTGATTGAAGGTAGACACAAAATGCTGGAGTAACTCAACGGGACAGGCAGCATCTCCAGAGAGAAGGAATGGGTGACGTTTCGGGTCGAGACCCTTCTTCCTGTCCCGCTGAGTTACTCCAGCATTTTGAGTCTAGCTTTGATTTAAATCAGCATCTGCAGTTCTTTCTTACACAATTTGTTTTGATTATTTAGCATTGAATTCCATATTATAGATTTGGAAAATGCCTACTGCCAAGTCTCCATTACATCTATACAATGTTGCAGTAAACTGATGCCTCCACCAAATCTAGAACCTCAAAACAACTCATTATGACTTCAATTTCTTTAAATAATTCTGACTGTGAAAATGACCTGTGCATTTCACAGCTTGTTCAAGGAGTTCCCTAACAACTCTTACCAATTTCTACAGATGCGCCATAGAAAGCATTTTATTGGGATGGATCACAGCTTTGTTTGGGAACAGCTCCATCCAAGACCACGAGAAATTGCAGCAATTTGTGGAAGCAGCCCATGCCATCACACAAACCAACTTTCCTTCCATTGAATCCATTTATTCCTCACGCTGCCTCGGCAAGGCCAGCAGCAGAATCATGGAAGAGTCGAACCCTGGCCACTACCTCTTCTCCCCTCTCCCATTGGGCAAAAGGTATAGGTGTGAAAACACACACCTCCAATTCTCCAAATTCAGGGACAGTTTCTTCTCAGCTGGTATCAAGCAACTGAATCATCGTACCACAACTAGAGAGCAGACCTGAATTACTATCTACCTCATTGGTAACCCTCAGACTATTTTTTTTTTTTTTTTTTAATTTGTATTTTATTAGAAGTACATTACATTACAACCACATACATTAGTACTTGTCATTTATATCTTCTTACAATTAATGTACTCCATTTATTTTTTACACTAGAAAAGGAAAAGATTGAAAGAAAGAAGAAAGTGAAGGAAAAAGTGGAAGTGTAGGAAATGTGACAACAAAAAAGGACGAAGACCCTATAAGAGCAAAATTAAAAACAAAAGAAAAAGAGTTAAGAAATAGACCCTAGGAAAAAAAGAAAGAGAGAAAGAGGAAAAAGAGAGAAACAAATATTTTTATGAGCATTACGCAAATTGGACATACCAACTCTTCAACTATCATCCCCCCTTACCTGACCTCAATTTTTTTTTTTTTAAGTACTTTTGCACCTTATGTTTGTAATAATTCTATAAATGCAGACCACGTCAGGTGGAAGTGATCTGGTTTACCTGCTAGGAGGAGTCTTATCTCATCTAGGTGTAATGTTTCAAACATATTTGAAATCCACATATTTATAGTTGGTATTGGAGCCTTCTTCCAAAATTTTAGAATTAGCTTTTTTCCAGTTATTAACCCATAGTCCATTAGTTTCTTTTGAAACACATTTAGTTCTGGACCATCTTCCGTTATACCGAAGATAATCCATTCTGCTTTGGGTATCAGTCTTGTTTTAAATAACTTTGTAAAGATTTCAAAAATTGCATTCCAAAATTTTTGAATTTTTGTACAAGAAACGAATGAGTGCGTTATGGTAGCTTCTTGGGATTGACATTTATCACAAATAGATGATACATTTGGGAAAATTTTATGAATTTTAGTTTTCGAATAATATAATCTATGTAAAATTTTAAATTGTATTAAAGTGCGTCTTACATTAATCGAGCATTTATGCACGTTTAATAAGTATTCATTCCAACTTTCCTTTGAAATTTTAATAGCTAACTCTTGTTCCCAGTCTCTTCTGATACCCTCCGTAGATGGTATTTGTGCATTTAAGATAATATTATACAAATATGATATTAAGTTTGCTGATTCCGCTTTTATCTGCATTGCCTCGTCCAGTACATCTGCTGGGTTATTATGATGATCTTTTGTATATTTTTTCAAATAGTCGCATATTTGAAAATATTTAAAATATTGATTATTTCCGAGTTTATATTTTATTTGTAATTGTTGAAATGAAAGTAATTTTCCAGTTTCATACAAGTCACCAAGCGTTTTAATTCCTAATCTATCCCATTGTGTATAAGCTTTATCTATAATAGAAGGATTAAACGAAGGGTTATTGACTATAGGTAATAAAAGTGATACATTTCTTAATTTTAAATTTTGTTTTATTTGTTTCCAAATTCGGATTGTACTATGAATAATTGGGTTCTTATTATAATTTATGTTATTCAATTTCATTGGAGAGAGGAGGATCGCTCCAATGTTTCTAGAGGAGCAATCCTCTTTCTCCATTACAATCCAGTCCGCTTGCTGGGCGGAGTTATCCATCAGTTGAATCATATTTTTAATATTTACTGACCAATAATAATACATAAAATTAGGTAGTGCTAAACCCCCTAATACTTTAGGTTTATTCAGATGAGTTTTTTGTATTCTATGTGATTTATAGTCCCATATAAAATTAGTGATATCTGAGTCGAGTTTTTTTAAAAACTTCTTTGGTAAGTATATAGGAATTGATTGAAATAGGTATAAAATTTGTGGTAAAAAGATCATTTTTATTGCGTTTATTCGGCCTATTAAAGACATCGGGAGCGTTTTCCAGAATTTAATTAGTGTGTTTAATTTATTAAGTAAGGGGTCAAAATTTGCCCTAAACATACCTTGATATGTTCTGGTAATTTCGATTCCCAAATATTTAAATTTTTCTGTAGCTATTTTAAAAGGGAATTTTAAAAGATGTGATGAATCTTTCGGTTTTATTGACATAATTTCACTTTTATTCCAATTTATTCTATATCCAGAAAAAGATCCAAAATCTTCAATTAAATTTAATATATTTGGTATAGTGATTTGAGGTTTTGTAATGTACAGTAATATATCATCCGCGTATAAAGATATTTTATTATATGAATCTTTAGTATTATATCCATGGATATCAGGGTGTATTCTAATTTTTTCTTCTAGCGGTTCAATAATGAGAGCAAACAGTTGTGGTGATAATGAGCATCCTCCCTCAGACTATTTTTGATCGGATTTTACTGGCTTTATCTTGCACTAAACGTTATCTCCTTATCATGTATCTATACACTGTAAATGGCTCAATTGTAATCGTGTATCGTCTTTCTGCTGACTGGTTAGCACGCAACAAAAGCATTTCACTGTACCTCGGTACATATGACAATAAACTATACTGAACTGTTCTGCATACCACATTACTGCACAATAATGAATATTCTGATCACTATAATACATGGCAATTATTTTGCAAGAAAACTACTACAGGGACATTGCAACCAAACACTTCAAGATCATCTTGTCATGAAAATCCTTTGTACATTAGATCACACCTGTACAGAAGTGTTTGAGAAACTTGCCATCTTTAACATTTAATCTCAAGAATGTCAAGATCTTGACTCTTGTACGTCAGTGCTAGCTGCACGTTTAAAATATTCCATTAGAAAACCTCACCACCAATGAAGCAAGCACTGTCACATTAATGTAACCCACCTGACAACACTTCTACTTTCTTCCAAATATTCCTTCTATCTCCTGATTTCTTTCCTTCAGCGTTATTGAAAACATGCAGTAAAGTCACCCCCACAAGAACTTTCTCCTACTTTTAGTATCAGTCCTGTTATGAATATAATAATTTGATTCAAATCTTGCCCACTCCTTTTGGTCTTGTAGAAACAAACCTCCATTGTAAATTGTCAATATACTATTAGTTGTAGGACAACACAATCCCGTATATCCCCGCTGACCCTTCCGGCTAATATTCTTTGCTACAAAATACTCTCTTGGCTGTTTTGTTGCTTAATTTAGGCTCAGATGTCAACAGCAGCTAAAACTGTAACGGTGTTAGGTTACCTATAGCTTAGTAGCATTCTGATCTATGTGATTATCTCACATGCAGTTGAGTGAAACATTGTAGTGCACTGTACAGAATCAGACATGGACCACACCTGGGTTCATATCCCAGTTAATTAAATAAACCTGGAATAAAAAGACAATGGTCTGTACATCACAACATATGTCAACATAACCTAGTAACTGGCCCCATTTGGTATCAGGCCCTATTCAACTGTATTCTTTTGTGCATTGCTCAGTAGTAAAATCCTTGCACAAGGAATCTCACACAAACACTTTCCTCTGAGATGTCCCAATATTCCTTAGGATGGAGATAGCAGGGAGTTAAGCAGTGGTTTGGGGTTGAGGTAAGGATCCTGCTGTGGAGAGCGTTGGGAGGGAAGGAGGGGGTAAAAGTACATTGGTAGCGAGGGTAATAGATGGGAGCGATGGCTGACAAACGTTGCTAACCAGTATCAGTAGCAATAAATCCATTGGATTATCACAAAATTCATACAATTCCTACTGTCAATTAGAGAGGGAAATCTGCCATCACTTGCCGTACAATGTCCCGATCTAGAGCAATGTCATTGACTTTGAGCTTGAGATGAGTTGAGTTTGTCACGTGTACCAAGGTACAGTGAAAAGCTTTTGTTGTGCGCTAACCAGTCAGTGGAAAGGCTGCAACATCTTCCTGAAGAAGCTTAATGTTTCATACCATTTCCAGGGCAATAAGCAATAAAAGGTGGCCTTGCCGATTATTATTCTCTTCTTTTTTTGTGGGTTCCGAGGTAGGGGCTGTCCCACTTGGGAGACCTAATTGGCGAGTTTAAAAAATTGACATGTTGAAGACCTCCTTCGACTATGTACAAGACTAGCTACGACTAACTTCGGGAAAATTGGACACCGAATAGTGGAGAGTGAAGACGACCTCCTTTGATCTCCTTCGACCTCCCTTCGACCATGATGAAGACTATGTACGACTACCTTCGACTACCCTTGATTACCTACGACTAACATGCAGACCTACTACGACCTACTACGACTAAACCTACGAGTAAAAAAAGGTATCGATTTTTTCCATGGCGACCATTTTTTACTCGCGGGCTTTTTTTTAACATATTGAAAAAAACGCCGCGACCTAGCTGAGGCCTCGAGGACACGGAGACCACTCTCGACCATGAAGGAGAGTTACGAAGACCTCCCACGACCTCGTGTCGACCATGCTGCGAGTATGAGTCGAGGGTAAACTCGCCAGTACTCGCGGATTAGGTCGCCCAAGTGGGACAGGCCCTATAGAGGTTAAAGTTGAATATGCAGATTCTTCCACAGATAGGACAGAAGTGGCTAACAGAGCAGGGGGTTGTAATGAGGTGGTCCACTCCTTCCCCTGAACACATATTCTCTGTGTGCTCCCAATACATGTCCAACCAATCTTAATGCTCCTACTCCACTTTGAAAGGCCATGGGGCAAAGATATCCACAGGTTAATGAGGATATTCCCTTTCCCGTTATCATGTATCTGTATTCTGTGGATGGCTCAATTGTAATCATGCATTGTCTTTCCGCTGTCTGGTTAGCACACAAAAGCTTTTAACTGTACCTCAGTACACGTGACAATAAACTAAATTTTGGAAGGTTGAGAGTGCAACCTTGAATCTTTTCTTCTGTTCACCTGGTAATCCCATTACCTCTGCCTACATTCAATTAATGACAAGTTATAAAGGTGCAATGTTGCAGAAAACCAAAATGTTTTAATCATTTTGAATAATAGAGAGGGGGAAGGAAACGGTCCATTTGTTTCTTCCCACAACAATTAATCCCAATCCTTTACCCATGTCAAAATAATTGGCTGTCTGCATTTCATTATCTACTGGTTATTCATGACATTTCTCAAAATCTATGCAAAGCTCAAATGAAGTGCGCTATTAATCCGGTCTGTATTTCAGAGAGTGTTCTCCCATGTCCACATAAGTTCACATCCATTCCAATTTAGTTTTCTGATTTGAACAAAATCTGACACTCGGATCTCATTGACTCTGTGGTAGTCCAATACTACCAGGGGTGGAACTGCTGATGGAAACAGTGCATTGCTCAATCATGGTTTTGAACAAAACAAGTTAGCCCTCACCCAAGGTCATGACATCTAAAGTGCAATTTCCTTTCATCTTCTTTCTGCAGCATACTGTAATTATCAGAAGCAACGTTGTGATAATGCACAGGTTGTCCTCTTGTTGGGAAGTGCCAAGCTTCTAATGATGGTGGTGATTAGAAGGATAGAATATGTTTAATACTAAATGCTAAGAATCAATCCATTGATACAGCATATTGGAACAGACAGACTTAGCTCAACATTTTGGATAAAAAGAACTGCAAATGCCGGTTTACAAAACAACGCACAGATTGTCGGAGTGACTTTGTGGGCGAGGCAGCATCTCTGAAGAGCATAGATAGATGATGTTGTGGGTCGGAACCACCCTTTCTGGTTGAAGAAGGGTACCAACCGGAAACATTACCTGTCTAAGTTCTCCAGAGATGCTGCCGGACCTGCTGAATTACTCAGACATGGTGTCTTTTTTTCCCGATAGTTCAACAATGATCTGAGATAACATCAGGATGAACTGAGCCAAGAAATGGCAGATGGAATTTGCTTTGGGCAACTGGCAAGTTAAATCAGAGTGGGACTTACCTAGTAAATGGCAGGGTCCTAGAGTGTTGGACAATAAACAATAGACAATAGGTGCAGGAATAGGCCATTCGGCTCTTCGAGCCAGCACCGCCATTTAATGTGATCATGGCTGATCATCCACAATCAGTACCCCATTCCTGCCTTCTCCCCATATCTCCTGACTCCGCTATTTTTAAGAGCCCTATCTAGCTCTCTCTTGAAAGCATCCAGAGAACCTGCCTCCACCACCCTCTGAGGCCGAGAATTCCACAGACTCACAACTCTGTGAGAAAAAGTGTTTCCTCGTCTCCGTTCTAAATGGTTTACTCCTTATTCTTAAACTGTGGCCCCTGGTTCTGGACTCCCCCAACATCGGGAACGTGTTTCCTGCCTCTAGTGTGTCCAAACCCTTAACAATCTTATATGTTTCAATGAGATGCCCTCTCATCCTTCTAAACTCCAGAGTGTACAAGCCCAGCCGCTCCATTCTCTCAGCATATGACAGTCCCGCCATCCCAGGAATCAACCTTGTAAACCTACTCTGCACTCCCTCAATAGCAAGAATGTCCTTCCTCAAATTAGGGGAGCAAAACATTAAGACAGGTACATGGCCAGGACAATTGGGCAACTTTATAAAACACTGTTTTGGTTGTACTTGGGGTATAGTGTGCATTTCTGGTTGCCAATACAGGAATCCATCAAATCTTCTAAAACTCATTCCACCCACCTTAATGCTGTGCTCTCTTGTTTTTCATGGGGAAAAAAAATTCCAATTAGCTCTCCAATATATGCCCTTTACAATTGTACACAGGTCCCACGAGCCTCCTTGGCTCCAGGGAAAACAAACCCAGTCTGTCCAATCTCTTTCCATCACTAAAGTCTTGCAACATCCTGGTGAATCTTCTCTGCACATTCTCCACCGCAATTATATCCATCCTATTGTGTGGCAACCAGAACTTCATATTCTAAATGTGCATTGTTCTGTAAAGTTGCAACATAACATCTCACTTTTTATATGTATGCCCAGAACCATGAAGGGAAAAGCGTGGTCATTTCCACTACACTCTCAACCTTAATTGCCTTTCATGACTTTCAAGGCCCCTCAGTTCCTTAACATTCCTTAATCCCACTACTATTTACTGTACATGTCCTACTCCCATTTGATTTACCAAGTGCATCATCTTGCACTTGTCAGCATTAACTTCCATCTTGCCATTGCTCGATATCCTGCTGTAGCCTTAGAGAACCTTCCTGACTATCTGCAACATCACCAACTTTCATGCAATCCATAAGAAACTTGTATGGCTCAGTTTGTTTAGAGTTATATTTCGTGTTTTTACCAACGTCTGTGACTTCCATGGCCACGCAAACAGATTTGCCTAAACCCTCGCCTCACCACAAGGATAACAAGGTATTTGGGAACACCATCTACTGCATGTTCCCTCCAAGTCGTATATTATGTTGATTTGGAAATATATCACATCTGTGTCTTAATCAAGCAGTTTCTTGTCCGACATTGTCGTGGAAGACTGAATGCAAGAAATCCGAATTGAAAAATAGAAAATATTCAGTATTTCAGGCAGTAACTGCTTCACACATATTACAGGCCTGGATGGAGTGAATGTGGAGAGGATGTTTCCACTTGTGGGAGAATGTAAAACCAGCGTCAGAACAAAATTACATATCTTTAGAAAGGAGATGAGGAGGAATTTTAGTCAAAGGGTGGTGAATCTGTGGAATTCATTGCCTCAGATGGCTGTGGAGGCCAAGTCAATGGATATTTTTTTGCTTCTCGATTCTTGATTAGTAAGGGTGTCAGGTGTTATGGGGTGAAGGCAAGAGAATGTGGTTGAGAGGGCAAGATAAATTAGCCATGATTGAATGACAGAGTAGACTTGATGTGCCAAATGACCTAACTCTGCTCCGAGAACTTATGAACAGAGCAGAGAAAAAGTGAAGGACTTTTTATCAACCTGAATCAGTAACTCCATTTCTTTTCCACACCCCACAGAAGCTGCCTAACCTGCTAATTATTCCTAGTCATTCTGTTGTCATTACTTTAAAAGCATCTTGCTCTCCCTGGCTGCGACGTTTCATGGCATCTGTTCACCACAACCTTTTCAAGGGCATTTGGCATAAGTGATAATTGCTAACTTTATCAGTGAAAGCCATACTCTTAACTAATAAAAACAAACACCAGAATGAACACTTTGAACAACATCACTTTGCTAAATGTGCCTTCTTCCAAGTTCTTAACACGTTTTATTCTTGGCTGTGAAGTGATACAGAAAATGAAATGACTTGTAGATCAACCTTGCGTGCATCTTGTGACAATTCACTGGATTTAGACAGGATCATCACTCTGGGTGGTTTCTTTCTTTGACCTTGGAAACCTTAGGAGGGTTTGTTGCTAAGTCACAGTCCAATGGAAAGCACTGGTCATCACTATCAGTCACAGGAAAGCTGTCTGACATTTGGCAACAATTTAAAGCCAGGATTTGAAGTGAAGCAGTTGATGACACAAAGTTATGCATTTCGATGTCCAATGCTGGAGAGTTGCCAAAATCAAATAGATCTTGACCAAATGAGCAAAGCAGTGACGTAAGAGTATGGCGATGCCCACGAGAAAAGGGGATATTAACTGTCATTGGAATTAGATGCTTGATGGATGTACTAATTGCTGGATGTACATATGTGTTCAGCAGTGCTTCAGATATTTGGTTCTTCTGAAGTCAATGGTGCTGAAATTCAGAAGCAGATAAAACTATGCTTATACATGCTAAGTATATATTTAGCACAAGCAACATCAGACTAAATTTCAACACCTGCATATTAATAATTGGATAAGAATAGCAAGTCCTCGATCCCATTTCCATGTTCCTGTATGATTCCCTTTGTGACCAAAATTCATATAATCTTAGATTCAAATATCCCCGTTGTTTTATATCCCCTTTGTCTGAGGGAATGGGAAGGGGATGTTGTGAAGTGGAATTGGTGGGAAATAGAGAATTTAAGGTTTACAAATTAATGCTAAATTATTTCCCTTCAAATCAATCCTGAATGACTATCTTGGGATCCTGAAACATTGGCCTAGTTACAGATTTTCCAGCCAAGGTACTGTCATTTTCCTTTATATACCTTCATCTGTCCATGCAAATCACTATCATGTCTCCATTGCATTTGTATTGGATTTCCCTTCTGAAATTTCAGAACTTGCATGCTCAGTGCAGACAGAGAATCAACTTGTGCCACATTTTTGGGGTTAATATAACATTGTTCTTTGTGGGAGATTGCTGGTTACAATTTTAGCTGCAAACCTTCCTTCAACAGGATGGTGACTATACTGAACCAATTCTAAAGAACCATTGGATATGGAGTACTTTGAGACCATCCTGACACCTTGAATCAGACTACTATTATTCCAAGCCAAAGAAAACCAAAGTCACGTGCCTTAATAACTACTGTAAGTTGGCTCTGACATCCGCCATTATGAACTGCTTCAAGAGGCTGGTTATGGCACACATCAGTTCTAGCCTCCCAGAGAGCCTTGATCCATTGCAATTCCTCTACTGCAGCAACATATCCACAACATGCACCATCTCCCTGGTATTACATTCATCCCTGGAACATCTGGATAGCAAGGATATCTATGTCAGACTCCTATTTATTGACTACAGCTCCATCTTCAACACCATAATTCCAAGCAAACTCACCTCCAAACTACTAGACCAAGGACTCAGTACCTCCTTTCCATCTAGATCCCCAACTTCTTGACCCATAGATCACAATCTGTATGGATAGTTGATGTAGCATCCTCCACTGTAGTTCTTGAATGGTGTTCTGAAAGGCTACATTCTCAACTGTTTATTATATTCCCAATACACTCACAACTGCATGGTCAAATACTGCTCTAATTCCATTTGGAAGTTTGCAGATGATGCTACCATAGTGGGCCGGATATCAATGACAAGAAGGAATACAGGAAAGAGAAGAGCAGAGTAGCAACATGAAGGAGCTGGTCATTGGATTCAATGATACAGAAGTGGGTGGAGTACAAGCCCCAGTCTGCATTAATGGTGCTGAAATTGAAATTGTCAAGAGCTTCAAGTTCCTAAGCATAATTATCACCAATAATTTGTCCTAGTCGGCCCACAATGACACTATAACCAAGAAAGCATATGAGTGCCTCCAATTCCTCAAAATTTCACATGTCTCCAATGACCCTTACTGACTTTTACAGATGCATTATAGAAAACATCCTATCAAGATGCATCACAGCTTGGTAGGGCAACTGCTCTGCCCAAGACCACAAGAAATTGACCAAACACAGCCCAGTCCATCATGGGGACCATGCTCTCATCCCATCCATTGGCCCCATCTATACTTCACGCTGCCCCGGGAAAGCAGCAAACATAATCAAGGAGCACTCACACCCTGGTCATTTGCTCTTCTCCCCTCTCTTGTTAGGCAGAATTGACAAAAGCATGAAAGTATCTACTACCAGTTCCAAGAACTGCTTTTTTCTCCCAATTGTCACTAGCCTTTTGAAAGGACCTCTCATAAGCTAGGGATGAATTCCCTATATTTCTCATTGCAGCAAATGCACTTTTTTCACAATCTGCAATTTCTCTCTAGCTATAATACTACAGTAATACAGACTGTTTATTTTCTCTTTTGCACTGCCTGGTGTACTCATGATTTGCCCGAATAGCACACACAACAATTCATTGTATTTCTGTACACATGGCAATAATAAACCAATACTCAGTGAATGCCTTATTCACTTTTCAGTGTATGACTTATTCACTTGTTATTAACTTCATATTCTTGTTCAGGAAATTTTGAACCACAAAATTCTTATAGCCCATAACTTCTCATTATCTCTGCCCTTTTTCACTTAGCACAATTAATTAGATCACTATCAGGAATTGACTCGATTATTCTTGTAGTTTCAAAAGCTTATCGTTTTGGAAGTATCGCTTCTGATAATTCATCTTCCTCTGCCACTTAAGTAAGATAGGCAGAGCCAGTGCTCATTGGCATGGTCAACAGCATGATAAACATGAGCTAATCAAGCGATTCCCACAAGAACATTGAAGGAGATCAGTTTACTTAAATAGTTATGAAATAGAAGGTAGACACAAAATGCTGGAGTAACTCAGCAGGACAGGAAGCATCTGTGGAGAGAAGGAATGGGTGATGTTTCGGATTGAGACCCAACCCAGAGATGCTGCCTGTCCCTCTGTGTTACTCCAGCATTTTGTGTCTATCTTCAGTTTAAACCAGCATCTGCAGTTCCGTCCAACACAGTTACATAGATACATAGATACATAGAAAATAGGTGCAGGAGTAGGCCATTCGGCCCTTCGAGCCTGCACCGCCATTCAATATGATCATGGCTGATCATCCAACTCAGTATCCCGTACCTGCCTTCTCTCCATACCCACTGATCCCCTTAGCCACAAGGGCCACATCTAACTCCCTCTTAAATATAGCCAATGAACTGGCCTCAACTACCCTCTGTGGCAGAGAGTTCCAGAGATTCACCACTCTCTGTGTGAAAAAGTTTTTCCTCATCTCGGTCTTAAAGGATTTCCCCCTTATCCTTAAGCTGTGACCCCTTGTCCTGGACTTCCCCAACATCGGGAACAATCTTCCTGCATCTAGCCTGTCCAACCCCATAAGAATTGTGTACGTTTCTATAAGATCCCCTCTCAATCTCCTAAATTCTAGCGAGTATAAGCCAAGTCTATCCAGTCTTTCTTCATATGAAAGTCCTGACATCCCAGGAATCAGTCTGATGAACCTTCTCTGCACTCCCTCTATGGCTATAATGTCCTTCCTCAGATTTGGAGACCAAAACTGTACGCAATACTCCAGGTGTGGTCTCACCAAGACCCTGTACAACTGCAGTAGAACCTCCCTGCTCCTATACTCAAATCCTCTTGCTATGAAAGCTAACATACCATTCGCAAAGATGAGTATGTCCAAAGTAAACACAAATTCTTCCTCCAATGGGAGCCCCAAGTCAAGAGTGTTTAATTGTTATATGTACCAATAATGGAACAATTAAATTCTTACTAGAGGCAGCGTAACAGCCCATTAGCTCAATACACACAGAAAATAGATGATAATAATAATAAATATAAATTAGTAACTATGATGCTCGTGCAAAAACTTAAGTCCTCACTGCAACCAAAGAAAGTCCATAGAAGTTCATAGTGCTTAGGTGAGAGTGGCGTAGTATTTAAGAGCTCGATGGTTGTCGAGAACAAACTGTTCTTGAACCTACTGGTTGCAGTTTTCAGGCTCCTGTGCTTTCTTCCCGATTGTAGGAGAGAAATGAGAATGTGACCAGGGTAGTGTGGGGTTTAGTTGATATTGGCTGCCTTTTTGAGGCAGCGCCTCCTATAGATCCGTTCAAGGGTGGGGAGCCCAGTACCCATGATGGGCCGGGCAGTGTCTACCACTCTCTTAGTCTCCTTCGTTCCTGGGCGTTCAAGTTGGCAAACCAGGATGTGACGCAGCAAGTCATTGTGCTTTCTACCGTACACCTTTAGATGTTCGATAGAGTATTCACCGTATCTCCTCAGTATTCTCAGGAAGTGGAGCCGTCTTTGTGATTGCATCAATGTGCTGGATCCAGAGCCCATCCCATGTGAATTCCTCAGCTTCAGATAAATTAGAGATGCAAGGAGTGACAATTTAGATGCAAGAAACATTATTTCACAGCATTTTAAACAAAATCTTTCTTATGATGGACCAAATGGCCTTTTTTTGTTTTTCATTTTTCACTTCAAGCATCACTGATAATCTGGCTGCTTTAGAGGATTCATCCACAGAAGGTAATTCTTATCAAATAAAGTAAAGGTTTCTTTAGAAATGCAAAGCATCACATTTGCTCCTGCCTGCTGACAAATTGTAGCCATGTCGATAAGACAGTTGAGCTTTTGTCCATAACAATTGTACCAAAAGCACACAGACAAAAAGCTCATAATTATCTTGATAGAATTTACTAAAATGAATGCATCCCGAGATCAATGGTAAACCTTTTGTGTTTTTTCTTTCACGTTTTAATTTATTCAGGTCAATAAGTGTCTGAAACAGTTTCTAAATTGCATAATTATTTACTCTTTCAGGCTTTTCCCAGCAAAATCAATTGGAGAATGCCAAATCCTTTTACCATGCAGCTATGCTGTTGCTCAGTTACTATCGGAGATACTTATCACCTTCATTTTATCCAACTTCTTTCTTGTCTCTTGTGTTCCAGACCCAGATGGTTACTTTCTCTTGCACTTCAGCCGTTTTTATTTAGATAGACAAAGGATTTTTCCGAGTTATAGTGAAAAGTTGGATAGGCTGGGACTTCTTTCTTGGCAGCATAGATGGATGAGGGGTGACCTTGAGGGGAATGCATCAAATGAATGCATTTTCCCCCCCAAGGGTAGCGGATTCTAAACTAGAGTGCATAGGCTTAGGGTGAAAGCTGAGACATTTAAGTGGGTCTTCAAGGGGCAGCTTTTAAGTCAGAAAGTAGTCTTTATCTGGAATAAGCTGCCAGAGGAAGCTATAGAAGCAGATACTATTCCAACTTTTGAATGTTTATAGATATGAAGTCTACGGGCCAAGTGCAGACAAATGGGACCAGTCAGAATTCCAACTTGGTTGACATGGATAGGGTGAGCTGAAGGGCTTGTTTCCATACTGTACTAGCCTTTGATTCAATGGGAATGGGCCCCTGGTGAGGTTAGGAGCATGGGAACGGGGCCTTGCAGTGCGTGGGTGAGTGATAGAATTTGGGGAACACATGGAGGTCATAAGAAAACTACTAAAAGAGCAGAGAGATGCACACATAACCACCCACCCGTCTCTGTCAAATACCTCCCGCCCCACTCATGGTAGGCTATACAGATCCAACAAGGGATTGTTCAGATAGTTCGGAGCCCAAAGAACTGGTCAAGAAACAAGTTAGCCCCCTCACCAAGGAACATGCTGTACCATATCCAACCCCTCTCTTCAGCGTGCACCTGCTTTACTGTTGTGCTCAATGGCAAGTCCTAGTAGAAGGTTAAACGCGCTAGTACATGACTTTCAGGATGAAACACAAAGTGCTGGAGGAACCCAGTGGGTCAGGCAGCATCTGGGGTTAACCCTTCATACCTTTTTTTCCAGTTTGAAGAAGGGTCCCAACCTGTAATTTCGCTCTTGAGTCTGAAGAAAGACCCAGATCTAAAATGTCACCTATCCATACTCTTCATGGTTGCTGCCTGACCCACTGAGTTATAGAGGGTATCATGGAAACAGAACCTTTGGGCCAACTTTCCCACTTCAATCAAGATGCCCCATCTATACTCTCTATATAACTAATCCTACGTGTTTGCGTTCAGCCAATATCTTTCTAAACCTTTCCTATCCATATACTTGATGAAATACTTGGTGAAAAAGTTGCCCCTCAGATTCCTATTTAATCTTTCACCTCTCACCTTTAATCTATGTCCTCTGGTTCTTGATTCCCCCACTCTGGGTAAAAGACTCTGGGCATTTACCCGATCCATTCCTCCAGCACTTTGTGTTTTGCTCAAGATTCCAGCATCTACAGTTTCCTGTGTCTCTCTCAAGATTTTCAGGATGTTTTGGACTTCTGCATTAAGAAAAATGTTTGAGATGTCCAGAATCCAGAACAGTTAGCAGGCAGTTCCCAACTAAAACTGTCGATAAGAACATATCAGCCCAATTTTTTTCTCACAATTGAAAGCAACTTCAATCTTCATAAGATAGACACAAAAAGCTGGAGCAGCTCAGCAGGACAGGCTGCATTTCTGGAGAGAAGGAATGGGTGACGTTTCGGGTCTCGACCCTTCAGAAGAAGAAGGCTCAACCCAAAACATCACCCATTCCTTCTCTCCAGTGATGCTGTCTGTCCCGCTGAGTTACTCCAGCTATTTGAGTCCATCTTCGATTTAAACCACCATCTGCATTTCCTTCCTACACACCAATCTTCACAAGTAATGTTTTCAAGCTTAAACTCCTTTGGGTAAAAGTAGTTCACATGAGGATCAAGTAACTTGCTCAAGTGTTTGGCTAGGAAGTACATGCGCCTCCACAATTGCCAGACAACTAAATTTGAATTCCAATCATCCACATGGGTAGTATGATTATAATGAGGATGCTGAGAAAATAGTTTGATAATGTATTATAATTGATTTTTTCACACTATATAAATAAAAGGACTGATAAAATTTGAGTGCAAACACAGGGAATGCAGTCTATGCAAACAGAACTCAAATTGCGGTATTGCAATTTTATCCTTCATATTTCTTCTCACTCAATCAGTTGCCAATGTCTCATATGCAATTCAATTTTCATTTTCATTTAATCACTAAATTGGTGTTTAATTTTTAAGTGGAAATAAAATAAAATAAACAAATTTTATTCCGTTAATCATTTAATTGAATTCGTCCCTTTAAGGGGCTGTTCCACTTGGGCGACCTAATTGGCGAGTTTAGAAGAGTTTGAAAAAAATGATATGTTGAAGACCTCCTTCGACTATGTGGAAGACCAGCTTCGACTATGTTGAAGACTAGCTACGACTAACTTCGGGAAAATTGGGCACCGAATAATGGAGAGTGAAGACGACCTCCTTCGATCTCCTTCGACCTCCCTTTGACTGTGATGAAGACTATCTACGACTACCATCGACTACCCTCGATTACCGACGACTTACATGCCGACCTACTACGACCTACTACGACTAAACCTACGAGTAAAAAAAGTATGGATTTTTTCCATGGCGACCTTTTTTTTAATTCGCGGGCATTTTTAACATATTGAAAAAAACGTGACCTAGCTGAGGCCTCGAGTACGTGGAGACCACTCTCGAGCATGAAGGAGAGTTACGAAGACCTCCTACGACGTGGTGTCGACCATGCTGCGAGTACGAGTCGAGGGCAAACTCGCCAAAACTCGCAGATTAGGTCGTCCAAGTGGGACAGGCCATTTAAGCATGCCATATGTCCTCTGGTGTAAAGCATTCTTCTGGAGGAGTTTATGAGAACACAAACAAGAGACAGTTTGGGAGTATTGGGTGCAGTTCTAGTTGCCCCATTACAGGACAGATGTAGGGGCTTTGGAGAGGGTGCAGAAGAGGTTTACCGGAATGCTGCCTGGACCAGAGGATATTAGCTACAAGGTTGGACAAACTTGGATTGTTTTCTATGAGGCATTGGAGGCCGAGGGGAGAAATTATAGAAGTATATTAAGTGATGATGAACATAGATAGGGTAGACAGTCAGAACCCTTTTTCCCCCAGGGTGGAAATGTGAAAGACTACAGGGCACAGCTTTGAGGTGACAATAGACAATAGGTGCAGGAGTAGGCCATTTGGCCCAGCGAGCCAGCACTGCCATTCAATGTGATCATGGCTGATCATCCCCAATCAGTACCCCGTTCCTGCCTTCTCCCCATATCCCCTGACTCCGCTATTTTTAAGAGCCCTATCTAGCTCTCTCTTGAAAGTATCCAGAGAACCGGCCTCCACCGCCCTCTGAGGCGGAGAATTCCACACATTCACAACTCTGTGTGAAAAAGTGTTTTCTCATCTTCATTCTAAATGGCTTACCCCTTATTCTTAAACTGTGGCCCCTGGCTCTGGACTCCCCCAACATCGGGAACATGTTTCTTGCCTCTGGCATGTCCAAACGCTTAACAATCTTATATGTTTCAATAAGATCCCTCTCATCCTTCTAAATTCCAGAGTATACAAGCCCAGCCGCTCCATTCTCTCAGCATATGACAGTCCCGCCATCCCAGGAATTAACCTTGTAAACCTATGCTGCACTCCCTCAATAGCAAGAATGTCCTTCCTTAAATTAGGGGATCAAAACTGCACACAATACTCTAGGTGTGGTCTCACTAAGGCCCTGTACAACTGCAGAAGGACCTCCTTGCTCTTATACTCAACTCCTCTAATTATGAAGGCCAATATGCCGTTCGCTTTCTTCACTGCCTGCTGTACCTGCATGCTTACTTTCATTGACTGATGAACAAGGACCCCCAGATCCCGTTGTACTTCCCCTTTTCCCAACTTGACACCATTTAGATAATAATCTGCCTTCCTGTTTTTGTTACCAAAGTGGATAACCCCACATTTATCCTCATTAAACTTCATCTGCCATGCATCTGCCCACTCCCCCAACCTGTCCAAGTCACCCTGCATTGGAGCAAAGGTGAGAAGAGCAAAGTTTAAAGTATATGTACAGGGCAAGTTTAAAAAAATATATAAATTATTATTATTACACAGAGAGTGGAGGGTGCCAATAATGCACTCGCAAGGGTGGTGGTGGGGGTAGATACGACTGTGGCATTTAAGAGGCTTTTAGATAGGAACATTGGTATATAGTGAAAGGAGAGATATACAGATCACATGCAGGTAGAGGAGATTAGTTCAACTTGCCATTATGTTCAGCATAGACATTGTGGGCTGAAGAGCCTGTTCCTGGACTTTATTTTTCTATGTTCTGTGAGGCACTGAGTAAGATCATGGTACTTTCTTATGGTTATGGTGCTTTATTTATCACATGTGCTAAGGTACAGTGAAATTCATTTCTGTATAGAGTTCAGTAAAAGTATCACTCTGAACCCAGGATCTTCTTGCATTCACACACTGTCAGTTCTGAGGTCACACTTATCGTCAAAGGTTCTGCAGCTCCTATGTCCTCCTGCATTAGTTTAACTTAGAGACATAGCACGGAAACAGACCCTTTGGCCCACCGAGTCCGCGCCAACCAGCGATCCCCGCACATAAACCTACCCTACACATACTTGGGACAATTTTACATCCATACAATTTTACCAAGCCAATTAACCTACAAACCTGTACGTCTTTGGAGTGTGGGAGGATACTGAAGAAATCGGAGAAAACCCAAGCAGGTCACGGGGAGAACGCACAAACTCCGTACAGACAAGCACCCTTAGTCAGGATTGAACCCGGGTATCTGGCGCTGTTAGGCAGTAGCTCTACCGCTATACCACCATGCCACCATTACTGACAAGACCCTAAGCAACAACCTATTGGCAGAGACATCACCCACGCACCTACCATTATACTGTCTGAAGGCCTTTTCCACTGCTTTTCAATGTCCCTGGCGGTCAGAGGCATTTTGGAAGCAGTTCAAAAATATTTAAAAATTAACAAATTTGATTAAATTAAAGATTTAAATTATTTATGAAAGAGTTTAAAAAATAAATTACACAACCAAATCATTTATAATTTATGTAAAATCATGCAAATTACCTAAACATATTAACATAAATTAAAGCTTTTTTTTTAAACTTCCTCACACCTTATAATGAATTCCAGCATCTATTCCAAATGACACTGAAGGAGGGGACCAACCCCAAACATCACCCACCCATGTCCTTCTAAGTGCTGCCTGGCCCACCGAGTAACTCCAGCAGTTCGTTTTTTTCTCAACATTAGAGCATCTGCAGTCTCATCTGTCTAGATCAGCCAATGCTGGCATTAAGTTGAGGGGTTAACGAAGTGTATCTGGTCCCTCAGCTCAGTGCATTATTAAATGCCTTGGACTCAGTGGGTGATGACAGAAGCCAAATCAACTTTCATCCATGTCCTCATTGAATCATCTCTGCACTAGAGATGGCTAGTGCATCTCATTTGAATGGGATTATCAACCCTGATTGAAAAGGCAAGTGCACGCAAGTGGTTTGATTAATTCTTTATTTTACAATCTTAGTCATAGTCATACAGCATGGAAACAAGCCCCTCAACCCGCTGAGTGTACAGCAACAGCTCTTTACACTAATCCAGTTTACTTCTCTCCACATTCTCATCAGCTCTCCAATTTCTACCACTCACCTACACACTAGGGGCCATTTAACCAACTGCCCCACATGTCTATGAGAGGAAAACAGAGCAGGTGGTGGAACCCCACGTGGTCTCAGGAAGGACGCGCAAACAACACAGACAGCACTGGAGGTCAGGGTCAAGCCTAAATCACTAGAGGTACGAGGCAGCAGCTCTAAACCTGCGCCACTCTGTCACCCCTACTGCTCCAATGTTTTAATTACGTTAATAATTTATAGGAACATAATTAGGCCATTCAGCCCATCAACTCCGCCATTCAATCATGGCTGATCTATCTTTCTTTCTCAAACTCTTTCTCCTGCCTGCTCCTCATAACCAGACACCATTACTAATCAAGAATCTGTAAATCTCCGCCTTAAAATATCCATTGACGACATCTACAGGTGTCCATGGCAATGAATTCCAGAGATTCACCACCCTCTGACTAAAGAAATTCCACCCTATCTCTTTCCTAAAGGCATGTCCTTTAATTCTGAGGCTGTGCCCTCTGATCCGAGGCTCTCCTTCATCATGGAAGAGGGAATTAGGAGCAACACTAGCAAGTTTGCGGATGACACAAAGCTGGGTGGCAGTGTGAACTGTGAAGAGGATGTTAGGAGGTTGCAGGGTGACCTGGACAGGTTGAGTGAGTGGGCAGATGCAGTATAATATAGATAAATGTGAGGTTATCCACTTTGGCGGCAAAAACAAGGGGGCAGATTATTATCTCAATGGGGTTAGGTTAGGTAAGGGGGAGGTGCAGCGAGACCTGGGTGTCCTTGTACACCGGTCACTGAAAGTTGGCATGCAGGTACAGCAGGCAGTGAAGAAAGCTAATGGAATGTTGGCCTTCATAACAAGAGGATTTCAGTATAGGAGTAAAGAGGTTCTTCTGCAGTTGTATAGGGCTCTGGTGAGACCACATCTGGAGTATTGTGTACAGTTTTGGTCTCCTAATTTGAGGAAGGACATCCTTGTGATTGAGGCAGTGCAGCGTAGGTTCACGAGATTGATCCTTGGGATGGCGGGACTGTCATATGAGGAAGATTGAAAAGACTAGGCTTGTATTCACTGGAGTTTAGAAGGATGAGGGGGATCTTATAAAAACATATAAAATTATAAAAGGACTGGACAAGCTAGATGCAGGAAAAATGTTCCCAATGTTGGGCGAGTCCAGAACCAGGGGCCACAGTCTTAGAATAAAGGGGAGGTCATTTAAGACTGAGGTGAGAAAAAACTTTTTCACCCAAAGAGTTGTGAATTTATGGAATTCCCTGCCACAGAGGGCAATGGAGGCCAAATAACTGGATGGATTTAAGAGAGAGTTAGATTGAGCTCTAGGGGCTAGTGGAGTCAAGGGATATGGGGAGAAGGCAGGCACGGGTTATTGATAGGGGATGATCAGCCATGATCACAGTGAATGGCGGTGCTGGCTCAAAGGGCCGAATGGCCTCCTCCTGCACCTATTTTCTATGTTTCTATGTATCGGAGAATGCTTCAAAGAGATATGAAAACAATTCAAAACTCCTTGAAGGCAACAAAAGGCCATCGGGGGCCACCTGGACTCCGGCTCCACTGCCTGAGGTTTACATGTTGCTCAAAGCCCAGGACACCTCAGAGAGCAACGATGCTTCCAGTTCAATCAAGACCTTTTAAAATTATAATACATTTATATATGTCGGCTTAATGTAATCTATCTGATTCCCAAATGGAGAACAGTGTTGTAGCAATTGAATATAAAAACAAGAGTGGGCAAGTGAAAAAATAATAATAATTCTACAACCTCCCACAACCAAAGGTCATGTTATATTGCAGAGACTTCTTTTTTTTCAATGTAGGTTTACGTTGGGCTCATTATTATCACATGTACTGAGGTACAGTGAAAAGCTGTGTTTTGAATGCTATCCAAACAGAAGAGATAATACTATACATAAATACAATTGAATCAAACTCCAGTACAGTAGATAGAGCAAGTGAGACTATACAGAGTGCAGATTATAGTTGTCAGCAATGTAGCACATCAGTTCCATAGACAAAGTCCAATGTCCGCAATGGGGTAGAGGCGAATTGGACAGTACCCTAGTTTCACCAAGTAAACATGAAAATTAATTTGAATGACCATTCAGAAGCCTGATAACAGTGGGTTTAAAACAACAGCTTCTTTAGCAATTATTTGTATAGTTTGGCATCTGATCCATATTGCATTAAAACGCCACACATCAGGAGTTCTAATCAATCAGGTCCTGGGTTAGTCATGTGCAAAGATGCTAGATGCTTTGCCACTGGTATAATTTGCTCCTGAATCAAGTGAACAAATGGATATCGAGCAGAGCACAATAAACAGTAACCAAGTAAGATAGCAGTAAAATGTACCCCACAAGGTCAGAAGGGATAGGAGCAGATTAGGCCATTCGGTCCATCAAGTCTACTCTGCCCTTCAATCATGGCTAATCTATCTCTCCTAACCCCATGCTCCCGCTTTCTGCCCATAACCTCTGACACTCGTACTAATCAAGAATCTATCTATCTATGCCTTAAAATATCCATTGACTTGGCCTCCACAGCCTTCTGTGGCAAAACCTAACCAGACTGTAAAAGCAGCCAAGAGAGCAGGTTCGTTCTTTTAAATCAGGGGATTTAGTCCCATCTGATTAAACTATCCCAAATAACAGAATGTTGCAGGTGTTTGTGGATCACTGCGCATCATCCTGGACTACAGAAAGAAAAAACAGCTTGTTGACCTTTGCGAATGGGTTAGTGTAATTCTACACAGGGATGTAATATTACTGGATCTACAGACTGGGTACAGACTGTAACCTGACGTGCAGTGACCATTGGAAATATTGGAGAGAAAGCCAATTCCCTGCTGCAGGAAACAGCAAGACAAACCAACGCACACGAAAGGGCCAACTCTTCAACTCTTAAACCTTCCGGCTTGAAACCTGGGATGGTCATTTTAGCGCATGTACTCAGAGCTCATCATATGTCAGGTTGAAAGTGTTGGACAATAAAATTATATGTTAGTGTTGCAGCATTGGCAGCTTGTCAATACACAGAATGTCAGAATATTGGAATCCGCACTAGCACATGTCAATTCCACCATATTCAAATTAATTTTCATGTTTACTTGGTGAAACAATGCGTTTAACATAGAAAACCATCCCAAGGGAATACACTGGAACACTGTGAGATTTGATGCTGAATCATGTTGAGGAGATGTTAGGACAGATGACCAAAGGCTGGGTCAAAGAAATAGGCTTCAATGAGGAATTAAAAGCAGAGATGAAGAGTTTTGAAGGGGAATCTCCAGTTTAGTTTAGAGATACAGCGCGGAAACAGGCCCTTCAGCCCACCAAGTCAGCGCAGACCAGCGATCCCCGCACATCAACACTACCTATACGCACGAGGGACAATTTACAATTTTACAAAGCCAATTAGCCTACTAACCTGCACATCCTTGGAGCTTGAAGATTTGGCAACGGATGGAGTGATGAAAATCAGATGGCCTAACCTAACCCAGCTCTTCTCATCCAAGCAGATGACCAGGCGAGGAGAGGGACATTGGATCGCGGGACAGCCAAAATGGAGGGGACAGCTGCAACAGGCCCTTGTGGCCATCTGCAACTGGGACTGGAAAATGGCATCTCGCGCATATGGACTCAGTGAGCTGTTGTGTACATTCTGTACTGACTGGGGCGATTGTGCTTATAAATGGGGATAATCTTGCTGAGATGTAGGTTAAAAAAATGTATTACACCATACCTGGTACATGCAACAATAAATAAACCATTGAAACCTGCCCTGTAGGCTCAGATATTCAGGTTCCTTAAGTGATAAAGAAAGAAAAATGCTGGAAATGCACAATAGGTCTATTAGCCTAAAACTCAGAAATAGGCCCTTCAGCCCACCATGTTAATGACAACCATCAGAAGAGCATCTTCTGCCTTCTGAATATATTAAGGATCAAGTGGCATTTGAAAGGATGGGATGGGTGAAGGATTTGAGCAATGTTAGTCAAAATTGCTGAAATCCTTCACCCATTCCATCCTTTCAAATGCCACTTGATCCTTAATATATTCATAGTACATTGAGGTATTTCTTGTTTCCCTCTTCCTCATTGAACTACTTGATGTAATGTTTCCCCTACATAAGCTGCACGTAACACCATACTGTTCACCTCATCCAGAGTGTTGCTTCCTATGCAAGAAATACAGAAGCAACATTCTTTTTCGGTGTGGATTACTGAGGTACAGGGCACACACAGTAGCCTGTCTATTTAACCATCCATTTAATTAAATGCACAGCTAATTGTAAAGGCCATTCAATTTATGTGGATCTAGGCATCATTGGCCAGCTTTTCTTTCCCAACCCCAATTGTTATTGAAAAGTGGATGAATTGTTGCCTTGAATGACCACAGTTCTTCAGGTGAAGGTACTAACATGGCGCTCAATAGTTTAGTTGAGTTTAGTTTATTGTCACGTGTACCGATTCAGCGGAAAATCAATAGATGATTACAATGGAGCCATCCACAGTGTACAGATACATGATAAAGGGAATAACGTGAATATTGTTCAGTGCAAGACACAGTCCAGTAAAATCAGATTAAAGATAGTCCAAGCGTCTCCAGTGAGGTAGATAGTAGCACATGACTACTCTCTAGTTGCTGGTAAGATGGTTGCCTGATAACCACTGGGAAGAAGCAGTTAAAAGGCAAGCACATAGACAAATAAGGTTTTGGACTCATGTGACTCATTGAACAATAGTGAAGCCCATGGGTTTTTAACAGCAATTATTGATTTTAATCCAGGTTAATTCATGAACTGACTGCAGTTGCAAAGGTGAGCTCTGAAGTTATCGCCAATCATTAGTCTAGACCTCTTCATAAATAGTGCATCAGCAGAACTGCTTTGCCAGCATTCCCATAGTGACATGCTGTACGAAGACAATTACAATGGAGCAATCCTGAGGGTACAGATACATGATAAAGGGAATAATGTTCAATGCAAGTTAGTTCCAGTCCAGAGAAAAAGTTAAAGAGTCCAGTGGACGGAATGGTGGCGCAGTGGTAGTGTTGCTGCCTTACAGCACTTGCAGCGCCAAAGACTCGGGTTCGATCCCAGCTACAGGTGCTGTCTGTATGGAGTTTGTACGTTCTCCCCGTGACTGCGTGGGTTTTCTCAGAGATCTTCGGTTTCCTCCCACACTCCAAAGGCGTACAGGTATGTAAGTTAATTGGCTTGGTGCATGTGTAAATTGTCCCTAGTTTGTGTAGGATAGTGTTAATGTGTGGGGATCGCTGGTCGGCGCAGACTCGGTGGGCCGAAGGGCTTGTTTCCGCGCTGTATCTCTAAAAACTAATCCATTGAGCCCCTGAGCAGGATTGGGATAGTCTGCCCCTTCGTTATCTCACATACAACCATGCAAAGTCTTGAAACAAAAAGACGACTCCAGCTTTGGCTTGGCAGCTGAAGGAGCTCCCATTCTAAAGCACCTCTTGGAACGCCCACAACACTCGATGAGACGAACTCCACACTTGCTGTGGAGCAGCACGTGGTTTGAGAATATCAGTGGACCCCTAAGGGAGGATCTGTTGGAAAAAGATAACAATATTTGCATTTCTGTCACACATATTGATTCCAAAACTCTGAAGGAGCTGCAGCCAGTGAATTATGGCACAGTAACCAATGTAAGAAAGTGTAGGAAGCAGTCCACTCCAGCAAATTCCTACAAGCAGTAATGGGATGAATAATTGTGTAGTGTGTTGCGAGCAGGCAGGCTGTTGGCTCATTCCTCAGACTAAACTCCGGGTCTGTAAACAGTGCCAATCAAATGTTTAACATCCAGGCTAAACCGACAGGCAGACGAGGCCCTAATCTTTGACATTTCACCGGCAGGATGGCATGTGCTGCAGTGTGAAGAGCTTGCACCCTGATACAGCCATTTAATACAGGGACAAAATTGTCATCAACTCAGTGAGAAATAATAATACTTCTACTCCACTCAAAACTTTTGGAGCCTTAATTGGATAACCCTCTGAAACTTGGCTCGGGCATGCGATAACATAATAATCCGCTCCTGTTCGATTTAATGCGCGACTTCTTTTGTGCCGCCTGTTCATTTACATAATGTTAGCATCAAGCCACGGCAAATTACACTCTCGATCGGCTAGATGTATCAACAGGGGAGATCAAACTCAATAACATTAACACTAGTTATATAGTTAGCCTGCAATGCTTTGATGAGACAAAAGCTACGAGGCAGAGTGCACAGTAATCAGGATGGTAATAGACTTTGAGAAGCGACAGGCAAGCTGGCAGAGTTTGGTGGGTGGTGGGGCAGTGAAATTTAATGCTGAGAAATGTGAAGTGTTACATGTCGATAGACAGAATGAGAAGAGGCAATATGAACCAGATGGTTTATGCAGAGACGCAAAACCCTTCTTGCAAGTCTTAAAGGAGCGCAAGAACAGAGATGATCGGGTATCATGGGTTCAGTTCAGTTCAGTTTTATTTGTCATATGTAGGTTAACACAGGGTCAACGGTACAATGAAATGTGTTTGACAAGACAACGGGTCACCTCAGCAATTATATTACAGGGATAAAAATAAGATAAAATAAGATAAGATAAAAGTGACATTGGTAGGTAAAAGACAATAATGAATAAAATAATCAACATATATGATGTGTTTATGAGTTAAGAAGCCTGATGGTAAAAACTGTTTTTAAGTCTGGTGGTACGTGCAGCCATGCTCCTGTATCGTCTGCCTGACGGTAACAGTCTGCGTGCTGGGTGGCTGTGGTCCTTGATGATGCTGTGTGCCTTCCGCAGGCACCGCTTGTGGAAATTGTCCTGAATGTCCGGGAGACAGTTGCCAGTGATGTGCTGTGCCGCCTTCACCACTCTCTGTAATGATTTGTGGCTGTGGGCTGTGGTCCGTTGAAAGTAGTAGAATAAGTTAAGTATGTGGTTAAAAAAGCATGCAGGATCCTGGACGTTATAAATAGACGCGCAGAGCACAGGAACTCAGAAATATCAATGAATCCTTTGGATTGTTTTGCAACAATCCAGTGAAATCATACTACATCCATGCACAAGTAAGACTGCAACAATTCTAGTGTGTAAAAAAAAGTTTCCTTGAAACCGTACACAAAGAGTTGCCATGTTTTCAGCGCCATCTTGTAACTCTCAAGTTCTTAAAACAATAAAGCGTCATACCTTAATTTAAATGTGGACCTGCTGCTATTGTAGGCTGTGACTCAGCAGCCCAAGCTCAGCACAAACGACGCCAAATTTCCTCTTACTTGCCACCAGAGCAGTCAGTCCTTTTAACAATCAGAGCCCTCTTTTTTTGCATTAAACACAGGATAAGGTAGAGCTTCACTTAATTAATTGGCATTAAAAAAATCATCCATCTTGTAACGAATGAAGTGAACCAACGTTTTTTCCACTGATACAAATAGGAAAATGTTAAAAATGTAAAAAAATGACGTAACGCAGGGCAAATATGACATGCAAAGTTCATGAATAGTTGTTCATAAAGTTACCTGAAATTGTGTTGTTATCATTGTAATGTGGTTTTTACATTCTTTCATCGTCTTATTCTTTAATTAAGTGTTTTGATAAGATAAATAAGGTACCACTATTTCCACTCATCAATTTGTCAAAACAAGAGATTATTTCAGGTTAAATAAAAGAACATAGGGAGAATGTTTGATTAAAAATCTGTGATACTGGGGAAAACAAATCGCATAATAAGAAACTTAAAGGAAAACAGATAAGCGACTACAAAAGAAAAATTTTAAACATCAAATGGAAATGGTGGAGATAGGTGGATGTCAGAGACTTGATGAGTTAAGTGGTCACCTTTATTGCTATCTTTTATTTTATGAGAGAGTTTGGTTGTAAATTCTGTACAACCGGTAATAAAACCCAATAATGTAAAATAAAGACATTGCCATTATCCTTTCCATTAAGTCAGCTTGATAATTACCCAAGACTGACTTGTGTTAGGATTATGTACCTACATTCCTAATAACTTCAGCCAGTGGTATTGGTGTTGGTACTGGTTTATTACTGACACGTGCACCAAGATACATTGAATTAAGTTTAGTCATTCTATACACGAGTACAATCAACTCAGACAGGTACAACAGGTATTGTAAAGAGAAAATATCAGCGCGCAGAACATACTGTTACAACAGTATAGCATACAGTTAAGAAAAATGCAAGACCTGCAATGAGGTAGGTTGGAAGATCAGGACTACAACCTAACTTAAGGAGGATCATTCAGTAATCTGATAACAGCGGGGAAGAAACTGTTCCCGATTTGTGGTGCTTTCTCCCTGACAGGAGAGAGGAGACAAGGGAATGACCAAGCAGATAATGATCCATGATTATATTGACCGTTTTCTGGAGGCAGTGGGAAATGGAGTCGATGGCGTGGGGGTGGTTTGTGCGATGGCCTGGGCTACAGGTCAGTACGGAGTTTGAAAATTCTCCCTGTGACCTGCGTGGGTTTTCTCCGGGATCTCCCACACTCCAACGATGTACAGTGGTACAGGTTTGTCGGTTAATTGGCTTGGTATAATTGTAAATTGTCCTTCGTGTGTGCGGGGATCGCTGGTCGATGCAGACTCGGTGAGCCAAAGGGCCTGTATCTTTAAACTAAACAAATGCAATTTGATCTAGATGAATAAAAATTGAACTTTACATGGTCATAAAGCATGGAAAAAGGCCCATCAGCCAAACTTGTCTATGCTAGTCCCACCTGCCCATATTTGGCCCATATCCTTCTACATCTTTCTTTTCCATGCAAAATGGATCCCTACATTTATAAATTTCCTATACATTTCGTGAAAGATCCAGGACAGGAGGGCCTGAGCTAAAGGGAAAAGTTGAGCACACTAGGACTTTATCCCTTGGAGCGCAGGATGCTGAGGGGTGGTCTCATTGAGGTAAAATCATGAGGTTGAATCAATTGATAGAACATACCTAGTCTTTTCAAAATTATCTAAGTTAAACTCCATTTTTCATTCTCCACCCCACCAATCAGACTTTTAGATCCGTTTTTTTGGTTTAGAGATACAGCATGGAAACAGGCCATTCAGCCCATCCTACACACACTCTAGGGACAATTTACTTTTATACCAAGCCAATTAACCTACATACCTCTATGTCTTGAGTATGGGAGGAAACCGAAGATCTCGGAAAAAACCCCACGAGGTCATGGGGAGAACGTACAAACTCTGTACAGACAGCATCCGTAGTCAGGATCGAACCTGGGTCTCCGGCGCTGTAAAGCGTTGTAAGGCAGCATCTCTATCGCTGCACCATTGTGCCGCCATAGCCGGAATTCTTGACAACCATCTTTACTGTCTATGACACCACCAATTTTAGTGACTGTCTGAAGAAGGGTCTCGACAGGAAACGTCACCCATTCCTTCTCTCCAAAGATTGCTGCCTGTCCCGCTGGGTTACTCCAGCATTTTGTCAACCTTCGATTTAAACCAGCACCTGCAGTTCTTTCCTACACCTATTTTAGTGACATCTGCCAATGTACTAATCATGTCCTGTACATTCTCATCCAAAATATTGTGAAGGCCAAAGGTGATACCTTGCTTTCCTCAACACTGGGTTTCCTTAGTTTTAATAACACATTTATTCATCAGCAATAATAACAAGCTTGACTCATCTTGACTCCTGCACATTCTGTTGCATTGTAAACATTGTGTACATAAGCATAACTAAATTATTTGTGCCAGGCATATTAGCAAGTGGCAGGCTATTAATGAAGTGTCAGCACTTGCAGGCAGAAATTTACAGTATATAATTATAGTGCATTAGAACATCCATTAACAAGATGGGAACATGACCATTTGCTGCAGAGCCTTTACACAGACAAATCAAAATCACCATGAAATGTTATGTATTGATCAAGATTTCCTTTTGAATTAGTAAGAAATATTGTCAACTGGTATTATGGTGGAGAAATCAAAATGCATAGCTTTCTATTCAAAATATTTCATCAGGAACACATGATGGAAATATTCCTCAAAAGGCTCCATTAATCGTTAAATGAGTTGCTGCTTTAGCTCAAGAGCTGTGCATAATAAACAGAAAGTGTTTGAAACCTAGGGCACGCCAGTGAGCATCTATTGAAAGTGAAAGACTTCATGTTTCACGTCCAGGACCTTAGTCAGAAATTTACATTCGGAGAACAAAGGATGTTCTTCCGAGATTGCATCACTGAACAGCAATCACAGGGAAAGACAGAAAACAAATTCATATTCAGTAGCAGATGCAGCTGATAGAGCTACTGCCTCACAGTTCCAGAGGCCCAAGTTCAATCCTGACCTGGGATGCTGTCTGTGTGGAGTTTGCAGGTTCTCCCCGTGACCACATGGGTTTCCTTCGGGTGTTCCGGTTTCCTTCCACATTCCAAAGATGTACAGGTTTGTAGATTAATTAGCTTCTGTAAATTGTCCTTCACATGTAGGGAGTGGATGAGAGAGTGGGATAACGTAGAACTAGTATGAGCTTGGTGTGGGCTCGGTGGGCCAGATTCCGTCATGCATCTTTCAACCAAAGGTCAGAGTGGAAGAATGGCAGAACAAGAGGAAGTACCTCAAATAAGGGAAGACCAAACATGCAAATATCGCAGTGAGATGCACATTAAACCTCATTGTCTGTGTCGTATTTATTTATGGCAAGGAGGTAGGATGCAGCCAGTATATCAGATTATTGATAGTAAAGGAAAACCAGGCCAAAATGATGCAGGGCATAAATGGCCAATTCTGATATAGCCAGAAAGAAAGAGAATTGCATAAAGTTGGAGAATTTAATAGTGAGTCGATAAGGCTGCAGAAGGCCCGGATGTAAAATATGTTGTCCCTCAAGCTTGCATGGGGCCTCGTTGTGACAGTGCAGGAGCCCATAGGCAGATCGATCAGAGCGAGAAAGTTATGCATGCCTCAGCTGGGCAGAGTAAATATTATGCAATGCGCCCTTGGAGAATGTTTCCACCAGATCAGAAGATGACATATTGAAGTAATTGCCTGCAGCTCCAGTTAAAGGTTATGCCTTTATTTTTTGACAAATGTAGGCACTTTTGGTGAAAGCAGAATGCGTCACAGTTGCCCCTGGACTGTACGACTTGCTGCGGCTTGTCAGGATCAACTGTATCTTGAGTGCCATCTAGGGTAGGCCAAGGATGAACAACAGACTTTCTCCCCTCATGAATTTTCATAACTTGATCTGGTATCAAGGGTGGCATTGCCTCATTTATTCTTTTTAATTCCATGTTTATATTTTATTAAAGATGATACCATATAGTGGCAAGGCTCCAGCAGTCAGCAATGAAACGATTGGGTGAACACTGAACATAGAACAGCACGGTGGCACAGCAGTAGAGTTGCTGCCTTACAGCGAATGCAGCGCCAGAGACCCGGGTTCGATCCCGACTACGGGTGCTGTCTGTACGGAGTTTGTACGTTCTCCCCGTGACCTGTGTGGGTTTTCTCCGAGATCTTCAGTTTACTCCCACACTCCAAATATGTACAGGTTTGTAGGTTAATTGTCTTGGTAAATGTAAAAATTGTCCCTAGTGGGTGAAGGATAGTGTTGATGTGTGGGGATCGCTGGTCAGCGCGGACCAGGTGGGCCGAAGGGCCTGTTTCCGCGCTGTATCTCCAAACTAAACTAAACACAGGAATGGACTATTTGGCCCAGTGTTTGTGCCAAACATGATGCCAAGTAAACTAATCTCATGCGCCAATCTAAAAGCCTTTTAAATGTCACTATCGTATCAACCTCCACCATCACCAATGGACCCCTACTGCACTAAAAAAAAACGTACCCTGCACATCTCCATCCAACTTCTCCCATTCAATGTTAGCTATGCCCTCTAGTGTTGGACAGTTTCACACTGGGAAAAAGGGTTTGACTGTCTATCTATCTGTGCCTCTCATAATATTTTAATATACAACTATAATGATTCCCTCATTCCCTGTGTCCCCTGATATGGAAATCTGGGTGGGAGCCATGCTATCGGAACGCCATGAAACGTGGCGACAACAGTCATTATCGTGCTTCACTCAAGAAAATCAATTTCCATTACATAGCACTGTAAAAAGCATTACGTTAACGAATTTACTGGCATGTCAGTTCCAACTTCAGCGTTAAGCATTTTAATAGCCAGACACAAAATAATGCTGACTCAGTAGCGCTGCACTCGAGTCACATTTTTCGGGCTATTTGTTTATACAGTATCTACGGGAATTCTGGTTTGACAGATAGACATTCCAGAATGCAAACAAAATGCTCGCTCTGCACAAAGCAAGGGAGTGTGGGTGGACTACGTCCCACTGGCCTTTCAATAGAAAGCAGCGCAGCATTGAGAACGCAGTTCACACTCAAACTGGAGATAATTTTGTTGAAGCACTTTTGTTGAAGTGATTCTGCTATAAATACCCTATCTGGTGCTTTGTACATCGGGAGTGCTAACAACTTGCACCACCTTGGAGTCACTCTCACCCGGAGGTTGATATCAGAAAAGGACAGGAGCTCTTAAAGATAGCGGAGTCCGGGGATATGGGAGAAGGCAGGAACGGGGTACTGATTGTGGATGATCAGCCATGATCACATTGAATGGCGGTGCTGGCTCGAAGGGCCGAATGGCCTACTTCTGCACCTATTGTCTATAATGTGGGTGCCTTTGATTTGTTCTGATTTAAATATTTTGTTCCACACTGTCGCTTCCTGCAAATCATTGAGTGAGAGAACATAGACAATTCAGTGTCATATTGCAAAGCTTACATGCGTTCAAGTGCTCCAATTGAAACGAGCGCGTGTTCTCTACGTGACCTCTCACTCACCTCCAGTTTGCTCATTCAGTCACAAGATTACTTGTCTTTTCTTACGTTATCAGGGCTGCCGTGCTCATCGTTTTTTTTGTGTTTTGTTTTTTAAACCTGTTCATTCAGCCATCATGACCAATCTTTGTCCTTGAGAACATTGAAATCAACACTCGCTGCATTTCTGTCCACTCAGTCTTTCCGAAATCATGAAAACAAGGGCACTGAAACTGATCTCAGTGTTTTCTTCCTTTTGGACCTCGAATTTGAGATCCAATGGCAAGGTGGGTGCAGTTCAAGCACTTCAGCTACCCTCTAATACTTTACATCAGTCCATTATTCAGACTCAGAGTTTTTTCACTCTGATTGGACTTCCTGCTGCTGTCGACACAACCCCCCCTTCCCCCACTCCCATCTGCCCCTTGGCTTCACAGACTCCGGTTCAAACCTGACCTTGGTGCTGTCCGTGTTGAGTTTATGATTGGTTTTAGTTTCGGTTATTGTCACGTGTGCCGAGGTGCAGTGCAAATGTTTTTGTTTCATGCTATCAAGTCAAGAAAGACTGTACATGATTACAATCGAACCATCCGCAGTGTACAGATGTTCTGCTGCGACAGCACAAGTTTCTACTGGGTTCTCCGGTTTTCTCCCACATCACAAAGATGTGACTAGTAGGTTAATCACCTCTGTAGAATTGTAAAAAAATCACTTCTAGTGTGTAGGAAGTGCAACAGAAGGTGTGAACGGGTGAATGATGGGCAGCATGGACTTGGCAGGCCGAAGGGCCTATTTCCATGCTGTCTCTCCAAACTAAACTACATATTCCGTGACATAAAACAGTGATTCAGTGGCATCAAGAGCAATGAATCTTTGGCCTTACTGAAAACAATTGACCCATGACTGAAACAGCTGGCACACTACACAGTAATCACTTTGGGACTCATTTTACAATTTATATATAATTTCTAGACCTATATACACCTCAGATCTTCAAAGTATTTCTTCTGTAAAAAAAATGTCAACGAAAGATTATGAAACCTTCAAAGAAGGAGACATGCTGCAGGATACCATGGGAAACTGAAGAGTGGCCTGGACTTGGGGGAGTTTATATCTGAAAAAAGACAAAGTGCTGGAGTGTTTCAGCTGGTTACTTTGACCCACCGAGTTACTCCAGCACTTATTGCCCTTTTTCATAAACCAACACCTGCAGTTCTTCATTTCTGGAGTTTATTTCGGAGATCATCAGGTGGTAAACAGCCAAGCAGAGTTGGTTACATTCGTTCGCCTCATTGTGGGTTTAACAGATGATGACTCTTTTACAGGTCTAGGTGTGGGCAAGGGAGTCAGAGATATCTTGCTCCAATTATATAGGTTACTGGTGAGATCCCATCTGAATAGTGTGGGAAAGCCAGTTGTACAGGTCCTTCAGTTCCCCATCCACACCAACCATACTATCATTTGTACGATGTGAATCCTCCTCACATTCCTATCGACTCTCCCCAGAATATGCAACCCACTTAAACAATTTACAGCGGCCCATTAACCTACCAAATCACACACATCTGTGGTGTGGGAGGAAACTGGTGATCCAAGGAGAACATACAAACTCCACAAAGGCAGCAGAGATCAGGATTGAACCTGGGTCACTGGAGTGGAGGCAGCAGCTCTGCTGCCCATTCTGTAGAGGTTTGGTCTATCAACTTAAATCTTCCTCTTCTTCTTTCGAGTCCATCTTGTTACAAATGTTGACCTCGCTGTCATCGTCCGTCCTGAAAAGGACACAAGCTTCCGGCGACAATCAGTGGGAGCCATCACTTGTCGCAATAGATGATGGTGGCAGCAGAATTAGCTCGGGATACTTCCAGTTTCCAGCCCCGCGACGTGGACGCTTCTGCTATGGGGCCATCAACTTAAATAAGGTTCTATTTGCAATGGATGGTCTGTAGCAAATGTTCACCAGATTGATTCCTAGAATGGTGCATTTGTCATTTGAGGAGGGTTTAGTGTAGTTATAAAGCCCTTCAGCCCACAGCAACCAGCACACCCCATACACTAGCACTAGCCTACACACCAAGGACTATTTACAATGTTACCAAAACCAATTAACCTACAAACCTGTACATCATTAGTGTGGGAGGAAACCAGAGCACTCAGAGAAACCCCATGGTCACAGGGAGAACATACAAACTCCATACCGACAGCACCCATATTGACTAAGATTAATCCAGAGAAAAGCCTCCCAATGTTCCAGCAGTCACAGCACAGGGATTTCAGTGTCCAAAGTCTAAAACTGGGAATATAGTGCTCTGTTCATGCCACTTTTACGGAAACTAAGCCACTGATCAGCAAGTGTGGTGAAATATTCCACAATACCTTTGGACCAAGTTCGAAATCTTCATGATTTGCTGCCAATGAATAAAGCCATTGATAATTCTTGCAGTCTACAACTAATCCCAATTTCAAAAAGTGGGTGTCCAAAATTTAAGGCTCTGTGGTATCAGTCATGACACCAGATAGGCAATGAAAATGCTAGCACACACTGCAAGGTGAACTCACCTGATGGCCGTTATTTCCAAAGACAAACAAGAGCATCTAGAATCATTCCTGTCTCGCCCCCTTCTGGCTGGGCACCTGGGTTTAGAAGGACATGGATCAGATTAAGTGGACCAATGACCATTAATTGGATCTCGGTGTGGCTTATTTGCCTGTGGCCAGGATCAAAGGAAGATCCTAAAAGGTTTAAGAGGGAACTGCAGATGCTGGAAAATTGAAGGTAGACAACAAAAATGTTGGAGAAACTCAGCGGGTGAGGCAGCATCTATGGAGCGAAGGAAATAGGCAACGTTTCAGGTCGAAACCCTTCTTCAGACCCTAAAAGGGATGTGTCATCACAGCTCCTCAGAAATCCCTGAGGCAATGTTGCATTGCAGCCATGGTGGAATTTATTCAGAATTGGTGAAAGTTTGCAAACGTTTAACTTCCTAACCCAACCATTTGGCAGTCGACTTTTAGTAGTACAGCAAAGCGTACGAAGAATCATAGTGAGTCATGGAGAGATATAGCACAGAGACAGGCCTTTTGGCCCATTGAATCTGTGCTATCTGTCTAGCACCCACATTTACACCAATCCCAGTCTTATCTCTCCCATCAACTGCACCACCCCTTGCAGATTCTACAATTCACCTCCGTAGTGGTAATTTACAGTGGCCAATTAACCTACCAACCTGCACATTTTGAGACATATTAGGACAACGCAGCACCCAGAAATCAACACTGTCTTGGGAAAAACATGCAAACTCTGCACAGACAGCACTGCAAGTCAGGATTGAACATGGGGCACAGGAACAGCTAGCCAGTTGCTCTACTAATTGCACCGTGCCACCCCATTGAATTGAATTGAAGATTCTGTTTATGACTGAAAACAATCCATACACTTTGTGATTAACCTGAATTTTGGCAGGGAATAATAATCTTCCTGAACAATTTCTTGAAGACAACCATGGAAAAGGTTGGGATAAATTTGTCCTTTTTCAGGTTCAAGCAGTTTTCAAAAGCAGCAGTCCATATTTCTTTCAATTGACGGCTTATCTGGAATCATTGATTTTGACAATGGAATCCCCCAATTCTCACTTCCATTGAGTGATCTGCCCGATCTTGTAAGATTCTTGCAAGCAGCAATAGCACAAAACACGAGAAACACTCAGCCCCATGTAAAGGTGAGTTTATACCAGTTTAATTTACATGGTGGGGAGGTCTGGATTTGAGTATATGTCCACCATCTCAGGGTCAGAATCTGAACCTTGTGCCTACTCAATTGGAAGTAGGATTTAATTCTGTATTTCCTCTTCTGTAAATTAACTACCTTTATTCATAGAAAACTACCACAGAAAATCTTACAAACAACAGGCCCTTCATGCAAATTGGTTACATATGTGCAGTTAAGTCACTGCAATCAAACAGAGAGTCTGTTATTTTTTAACACACCATAGGTTGTGCCTTTCTGCCCTACTCATAGTGTTCAAAGTAGATTTGTCTGTAAAGTTGTACCATAACTCTCCTCCAGAGCTCTTTAGCATGGATTGTATCACTAACATAGAAAATAGGTGCAGGAGTAGGCCATTCGGCCCCTCGAGCCAGCAACGCCATTTAATATGATCATGGCTGATCATCCAGAATCAGTACCCCGTTCCTGCTTTCTCCCCATACCCCTTGATTCCTAAGAGCTTTATCCAACTATCTCTTGAATATATCCAGTTAATTGGCCTCCACTGCCTTCTGTGGCAGAGAATTCCACAGATTCACAACTCTTTGGGTGAAAAAGTATTTCCTCATTTCAGTCCTAAATGGCCTACCCCTTATTCTTAAACTGTGGGGGGTCCTGGACTCCCCCAAAGTGGGTAACATTTTTCCTGCATCTGGTCTGTCCAATCCCTTAATAATTGTATATGTTTCTATAAGATCCCCTCAAGCCAATTAACCGACAAACCTGCACGTCTTGGGAGTGCGGGAGGAAACCGGAGCACCCGGGGGAACCCATGCGGTCACGAGGAGAACGTACAAACTCCGTACAGACAGCACCCGTAGTCAGGATCGAACCTGGGTCTCTGGCGCTGTGAGGCAGCAACTCTAACGCTGAGCCGCCGTGCCGCCACTAGTTCTATGTTCTCCCACTGCCTCGCCCATGCCCTGCACACCCGGGGCAAGCTGCAGAGGCTAATTAACCTTTCAAACCCGTAGTTCTTTATGAAGTGGGAGGAATCCGGAGCACCTGGAGGAGATTTTGACGCCTATTATTTGACTCACTTTGTTTATTGGCCACTAAAATGTTACCGCTAATCGATTGCTGCACTCTGGCATTACTTCCTGAAGAGATCTTTGTCTTTACGACCAGTCTGAGTAAACAAAATCCCATCATTGTGCAAATTTACTTTTTTTAGTGCACCAGTTCATCTATCAGGATAAACACTGAAGCGATATTGAGAATTCAGATTGGTTGGGAGCAATTACTGTAGCTCCGGAGCAAGGGATAAAAAGAGTCAAATTCAAGGTCCTAAGCTCTCCGAGCAATTGAAGTCACATCAGAAAGTGTAAGCTGTATGTGGAAGTTAATTGAAGCTGAAAATCTGGTTACTAGGCTATAAACCTCTGCTGGATCAGATGCTGAGTTTTTTAGTTTAGAGATACAGCACAGAAACAGGCCCTTCGGCCAGAGTCCACACCAACCAGCGATCCCCATACGCTAACACTATCCTACACATGCTAGGGACAACTTACAATTTTACCAAGCCAATTAGCCTACAAACCAGTACGTCTTTGGAGTGCGGGAGGAAAACAGAGCTCCCGGAGAAAACCCACGGAGGTCACAGGGAGAACGTACAAACCCCGTACAGACAGCATTCATAATCAGGATCCAACCTGGGTCTCTGGCACTGTAAGGCAGCAAGTCTACTGCTGCACCATCGTGCCGCCCTCTCGGATCGCTGGATTCAGAGTCCAGAGTGCTAACCATCACATATCATAAATTACATTAGATAATAATTTTTTTAACTTGCAGGGAGATATTCTTGAATTGATTAAAAGATGCAGCCTGGAAACAGGCCCTTCAGACCACCGAGTCCATGCCAACCATCAATCATCGTTCCAACTCGTTCTATGTTATCCCAAAGATAGGCACAAAGTGCTGGAACAACTTAGCAAACCAGGCAGCATCTCTGGAAAAAAGGAACAGGTGATGTTTCTGGTCAGAACCCTTCTATAAGACGTTGGTGAGACCGCATTTAGAATATTGTGTTCCGTTCTGGGCAGCATGTTAGAGGAAAGATATTGTCAAGCTTGAAAGGGTTCAGAAAAGATTTACGAGGATGTTGCCAGGACTAGAGGGTGTGAGCTATAGGGAGAGGTTGAGTAGGCTGGGTCTCTATTCCATGGAGCGTAGGAGGATGAGGGGAGATCTTATAGAAGTATATAAAATCATGAGAGGTATAGATCAGGTAGATGCACAGTCTTTTACCCAGAACAGGGGAATCGAGGACCAGAGGTCATCAGTTCAAGGTGAAGGGGAAAAGACTTAATAGGAATCCGAGGGGTAACTTTTTCACACAGAGGGTGGTGGGTGTATGGAACAAGCTGCCAGATAAGGTAGTTGAGGCTGGGACTATCCCATCATTTAAGAAACAGTTGGACAGGTACATGGATAGGACAGGATTGGAGGGTTATGGACCAAGCTCAGGCAAGTGGGACTAGGGTAGCTGGGACATGTTGGACGGTGTGGGCAAGTTGGGCCGAAAGGCCTGTTTCCACACTGTATCACTCTATGGCTCTAATAATATCTGGACTCGAAGGGTTAAGCTATGAGAAGGATTATGAAAACCAGGATTGCATGTGTTCCTTAGAATTTAGCTGGGGTGTGATTTGATTGAAGTTGACAAGATATTAGGGTGAAGTGTATAAAGGTAGAAGGGAGAGAACTAGGACTAGGCTGAAGAGACCAAAAATTAGAATCATTCATTTCAGGAGTGAACATCAAGCTAGACATCTGAAGCATTCTGCTGCAAACGATAATTCATGTTAAGTCAATAGTTAATTTTAAATCTGAAAGATCATTGTTAATCAATGCAAGGATATGGCAACATACGGATAATTTATGAGACATATTCTCAGGGACTGGAATTATTATTCTGCTGACCTGACTTTGAATCCCACTAGGACACATGGGGAATTTAAATTCAAGTAATTACATTGATCGTGGAATAATAATAGCACAAAACAGGAAGTGTTGGATATACTCAGCAAGTCAAGCAGCATCTGTGGAGAAGGAACAGAGTTAATAATAAAGAGCGATTACCTTACGAGGAAATGTTAGTAAACAAGCATATTTAATACCACATAGAAGAGAAGGCCCTGTCCCACTTACGTGTCCTTGGCAAGCAAATTACGCGACCTCGGCGTCGCGTTGAGGCGCACGGGCATCGTGTGGCCGCGCAGGGACGATCCCACTGAGAAGCGCGGAGGGGTATGGAGTTGTGCGCGGTATCGCGCGGCACTCCGAAATTTTGTAGCGAACAAAATCTTCGCGCGCCAACGGCCTGTCGCGTAACTGACGGCCAAAGTGGGACAGGCCCAAGATCCTGGCTCGGCGCAACGTCTCGCCTCCAACAGCAGCAGAAGCAGGCAAACGATCGCCGAACTCAGCCTGGGGCTCACGGCCGTTGCGGTCCGGATCCGCCCCCACTCCTACTCCCAGAGCGGGGCCAAGAGAATTGAAGATAGACACAAAATGCTGGAGTAACTCAGCAGGACCGGCAGCATCTCTGGAGAGAAGGAATGGATGACGTTTCGGGTCAAGACCCTTCTTTCAGACTGAAGAAGGGTCTCGACCCGAAACATCACCCATTGCTTCTCTCCAGAGATGCTGCCTGTCCCGCTGAGTTACTCTTGCATTTTGTGTCCATCTTCAAATGACGTCACGCGCTCCAGACCAAAGTTACTAGACGGCTGTGCGGACGCATGAAGTCGCGCGGGACCGTCGCGCCTCAACGTGATCACGAGGTCGCGTAATTAGCGTGCCAAGGACACTTAAGTGGGACAGGGGCTAGAGGAATAGTTGGGAGAACAAAGGGAATGTGTGATACAGTGGTGAACAAGAGAGAATGAACGACACAAGTGGTGGTGGAACCGTCTGAGAGAGGGCAGTGAAACTTTGGTACCCCTAGCATTCGAGTGAACAACAAGCCACTTGCATCAAGATGGGCCTGTTATCTTTGCCCATGTTAGTACAACTGATGGGCATGAGGACTAGCAAATTATATGACTCACAGACCCTTCCTGCAGTGACCCTGAGATCCAGCAAGAGAATAGCAGCATTGCAGTGCGGCGGCCAGGACAAAACAGGCGTTGGGTGGGATACGGAACACCTGAGATGTATTGCATTTGAATCTTTCATATAAACGACTAGACCTTAGACTTTACTTTAGAGATACAGCACGGAAACAGGCCCACCGAGTCCACGCCGACCAACAATCACTCGTACACTAGCTTTATCCTACACACTAGGGACAATTTACAATTTTACTGAAGCCAATTAACCTGCAAAAACCTGTAAATCTCTGGAGTGTGGGAGGAAACCCGAGCGGCTGGAGAAAACCCACGCGGTCACAGGGAGAACGTTGAACAGGGAGAACTTTGAACAGGCAGCACCCGCAATCAGGACGGAACCTGGGCCTCAGGCACTATAAGGCAGCAGCCCGCCACCGTGCCGCCCTACTCCAATGTGACATTGCCAAAATTGAAAGATAAAACTGATACCTATGTGACATGCTTTTCCAAAGGCATCTGAACGGGTTTGATTTAATACCATCTCTAACATACAACCCCATTGAATAACTGGGCATACTGACACAAGCCCTCCAATATTAATCTGTTCTAGGGTTGGATTGTAGTTCATTTGTGCATGGCACACACAGTGGAAATTGGTTACCCAAATGATCAAAATCAGATCAGACAATTGAAAGAATTATAAATACCTCTTATACAGTGCGCAGAGCAGGAAAGCGACTGTGCAGGTAAAACAAAGTTACACAACTGGACTCTGCCAGCTGTTCGCATTCCTCCTTACAATGATCTTTAAACCTTTTGACTCTGGACAACTTTCTGAAAATTTTACCCCCAACTGCCCATTCCAAAAGGCCCTACACTTCCTCAAACAACATCCATGAAGGACAACAAAAAACAGATACAAAACACTGTGGCCTGCCAGGATCACAGGCTCCTGGACAATTGTCCACGACAACAGAGACAATGATCATGAAACATGCTCAAATGGGATCAACCTTTGGACCACACATTGCAGGAGATAATCAGTAACAATGATATTCTAGGCTTGGTGATGATTTCCAGCAGATGTATCATTGAATAAAGCAGACAAAAATGAATATAACCAACCCATTGATGGACATCTTGGCCTCTTGTACACTTTGGATTTGGATTTTAACTTTGAATCTGAAGAAGGATCCTGACCAGAAACATCACGTATCCATTTCCTCCAGAGATGCCGCCTGACCATTGAGTTATTTGAGATAAGTTTAGTTTATTGTCACGTGTACCGAGGTACAATGAAAAGCCTTTGTTGCATGCTAACAAGTCAGTGGAAAGACAATACGTGATTATAATCGAGCCATCCACAATGTACAGATTCAGATTCAGATTCAACTTTATTGTCATTGTGCAGTGTACAGTACAGAGACAACAAAATGCAGTTAGCATCTCCCTAGAAGAGCGACATAAATATGAGCAGTAAATAAATCAATCTAATAAATCCTGGTGGGAGGAGTGTCGGGGGGGGGGGGGGTGATTGGCAGGCACCGAGGTACAGTGTTGAGTAGTGTAACCGCCGCAGGGAAGAAGCTGTTCCTGGACCTGCTGGTCCGGCAACGGAGAGACCAGTAGCGCCTCCCGGATGGTAGGAGGGTAAACAGTCTGTGGTTGGGGTGAGAGCAGTCCTTGGAGATGCTGAGCGCCTTTCGCTTGCTTTGGACAGACTCAATGGTGGGGAGTGAGGAACCGGTGATGCGTTGGGCAATTTTCACCATGTACAGATACATGATTAAGGGAATAACGTTTAATGCAAGATTAAAGATATGAGGTAGAAAGTAGCTGAGGACTACACTCTTGTAGTTGGTCGGATGGTTCGGTTGCCTGATAACAACTACCCCAGTTACTCCAGCACTTTGTGTTTTTGCACTTTGGATTTTATTGCTTGACTATTGGTAACAATTGTAAAACACAATTGGTTAACAATTGGTAAACCTCTCTCGGCTTTTATTCTGGAATTCCTTTCCTAAACTAAACTCTATATCCTGCTTTGTGTAGGAAGGAACTGCAGATGCTGGCTTAAACCGAAGATAGACACAAATAGCTGGAGTAACTCTGCGGGACAGGCAGCATCTCTGGAGAGAAGGAATGGGCGACACTTTGTCTGAAGAAGGGTTTCGACCCGAAACGTCACCCATTCCTTCTCTCCAGAGATGCTGCCTGTCCCGCTGAGTTACTCCAGCTTTTTGAGTCTATCTTCTATATCCTGCTTTCCTCTCTCAAGATGCTTCTTATATTTTACTCCTTCACTCGGAGTTTGGACATTTGCCTCAAGCAGCCGCAGCCAAGCTGTGATTGATGCTGCTCCTGTGAAGTGCCTTGAGATATTTAGCCATGTTAAAGGCACTGTGTCAGGGCAAGTTGCTGATGTGGTCCTAATAGTCACTGGTGGAACTCCTTGGCACAGAGCCCAGATCTGAACTGGTGAACTCAGCTAAAATGTGGGCACCTCAGAGCAATAAAAGCCAGCAGTTGCAAATGGGCTTAGAATGATTTAAAATGACTGTGTGACAGAACCTGCTTCCAGCGAGCAATCATTTACTCCTCCCATTCAGGGGTACAAATAGCCAAGTACATTTTATGTAATTCAGCAGTATATTACAAATTATGTAATTATTTGCATAATTTATTCAGCTGCGCGAGCTGCGACTAATTTCCTGCATTCGAAACGGCCTAGTTAATGCACAAAAAATGTTTATATTTTAATAAATTTCGTTTGTTGAAAATCTAAATTGCTACCTCCTTAAATCACTGCTACTGTATTTTAATCTGGGCAGCAATCGGTAATTAATAGGAAAGACAGAATCCCCACAGGCAACAGGCTGGGCACCTTCACTGACACCAGGACCCCATTCCTCCATTAACTCTAGCCAATGCTAATATTGCGTACTTTTCATAACATGATCCTAATTAGGCTTTTCTCATGGGATAAAGAGTCTTTGTATGTACTCTTGAGTCAAAGAATCATACAGTAGAGAAATAGGCCCTTCGGCCCACCATGTCCATACAAACCTTCGTACCTATCTGTACTCAGCCCATTTACCAGCACTTACTCTGTGAACTTCTACATTGTGGCAATTCAAATGCTCATCTAGATAGTTCTTAAATGTTAGGACAATACCTGCTTCCACCACCCATATATAGAGTTCATTTTCAATTCCAACCACACACTGGGCAAAAGGAAATCGTCAACAGATCACCTCTGAACCTCCTGCCCCTTGCTCTAAGCCTTTGCTCTCTGCTATTAGGCCACACTATACTGGGGAAGGGTTTCCTACCATCTGCCCTATCCCTTATAAATTATTGTATACCTCCATCAGATACCCCTCTGCCTCCTTTGCTCCAAGGAAAACAAACACAGCCTAACCAGTCTTTCCTTATAACTGAAGTGCTCCATCCCAGGCAACATGCCTGTGAATCTCCTCTGCACCCTCTCCATTGGAATCACATCCTTCCAATAGTAGGCAACCAGGACTACAGGTGTGGCCTCACCATTGTTAACTAGCTGGGGCTTCACCATAGAGTACAGTCCTCCGCCCACCACATCTTCCCATGGTCTATCTGTCATCCAATCACTCCAATATCGGTTGATAATCTTTCTTCCACTTTTCGCCTATGCTGACAAAATCGGCAGCAGTTTCTTTCCCAATTAGCTCAGCACAGGATGATAGGGCGGCACAGTGGCACAGCGGTAGAGTTGCTGCCTTACAGCGCCAGATTCCTGGGCTCGATCCTGACTACAGGTGCTGTGTGTACGGAGTTTGTATGTTCTCCTTGTGACCGCATGGGTTTTGTCTGGGTGCTCTGGTTCCCTCCCACACTCCAAAGACCTACACATTTGTAGGTTAATTGACTTGGTAAAATTGTAAATTGTCCCTAGAGCGCATTGTGTTAATGTGCGGGGATTGCTGGTCGGCGCGGACTTGGTAGGCCTGAGGGCCTGTTTCCGCACTGTATCTCTAACCTAAAAAACCGGGGTGGGAGATTGCAACCTTCACGTGGTCCGCCCTGTTTCAACCTGGCGTGCACAATCAAATAAGATCAAATAGAACAAGTCGCCCTACAACTTTAGGCTGTGCACGCCATACGCAAGAAGAAGTCCTAAAAAACTATAATACCAGACTCAGATACCTTCAGCACAAACTGACATTCAAACCTCCAGTATTTGACAATGTCCAATCCATCCAATCGCCAACTGTTTAAGTATTTGTGAAGCTGGAAGATGTTTTTAAAGTTTACATCCTCCACTCGCCCATGACCTCTAAAGTTCATCCCTCTCACTGCTTAGCTTTGAGTTGTGGAGCAAGTTATCTGCTCAGAAGTAAAACCAATTCCCCATAAAGATGTAGGATCTGATGAAGTGGTTTCTGTAAGTATTATTGTCTTTGTATTGATATAACAATAAAATAGGTTTTATCAGCTAATATTATTTGTGTAATGTAGAAAAAGGGATATTCAATGGTAGATATTTAGCTCAAAGTTTGTCAGAGTTTGTGATTTATTTCCTCCTTCTGAGTTCTCCTATGCTAACCTATGATTATAAATACAAGCCAGTGGTACAGACTAGTATATATATATATATTTGATTTTAATTTCAATAGCTTTTTATTTTATTCCACCATGGGAACTGGAACTAATTTTCCGGCTCCACCAAAGTCCCTGGACAGTCCCAGAATAGTAATGTCAAATTGCTCATTGAACTTTCTATTTTGCACCTTGCTCACACCACAGAATTAAGTAGGTTTTGAAACTGGTTGCATGGGAAGGCAGAGAGACATGGAGTGCCCTGTCCCCTCAGCTGGTGTCCTTCTAATGTCGGCAATATCATCAGAGCATGTCGTCCAACGTTAAGCTCCAGTTCCTAAGAGTTACATTGATGTTAATTTCGAAAGGAGAGTAAGGCAGGTTACAGGGCAATATTGATCAGCTGGAAAGTTGAAAGGGAAAAATGGCAGATTTAACAACCCTGATAAGTGCATGGAGAGGCACATGGGGAGGTCCAATCATGGTAGGACATACACCACGAATGATAGAGCACTGGGGAGTACCGAGGAACAGATAGAGTCATAGAGTGATACAGTGTGGAAACAGGCCCTTCGGCCCAACTTGCCCACACCGACCAACATGTCCCATCTTCACTAGTCCCACCTGCCTGCGTTTGACCCATAGCCCTCAAAATCTGTCCTATCCATGTACCTGTCTAATTGCTGGATCTTGATGTACAAGACCATGGATCTCCAAATGCGGCAGAGAGGTAGAGAAGGTGTTGAAGAATGCATGTGGGATCTGGCCTTAGATACATAGATACATAGATACATAGAAATTAGGTGCAGGAGTAGGCCATTCGGCCCTTCGAGCCTGCACCGCCATTCAATACGATCATGGCTGATCATCCAACTCAGTATCCCGTACCTGCCTTCTCTCCATACCCCCTGATCCCTTTAGCCACAAGGGCCACATCTAATTCCCTCTTAAATATAGCCAATGAACTGGCCTCAACTACCCTCTGTGGCAGAGAGTTCCAGAGATTCACCACTCTCTGTGTGAAAAAGTTTTTCCTCATCTCGGTCTTAAAGGATTTTCCCCTTATCCTTAAGCTGTGACCCCTTGTCCTGGACTTCCCCAACATCGGGAACAATCTTCCTGCATCTAGCCTGTCCAACCCCATAAGAATCTTGTACGTTTCTATAAGATCCCCTCTCAATCTCCTAAATTCTAGCGAGTATAAGCCAAGTCTATCCAGTCTTTCTTCATATGAAAGTCCTGACATCCCAGGAATCAGTCTGGTGAACCTTCTCTGCACTCCCTCTATGGCTATAATGTCCTTCCTCAGATTTGTAAAACTTCCATTGGGTTATACCTGAAGTTTCCTGTGTGGTTTTGGAAGCTACACTACTTTAAGAATGTTACTGCACTGGAAAAGCTGCAGAGATTTAGCAAGATATTGCCTGGGGCAGAACATTTCAGTAACGAGCAGGGAATGGACAGAGCTGGGCTTGTGTTCCTTGGAGCCGAGGAGGCTGACAAGGGAACCTGATAGAGCCGGATAATATTAGGAGGAGTATAGATAGGTGGATAGTGAGGGACCTTTGATTTGTTTCCTCATAATGGAGATATCTAAAACCAGGGAGCATAGGTTTAAGGTGAAGGATAAGAGAGTTGGTGGGAACCAGAGTTGCAAACTGAAACTGTCTGAGCGGCACAATGCTGCGGCGGTAGACCAGGAGTGAGACTGAGGCACAATGATGAGGACAGTTGCAAGTTCATTCAAGGAGAAATGCATTAGTCCTTGGATATACTGAACAAAGACCATCTGTGACCTTGGGATAGATCATTTGAAAAAGTGTGCCTCAGAGTAACAAGCAAGAACAGTCTACAACTTAAATGAAATAGAACTGAGAAGGCTGTGCACCACTCACATCAATGAGAAGATATGTATCTGGGGGGGGGATAGGATAAATTATTTTGAAAGGAATTATAAATTGGGCAAAGTGTAACCTGTGTCATACTTTCCAAAATCAAATTCTTTTATTTTGCATTTTGGAGATGGTGATCAAAATACGTTACTGATAGGAAAACCTACTGGTAGTTTGTTTGAAACATCAGGAAAGATCACCTGTGTCCACCCAAATTATTCAGTTGCCCGATAACAGCTGGGAAGAAACTGTCCCCCGAATCTGGAGCTGTGCGTTTTCACACTTGCCCGATGGGAGAGGGGAGAAGAGGGAGTGGTCAGGGTGCAACTTGTCCTTGATTATGCTGACTTGCTGAAGAGATTGCCAGGACCTTTTACATAGTCAACCGACGATGATAAAGAGCACTTGCTTCCAAAGCTGAAGACTGCAATTGCTGATATTAAGAGAGGTGCGCAGAGTACATTAAGTAGGCTAAAGTCTCATTAAGATAGCTTACAGGGAGATGTAATCAGGCCTTGTTAAACATTCATCAATATCACCAAGGGTAATTTATAGACGCAGGTAATTTGCTTCTAAAATTTGAGCACTAAGCAATGAATTGGAGCTGCCTGTACAGTGAAGTTCACCACTCAATGTACAAAATAGAAATTGATGCCCTCAATTTCATTCCACATAAGCTCTCCCAATCTGCTGCCGTTCTGTGCATTTCACATGTAACCTGTTCTTTTTGGGTTAAATTCAGATTATACAGACGTTTAAGCAGATTGAGCAATGCTGTCTAATGCCCAGAGGAAATGTCCATGAAATGAAAGGCCAAGAGTAGTGGATAATCCTGGTAATCCAGCAATGGAAAAGTGGATCACTGTATTGTATTCGGGAAACTCACTCAATGCTACCAATGTGTAGGAAGATTTAAACCGAAGATAGACACAAAAAGCTGGAGTAACTCAACGGGCCAGGCAGCATCTCTGGAGAAAAGGAATGGGTGACGTTTTGGGTCGAGACCCTTCTTCAGACTGGAGATTGACCCAGGTGCTGTCAATGGTGGGTATCTACCTGCTTCACCGACAACCCCTTGATTCCTACCTCACGTGGATGGCTTTGTTGATCCAAGAATGAGTGTTCGCTAAATTCTTGAAATCGAACGATTGAAATATACAACATGGAAGTATACCCTCTGGCCCACTGAGTTCTACGTTATCCAACTTTTGCATCCACTCCCTGCATACTAGGGGCAATTTACAGAGGCCAATTAACCTACAAACCCCCAAGTCTTAGGGATGAACCACGCGGTCACAGAGAGATCATGCAAACTCCATACAGACAGCACTCAAGGTCAGGGTTGAACCCAGGTCTCTGGCTCTGGGAGGCAGCAGCTCTACACTGAGTTCAGCACCCAATGCATTTTGTGATTAACACAAAAAGCAGAGGATAAACTTCGCTCTGCGGAAGCTCCTTCGCTCTCTGCTGAAGAAGCAAAGGAGGCCTTGGCTTCAACGTTCACATGGGAGATGACATCTTCAGCTTTCCTTTGCATTGTCAACACTGATCAAAAGTCAAAGCCCTGTGCAATCAGAGCAAGGCCTACCAGCTATGGCAGTACAACAATAGTCGGGGAGTTAAATCTCCCACTTGGAAGAAACAAATTGATTTACAATTGAATTAACAATGCAGAGTCATGCAACTCCTTTGATATTAAAAATGTAGGAGACAGCTGAAAACATTAATTCTTGTCAAGTAATCAAATCAATCAAAGAGAAGAAAATAAATAAATAATATTTTATGACTTGCATTCCCTTTCAAAAATCTCTCTCTCTCCCTCTCTCTCTCTCTGAGGAACTATTGCACTGAAAATATTGTCTTAATCTCCACAAGGAAAATATACAATGAAACATGAATAATCCAAACAGATGATTTTTCATTAAGCCTATCAATTAATTGACTTTTGAAATGTACTGTGCTCATTGAATCTGACAGATTGACATCATTCGGCTTAATGGGCTCTGACCTACTGAACATTGGCAAATGGTGCCATCTTTCTGTGATAGCCATTATGGGCAGGGTGCAGTTCATTAACTCACGATTGAAATGCCATCTTAATGCCCTGTTGCTCTATAAAGCAAAGTTAGACCCTTAGAAATGTGGGTTTGTTTGTGACTGTGACTGAAGGCTATTAGGATGAGACTGGAGAGAATAAACACAGGCCGCAGGAAGCCGTTTTACTTTAACCTGTTCTCCACAGCAGAGACTTTGCAAGTTATGAGGACGGTATGAAAATTCATGACAGAAGTCAAGTGTGTGGACACGGAACATTAATGATTCGCCTCGCTTTCTATAAAAAGCCATCCAAGCTCCCAGAGGAGGGAAGTTTGCAGCTGTTGCTTTCTTGTCACAGAGTCGGAGGGAAATTGTGACATCTGTAGGGAAAGAAGAGGCAGATTATGAGGCATCCCACTGGCCTGGCAATTGATGCCTGCTGCCCGTGAAAGAAGGCTCGACGTACCTGCATTACATCAGCAGACCAATGCTGAGGGATCATGTCTGACCTATTTAAAAAAACTAGCATGGGAGGAAGCAGGCAGTTCCTTGATGCAACAGTGTCATCTATCACAATCCTGCAACGCAGGTTTTTTTGCCTCTAATGTACATCTTTAGCTTTCCCCCCCCACCCTACCCCCATAAGCTACGTAGAGTCCACTTGACATTTTTCACTATTCTGCCATGTGAAATGTCCTACTTTGCTGTTTCTGTCCTCCCACAACCCAAAAGGGGCGGCACGGTGGCGCAGTGGTAGAGTTGCTGCCTTTCAGCGCCAGGGATCTGCGATTGATCCTGACTATGGGTGCTGTCAGTACAGAGTTTGTCGTTCACCCGGTGGGTTTTCTCTGGGATCTCCGGTTTTCTCCCACACTTCAGACGTACAGGTTTATAGGTTAATTTACTTGGTATATTTGTAAATGTGTGAAGGATAGTGCAAATGTGCAGGGATCACTTGTTGGCGCGAACTCGGTGGGCCGAAGGGCATGTTTCTGCGCTGTATCGCGAAATTGTCCGTGAAGATATATATCCGTCCAAGGATTAAAGAGACCAGCAGGAAAACTGCTCTGGGCTTCTGTCACCCGCCGGATATTTGGCATCAAAAGCTTTCTCTTTCTAACTCTGCCGCAGCTCTCCTCAGTGAGGCGAGACACTGCTGCGCTGACACGCCCCCTCAACCACTTCATTGTTGCTTAGGCAGTGTTAAGGGGCAGCGTTGAATGACAAGATGACAAGATGGCACCCAAGCCTGGCGGCTCTCTGTGTGCTGGTCCCAGAAGTGGATCTGCAATCACTTATTATAATCGCTTCTTCTAAATCGCACTCTTCTAAACCTCTTCTCCAACAGCAGATGCCCTTTATCCTGCATCTGTACACTGTGGAAGGCTTGATTGTAATCATGTATAGTCTTTTCACTGACTGGTTAGCTCGCAACAAAAAAGCTTTTCACTGTACCTTGGTACACGTGGCACTAAACTAAACTAACTTAATCTAAACTGGTTGGTTCAGATTCAGAGACGCAGAGGGACTTCCTCATGCTTCCGAAATAACAGCTCAGCAGTTTGGCTGTTGCACAACACAACTGTTTCTGTGCTAACACTCGGAGTTCAAACACCGTTTCCAGTGCCCCAGTCCAGTTATTGGTCACTTCCCAGGTAAATAATCCATCCTCCTCAAATTAAAACCTTTAAAATGTCCGAAAGGACGCAAAGTGCTGAAGTAACTCAACAGGTCAGGCAGCATCTCTGGAGAACATGCATAGGTGTAGTTTCAGTTCGGGACTCTTCTTCAGACTGATTCGAGAGCTCCCTTCAGAGAGAGAAGGAGAACCTCTTCAAAGTCGGCATACCTTCGGGAGATTTCACGGTGGAGCAGTCAAAATGTAGAAACAAGGTGATGGTTTGCAGATGATGGTTTACACAAAAGGGCACCAAATGCTGGGGTAATTCAGCAGGTCAGGCAGCATCTCTGGGGAACACGGGTAGGTGAAGTTTCGGGTCGGGACCCTTCTTCAGACTGATTGGAATGCCAAACCCATTTTCTTTACCATTGTCCCACATTCCACACAACACATAGGTCTCACTGTAGTCATGAAAATATGTGCAACTCAGTTACAAACAGAAACTTTAAACAACATTGGATGTACGGAATTAACCTCCAGCTCCACCTCCATCTCTAATCAGGATTGAAAAAGGCTCCCGACCGGAAACATCGCTGGTCCATCCCCTTCCCAGATGCTATTAACCTGTTGTGTTCCTCCAGCATTTTGTGTCTTGCTCAAGATTTTTCGCCAGATTTACCTCAGGAACCACACACTTTTCTTTCTTTTCTCCACTGGAGGCAGTAGTGTGCTGATATCAATAGTTCGGCCAATGCCCCCCACTGCCCATTCAAACCCGTTACCTGTTGTTCTGGCATTTATTTATGGGAAATAACAAAGGGCAAAGAAGAACAAAACTGGCAGAAAGTGGATCATCAAGCAAGGATCCATTTAACCCCAGTCATGGCGAAATTCAGTGTGCGAGGCCTGAACCTGTTTGAATACTTTTGCTAAAGTAAAATTAAAGCCTGGCTTTCATCATTGAGCACATAATGATGCCTCCATTCAGGTGAAGGTCTTGTGTTTGTTGAATCCTGAACAAATTTCTAGAAATATTCCATGGGAGCATCAAAATCAGTCATGTTTTTGATAAAAGTCTATTGAACAGCACACAAATACAAAATTTCTACACTATGATATTTATGAGTCCTCTTCCCTTTATACGCCTTCCTTGAATCAATAGTCATATATACTGAACACTGCTCTCCGGTGGTGAGTTATTTTATTTCAACAACTCTTCTGAAGAAGGCTCTCGACCCAAAGCGTCACCCATTCCTTCTCTCCTGTCTCGCTGAGTTACTCCAGCATTTTGTGTCTATCTTCGATTTAAACCAGCATCTGCAGTTCCTTCCTACACTCTTCTGTCCATGTGTGCAACAACGCCAAATTCCTCAGGTAATCTTTTGCTGCAATTTATCTCTCGATTGCTCTCTCTATCTCTGTGTTGTTGGCAGATTTGATATTGAAATGCATTCATGAGAAGTAGCAGGAAGAGGCATTCATGCACTGACCCCTGCAGGTCGACATCAAAACCTCACTTCATTCCTACATCCCTCCTCAGCGTTTAGTTTTTACCCAGTTCCATTATTGTACCTTCCTTTGCCAGGAAAACTTCAATAATCCACCACTCAGCTGTCCAGAAGTCCCGATAGCCTTGCATCTGTTTCAGGAGTGTTGCCTCCCCACACTCCTGTGAAACTCATGTGGCACTGCCAGCTGCTCGCCCCTCAAACTATTCAGGCCTCTGGTGCCCTGGAGATTCAACAGGGTTCAGGATGTTACACTGTCCTGACATTCCCCAGGGCCCTGTTTCCCACATTCCCCAGGGCCCCATTTCACATATTGACAAACTCACTAGGGCCCTGTTTCCTACACTCCGCTGAAACTCACCAGGGCACCCTTCCCCACACTGACAAACTAATCGGGCCGCAGTTTCCTTGCATCTCGGCAGGACCCCTGTTCCTGCAGTCTGAAGAAGGGTCTATCGAATTATTCTTATAATGAGGCTCGTACAACGACGTAATCGGAGTCTGTCTTTATTTAGCAACTCACTACAGCAGCTGCCTCGTGCTGCATCCCCGGGCCCTGCTGCTAGGCCTCTCCCCGGTTACGCCCACAGCCCCACCTTCAGGCCGGATGCCGTCACTGCAGCCTGACCACTGGCAGCAGAATAAAGGCATTCCTTACTCTATTATTCCATAATACCACATCTCCCTTTCTTTGAGAACAAAGGGTGGACTACCTTTGTCTCTGCAGGTCTTAAGGGGTTTATTCTGCCCTTTTGCTGAAAGACCTGTCCCTGATCAAATAAATCAATAAATCACCAATCAAGTCTCTGCGGCTTTCTAACCTCTCTCCCACACCTGGTCCGCACAGGCTCTGTGGTGGGGCCCTCTCTGCTGGGTGATGTTGTCACTGGTGGAGCTGGCTCTGGTGTAGGTGAATCTTCTCCCACCGGTGGCTCATCAGCATCGACTACCCCACTGTTGGTCTGCAGCGGCACCAAGTGATGCCGGTTCCTCCTCAGTGTGCCCTGAGGCACCTGGACGATATAAGAGCGAGGGGTGTTGTGTGTAGATAGCACTGTGCCCTGGACTCGTGCATCGGTGATCCACACATCCTCCCCAGGTACGAGTGGCTCCAGGTTTCTCGCTCCGTGCCTCTTGTCGAAGGATCTTGCGTCGTTCCTCCTCTTCTCCCTTTCTTTGGCCCCCAGCGCGTTGTAGTCAGGCAAAACTGGATTCAGCAGGGTTGGAAGGGCAGGAACTGTAGTGCGGAGGCGGCGCCCCATCAACAGCTCGGCCGGGCTATAGCCGTTCTGTAGAGGGGTTGCTCTGTAGGCCAGCAATGCAAGATATGGGTCTGATGCCTTTGTTAGCAGGTTTTTCACGGTTTGTACAGCGCGTTCCGCCTCCCCATTGCTCTGAGGAAACTTGGGGCTGCTCGTGATGTGCACAAAGCCATACTCTGCTGCAAAGGCTTTAAAGTGGCTACCTGAGAACTGGGGCCCATTGTCACTTTTAAGAAATTCCCCAATTCCATGACGACAAAACATGGATTTCAGGTGCACCACCACATCTGTGGACCTTGTGTGTGTCAGCAGCGCAACTTCCACATACCTTGAGAAATAATCTACTACTAGTAGATAAGTCTTGTTTTTCAGCGTGAACAGGTCAGCTCCCAAGGTTTGCCAAGGCCTGTCTGGCATCTCCGTTGGCATCAGCGGCTCTTTGACGTTCCTTCTCTCTTGGATGCAGGTTCTACATTTCAGCACCATGTCATTCAGCTGGCTGCTGAGTCCTGGCCACCATACCATCTGTTTGGCCCGGCCCCTGCACTTTGTCACCCCCAGGTGTCCCTCATGTAGTCTCTGCAGCACATCACCTTGTAAGGCTGTTGGGATGACGAGTCTCGTGCCCCGCAGCAGCAGCCCATCGTGCACAGTCAGCACTGCTCTATCAGCCCAGTAATGTCTCAGCACTCCCTGCAGTTGGCTTTTGTCGGGCCACCCGTCTGTGCAGTACTCCATCAGTGCAGAGCATGTGCTGTCTGCCTTCAGGTGCTCACGTAGGCTGCTCAGATAATCTCCACTGACAGGAATGTTGCTGATGACAGAGTCTACATAGATGTTGGTGTCCTCTAATAGGCTTATGTCTGTGTGTGCTCTTGCGGCTCTCAGAGGAGCACGAGATAAGGTGTCGGCTGTCCACAGGCTTTTGCCAGGGACATGATTGACTGTATAGTTGTACCTCATGAGTCTCATCCTAAATCTTTGGATTCTTGGTGGGAGGTCATCCAAAGCTTTCCTTCCCAGCAGACTCACCAACGGCTTATGGTCAGTTTCCAGCTCGAATGGTCTTCCCAGGATGAAACAGCTGAACCTTTCACATGCCCACGTTGCAGCCAATGCCTCCTTCTCTACTTGAGCATAGCGCTGCTCTGTTGGCGTCATTGACCTGGACGCATATGCCACAGGTGACCACATGGCATCGCTCTTCTGCAGCAGGACTGCCCCCAGGCCAAAGGAAGAAGCATCAGCAGAGATCTTTAAAGCACTGTTTGGGTTGTATAATGTGAGCACTGGTGTGGATGACAGCTCTGTTTTTAACTGATCAAAGGCGGCCTGCTGCTCTGTCCCCCAGTACCAGTGGTTCTTCTTGGACAGCAGGTCTCGTAGCACTTTGTCTTTTTCAGCCAGGTTAGGCAAGAAGCGGCCCAGCTGATTGACCATGCCCAGAAAACTCCTGAGTTCGCTGACATTTTTGGGTGCATCCATCTCTTGTACTGCTCTCGTCTTCTCTGGATCTGGCTTCACTCCATCTGCTGAAATCACATGACCCAGGAATCTGACTGTGTGGCGTGTGAGCTCACATTTGTCCATGTTGAGCGTAATGCCGGCCTTTTGTGCCTTCTTTAGCACCGCATGTAGCCGCACATCATGCTCCTCCTGCGTCTGTCCCCAGACCAGGATGTCGTCCATGTGACACAGTACCCCCTCCAGGCCACCGGTCACTTCTGTCACCATCATCCTTTGAAAGTGCTCGGGGGCTGATGCTATGCCAAAGGGTAGACGGTTAAAATAGTAGCGCCCATAAGGCGTGATGAAGGTGGTGTATTTGGCAGACTCTTTTGTCAATGGTACTTGCCAAAAGCCCATGTTGGCATCTAATTTGCTGAAGACTGTTGCGCCAGCTAGCATGCCCAGAGTGTGCTCGACAGAAGGCAGGATAAACTTTTCTCTGCATACTGATTCATTCATCATTGTGAAATCCACACAAATGCGAACATCACCTGCTTTTTTCGGCACCACCACCATCCCGGCACACCAATCAGTCGGCTCCTCAATCTTGGTGATTACGCCCATCTTCTCCATACGGTCTATCTCCTCCTTCACTTTTCCCATAAGCGGCAGAGGGACTCTGCGTGGTGTGTGGAGAGAGAAGGGCACAGCCTCTGGCTTTAATTTAATTGAGTATGGCCTCAGAACAAGACCCAAGCCGCTACACAGCTTCGGATATTGTTGTTTCATTGATTCCATGGTGATGCTGTCAACCCTGCACACAAGCTGAAGCTGTTCTATGGCAGGCCTTCCCAACAGTGCAGTGTGCAGGTCTTTTACTACATAAATGTTCTCTATGGCTGTCTTTTTGCCTCTGCGCAGTGTTTCTCTGGCTACACCTAGGACAGAGAGTGCATTGCCCCCTGGCCCAAACAACGGGCGTGTCGGCACTGCCAGGCGCTTCACATCATGCCCCCCTGTAATGTCATGGTACACCTCGGCTGGCATGGCGGTGACATCAGCACCAGTGTCTATTTTAAAGCACACTTTTTTTTGTCTCACTTGTAGCTGCACCGTCCACGGGTCTTTTCCAGCATCCACGGCTCCCAGGAAAAAGCTCTCTTCTTCCTCTGTAGTGACAGCATTCAGAGATTTTGCACTGTTTCTGCACACTTTGCCATAATGTCCCTTTTTGCCACAGTTGTGACACACAGCATCTTTAGCAGGGCATTCCCATTTTCCATGCGAGGGCATTTTTCCACATCTATAACAGGCCTTTGAACCTGGCTGTGGCCGTATATTAAGTTTATTTTTGCCTGGTGTTTGTGCTTGTGGCTGAGGCTTTGAGGGAAATTTGGGTTTTCTGTAGCTTTTAGCATGCACAGCATCAACATTTGAGCACTTGCTAGCACCGCCATTTTCTCCTCTTAAGTCAGACCGCTGTCGTCTAACTTCTTCAGACTGCCTTGTCTTTGTTATCGCAGTTCCAAGGGTTAGGTCTCTGTCTAGCTGTAGCTTTTCTGACAATGAGACGTTTCTCAGCCCGACCACTAACCTGTCGCGGATCAGCTCGTTCTGTAACTGTCCATAGTTGCAGTGTTCAGCTAATCCGTATAGAGCAGTGATGAAGGAATCCACCGTTTCTTCTGGCAGTTGCACACGCTGATTGAACTTGGCTCTTTCGTAGATTACATTCTTTTTAGGCACAAAAAATGCATCAAAGCCAGCCTTAACATCCGTGTACACCTTCCTCTCATCTGCAGTTAGCGTTAGCCCCTTTAGCACATCTTCGGCTTCATCACCCATGCAGTACACTAACGTGTTCACCTGGTTTTCTTCCGACGTTGCGTTTAAGTTGCTTGCAAGCCGAAAGCGGTCGAATCTCCTGATCCAACGCTCCCATTCTTGAGGCTTGGTAAAATCGAATGGCTCTGGAGGTTGTATTGTGAACGTAGCAGTTGGTGTAGGTTGCGCCATATCTGCCAGCTCATCTCACCTTTCTCCGCCAAAACGATACACTTTCCTCTTCTTCTTTTTTTTTTTTCGCTTACAAGTATCCCGTTTCTGACACCATATCGAATTATTCTTATAATGAGGCTCGTACAACGACGTAATCGGAGTCTGTCTTTATTTAGCAACTCACTACAGCAGCTGCCTCGTGCTGCATCCCCGGGCCCTGCTGCCAGGCCTCTCTCCGGTTACGCCCACAGCCCCACCTTCAGGCCGGATGCCGTCACTGCAGCCTGACCACTGGCAGCAGAATAAAGGCATTCCTTACTCTATTATTCCATAATACCACAGGTCTCGACCCGAAACATCACGCAATCCTTCTGTCCAGAGATGCTGCCTGTCCCACTGAGTTACTCCAGCTTTTTGTGTCTATCTTCTCCTGAAACTCATCAGGTTCACTGGAAAATTTATTATTATACTGTGTAAAACACTTGTACCTTCCATTGCCAGGAAAAAATCAATAATCCACGACTCAACTATCCAGAAATCCTGATAGTTTACATCTGCTAAAAAAAAGTAATTTAAGGCGTGCCAGGATATTATTAAAATAACAAGCAGCAGCTGGGAAAATATGCCAATCAGGCATCGCCATAGTCCTGAACAGACTGGATTATTGGAGATTTACTGTACTAGGCTTAATTATTTTATAAAGATCGAATATAAAGCTTCAAAATATTCAAATGAACTAAATCTTGGATACTGCACTATCGATTATATGTGTAACATCTTCAGAGATTATCTAGATTTGTTCAGTATGATTTATCTTCTAAATGTATATTGACTGTCTCATGCTATTCCCGCATAAGTCTTCCAAGCTGCCATTTGGAACAGTTTTCTTTAGTCTACATGCCAACGGTTCTAGACAAATGGACCTACAGTTGTCCAAGATAAATTTATTAGGTAATTTAAATTGATTCTAGATCAGATGCTAATGAAATAGCTGCAAAGTGAAACCACTGGGTGGCGCCAGCATTGGCTGCCTCGCCAACAGTCTGTCTCGTCCATTCCTTCTTTGTTGTTTATAATATGTGTTAAATGTATGTTTTATTGTTCTTTAGCTTGTTTAATGTGGGGGGTGGGGCCGGGGTTGGGGGAAACTATTTAAAATCACTTACCTTGAAGGAGATGCGACTTTTCCCGTATCGTATCTCCCTCCGCACTGCGACCTAACATCGAGGAGCTGGTGGCCTCTGCTGGAGATCGACATCAGGAGCTCCAGCCACGGGAGCTTGCAGACTTAACATCGCGGAGCTGGCGATCCCTTTGCCAGGGATCGACCTTGGAGCTCCAACCGCGGGAGCCTGCGGACTTTAACATCGTAGAGCTCGCAGTCTCTGGGGTGTAAACTAATTAAGCAAAAGATGAGGTGCTGTTCCTCCAATTTGTGCTGGATATTAATGAAAAACTGAGTAACCAAGCAAACTCTGTTCACTGTTCATATTAAAATGCCTACATTGGTTAAATGGAATTGTACAAGAATTCTATGGACAACCACTGGTCAGAATTTTAAGATGAAGCTTACTTTCACAAAGGCTCCATCAGCAGAGCAAGTTTCACCCCTTTGTGAAAGAGGTCAGTCTCACCTATCCATGTTCTCCAGGGATACTGCCTGACTTACTGGGTGTCAAGGGATATGGGGAGAAGGCACGAGAATAGGATTAGGAGGGAGAGATAGATCAGCCATGATTGAATGGTGGAGTAGACTTGATGGGCTGAATGGCCTAATTCTGCTCCTATCACTTCTGACCTCATGACTCCAGCACTTGATGTCCACATCTAAGTTTTGTTGCTTTTTCTGTTCAATGTCTCCCTCTGCTGGTCAGCATCCAAAGTTTCCCAATATGTCCCAGGTCACTTGCGGGAGTTATTGCTGGAGAGAACAGTGCTTTTACCACTACAGGGTGAAGTTCCCAATTATTAATGTATTAATAATTTGTGATTTTTAAACATAATGGTAAAGGAAAACTTTAAGAAGTAAAGAACTGGTTAGAGACTGACTTCGGGAGCTCCAACCGCAGGAACTTCGACCGCCCCGACACGGACGAATAAAGAGGGAAGAAGATTGGACTTTATTGCCTTACAGTGAAAAATGTGGGGAATCTGCTGTGGTGGATGTATATGTTATCTTTTATGTAGTTGTGCGTCTTGTTGCTTTTTTTTAGTATGGCTGTGGGGTCAAGGAAAGAGCATTCATGTCGCAGCCCTGTTTCCACCAATCTTTCCACCACCAAGCACTAGAAGCACAAGACAGACACCATTGTATGCAGATGCCGAGAAGTGTGTTCAGCTCTGGCTGAACAACTTCTAATCTTGTGTGTGGACTCGATAAGAAGAAGTATGGTTGTATGGTAAATCGAATATCACTGTACCTTAATTGGTACACGAGACAATAAAAGACCTTTGAACTGCTGGAAAGCTGAAACACAAACAGAAAATGTTGGAAATACACTGCAAGTCAGACAGCCTCTGTGGAGAAAGAAACAGAGTTAACATTTCAGGTTAATGTCACTTCAAAGAATAAAGGGAGAATCAAACTGAAATCCTAATTCTGTTTCTCTCTTTTGTTTTATTTCAAAATAAAGCTCCCCAATATTGAAACTGTGAAGCAAGTCAATCAGGACACTGACAAATGTAAGCTAATTTTTCAGAATTCTTATAGTGATTCCCCATCTGCTTGTTTCCCAGTACCCCTGCAATTTCTTCTCAAGTCAAGTCAACCTTTAATTTATTTTGCCAATAACCTACACATAGGCGTAATTTACTATTGCCATTTAACCTCCTTCCTAGGAATTTGCGATGAAGGTTCACAAGTTACAGGAGTAGAATAAGGCCATTCGGCCCATCGAGTCTACTTCGCCACTCAATCAAGGCTGATCTCTGCCTACTAATCCCATTAGGTCAGGATTGAACACGTGTCACTGGAGCAGTGAGGATATGGTATTACCTGCTGCACCAGTGTGCCATTGTGTTGGGTCCCATCATCATACCACTCCTCAATAATTTGCTCCAATAACTTATTGATTGAACGATGCAGCGTGGAAACAGGCCCTTTGGCCCATCGGGTAACACTGGCCATCAATCACACGTTCACACCAGTTCTACATTATCCCATTTTCACATCCACTTCCAACACACTGGGAGCAAGTTACTGAGGCCAATTAACCTACAAACCCACACATCTTTGGGATGTGGGAGGAAACTGGAGCACATCAAGGAAACCCATGCGGGTATCTGGCGGCACATAATCCATGGCCCTCCATTCCCTGCATATCCATAAGTCTCTTAAACGCCATTATCATAACTGCATCCACCACCACCCCCGGCAGCGCGTTCCAGGCCCCCACCAACGTCCGTGTAAAAAAAACCTTGCCCTGCACATCTCCTTTAAACTTTGCCCCTCTCACCTTAAAGGGACCTTATAGTGCACTAAACATATTCATGTTATTGTGGATGGCTCCATTGTAACCACGTATTGTCTTTCACTGCCTGGTTAGCATGCAACATGTTAGGTTCGGGGTTAGGTGTTCGGGGTTAGGAGGGAGAGGTAGATCAGCCATGATTGAATGGTGGAGTAGACTTAATGGGCCGAATGGCCTAATTCTGCTCCCATCACTCGTGACTATGAACAAAAGCTTTTCACTGTATCTCAGTACACATGACAATAATAAACATAAACCTAAATTTGATATACGATTATATCTATCAATCTATTCACGTAATCACAAAGCCATTGGAGATGGTGATGATTGATCGACCTATCATAATTCACCAACCCAGAGAAACCCTCACATATATCAGCATCCAACTATCAGCTACAGCTCTCACCTCCAACACCTTAGCTGGGTCTCTTGTCCATACATTGATTGGTCTCTATTTTCTATGGGTCCGTGGCCAGTACTCTCACCCCTGAGTCAGATTCCCCATTTCAAGACTCACTGCAAGGAATTGATCACAAAATCCCAGGCTGACAATATGGTGCATTGCAGATGCAAGGAACTGCAGAGAATAGTTTACTAAGAAAACACACAAAGTGCTGCAATAACTCAGCTGGTCTGGCAGCATCACTGGAGGACGTGGATAGGTGACGTTTAGGGTCAGGAGCCTTCTTCAGTGCAATACCCAGAGGACTGCTTGACTGTCAGACATGCGGGACTTTTTGGACAAGTAATGAAACTGAGGAGCTGCTTGATCCTTCAGGTGAATTTAAATGATCATGTGGCACTACTTCAAACAAGTTATTTCCAGTATCCAGGTCAATATTTATTCTTCACCAACACGACAAACTTCTTCACCAGCATGACAAATTAGTCATTCTCCTTTTGCTGCCAATGACAGCTTACCATATGCAAATTTGCTGTTGCATTTCCTATACCATGACAGTGAATACACTACAAAAAATAAAAGTTAATTAGCTATAGCGCCATTTAAAAGAATATGGAATGTCCCCCCAAATTATAGGTTCTTTAATCTTTCCGAGTGTGAACCTAATTAATTAAATCTTAGGAATTCAAAAGAAATGTGGTGGAGATTTGTCACATGTTAAAGTGCAAGGATTTATCTTAAAATATTTAATAAATTCTGGAAGTTAAACGTTCAGCTCAATTCTGTAAAATCTACATGCCTAATGGTAGAAATCTGAACCTGTCACATGGATTACAGTGAATACGCAGCGTTAATGAGTTCTCTTCTCATAGCCTCCAATATTCTCTGAAGTTGTCCCTTCACTCTCCCCACACGACCTCTGCTACTCTGCACACTCTCTGCGATTTACACAGTTCAAGAGGAATCAAGATACCACTACAGAGGTAAAGCTGTTTACCAGCTCCCAAACATTAGCCACTATTTCTTGATTCATTGTTTGACTTCATTTTATCTCCTCTTATTTCTTAATCCCAGCTGTGACCATTCTGACCCTTGGGCCCCAAGAACAAATCTGAAAGCCATCAATTTGCTGGTGGACAGATAAAGAAGAAAGAAATGCATTCAATTCCCTTGGGTCTATTCAGCTTCCTCTAGCATGAAAACTCATTGTTGTTGTCCTAAAAGTCCCTTCCAGCAAAGCTGTAATTCATACAGTGGCTCGTATGGACCTCTGCTTTTGATGCCAATAATTATGTACATGTTGGTGTTATGTAGATGTTAATGTTTTAATATCTATTATTTATATGTACACAATGTACATAATGTATATCAATGTGCATGAGAGTGAGTGATGGTGTGTGCAATGTATGTGCAAGCATGTGTGTTGTCAGAATGCACGCGCATGCAACATCAGTGTATGTGTTTGGTGACAAAGTGTACGCATGCATATGATGCTCGAGGGAGTGAATGTATGTGTGTGTATCAGAGAGCATGCATGTAATAATAATAATAATAATGGATTGGATTTATATAGCGCCTTTCTAATACTCAAGGTGCTTTACATCGCATTATTCATTCACTCCTCAGTCACACTCGGTGGTGGTGAGCTACTTCTGTAGCCACAGCTGCCCTGGGGCAGACTGACGGAAGCGTGGCTGCTAATCTGCGCCTACGGCCCCTCCGACCACCACCAATCACTCACACACATTCACACGCAGGCAAAGGTGGGTGAAGTGTCTTGCCCAAGGACACAACGACAGTATGCACTCCAAGCGGGATTCGAACCGGCTACCTTCCGGTTGCCAGCCGAACACTTAGCCCATTGCGCCATCTGTCGTCCTGTCGTCGATATCATGTGCATGGTATCAGTGGGTGGTGTCAGAAATAGTAACCATGTAACCATAATGCCAGTTTGCGTGCATGTGCGCGCACATGTACATTCATGTGTGAGATTGGATGGTTGTGCATTCATGTGTGAACCTGCACACATGTACTACATCTGCAGCAGCATGCACATGTGCCTGCATGCACGTGTGAGCACATGCACAAATTTGCTAAGTCTGCAGCAGAACTTGGTCTCCAATGGCCTTAGACCTGCTTGATATTGGACCAAGTCACTTCTGTAACAAATTAAAATGTTAAGATATGAAGGGAAAAAAAACTAAAAATGACAAAAAAAGTGTTAGAAAATAAAATGTGTATAAATAGCTCATTGTTCGGGAAATATATTTTGACTTTCAGAACTCTCTAACATGCATTACTGTGTGTGTAAACCATTATCACTGAGGATGCAAATGCTAGTGATTTGGAACACATGGAGTAATCATCATCAAATTCAACTGAGAATGAACCGATGGAAGTGTAACGTAATTACTGCTCACCCAAGCAATTTGAAAATTCATCTCTTGGTGTAACCAGCTACACTGTGATGCAGGCTGTGAGCACAACTCCAACTGTCTGTGCTAATGATCTGCGGCATGAGGCTGCTTATTAACAAGTTGGCTGATCCCATGAATAGTGGGTGGAGGTGTGCTCGCAACCTGAAACAGACCACATTCATTTCTAAACATCACAGGCAATTTTGGAGAGAATTAGCTATGAATTTAATGAGTGTGTCCTCGTCAGCTTTGTGAACCTTCTATCGTTTTAAAATATATATTTTTTATTATTCTGAGTATTGTTAGGGCATGGAGTGTCCAACAAGTGCATACATATTTCCACTAGTCTATTTTGCATTAAGGGAAAACAGCAAAAGAGATTTGAGCCCATGGTTCCTTCATGAGAGATGTGTCCTATGAACGAGGCAGCCTCCTTCAACACTGCATCTTAGTCAGTCCATTATTGTTGAACAGTATGACAGGTAACTGTAGGACAAAAACCAGAGGACAAATACTTCCTCATGGACAGGCAAAGATTTATCAGTTGTATCGTCTTCAGCATCCCCAAAACATCACTTGGCAGCCTTTCGGGGAACAGCATATGCAGTAGCCTGGCATTTGATCACCTTCATATTGTCAAACAACTTGGACTATGCCTTCAAGGGGTAGGAGTGGTATTAGGTGAGGCTCAATGGACATGAGGTAAAGAGTGCTGATCTTCTGTAATCAAGCAACAGAAAGTTACCATGACAGTAACATGGCAACTTTGATGTTGCTACTTACTAAGGCAAATAACATTGGCACAGATCACAGCCATGCATCTTTTATTGAAGACAGTCAACCGTCAACTAACATGCTACAATATGGTACAATACATCAAAGGTCATGCCACATTACTCGTTCTGCTCTTAACTGCCCATATCATGATAAGAGAAGTAGTTTTAAACTTTGCTTTGAATTAAAAACAATAAATTTGTTACAGATAAAGAAATTCCCACAAAGCAGCCATTACAGTAATAGGTTAATGCAAGTCTCACTTCTCCAACTCATATTGGGAAAGAGGAAATATGCAGGAAGGAAGTGCAGATGCTGGTTTAAAACAAAGATAGACACAAAAGGCTGGAGTAACTGGAGGATCCATTCCTACTCTCCAGAGATGCTGCCTGTCCCGCTGAGTTACTGCAGTTTTTTGTGTCTATCTTGGGAAGGAAGAACCTGAAGAATCATATTATCATCTAAAATCATTATATATAATGTAATTTATAAAAAAAATTCTCATGATTGCAAACTCGAGAATGTAAACTTATTTCAACCCCCAGACTATAAGATCAATGGATGACAACTTCATTGATGATTACATTTCATAATTTAAGATTTTTTTGCGCTCATTCAGAGACCTGGAATGTTGTCTTGACAATATTCAATGTAGTTGAACTCCTTTATCACACAAGGGACACTTTTCCATTGCTTGAAGGGTCTTCTTTCATTTCCCAACTCAACCACAAAATTCTTGATATTTAAACCGGGAATGGGCACACTCTTGAAGATTATCTGCATTCCCCATTGCTGTGTGGAGAAGTGCATGAGAAGAATAATTAAACCATTCAAAACAAATTCCTGCCGATGGCATTAGATAACACTGTCAGTGCTCATAATTTGTAAATCAAACCTGGATTCCCTTTAAATTTCAAGGAAGATGTTAGCTCACAATGTTAACACAGAGTCTACCTCCCATTTGATTTAGAGTGAATTAAACCTGGTATTATGTAATGCCATCAGGTTCACTTATCAGATGGCCATTGCTTCTGATGGGCATCTCATCAAGATACAGTGGGATTTAGAAAAGAGGGAAGTTGTATAATTGCAATGATAGGTGAGCCATAACACTCAGTCGTACTAATCAACACAGAATAACATGACCCCATTTTCTAATTCCAGGTAGTCCAGGTTGATTTACGTTGCACAACACAAATATGACTTAATATATTGTGGTTCTATTCTATTTCTGCAAACTAAATACTTCTGATAAAGTTACGCAGAATCTTCAGTTACAGATTGCATGTCCCACTCATTCTATTTGCAAACACATTTTTGGACATTGCTGATATCCAAGATGAATTTGGGCAAAGTGCTTGTGTGCTTGTTTCCTATGTTATAAGTGATTTCTGGCTGGGCTACATGGATTTAACATACCTGACCGCACTTGCGACAGGCCACTGTGCCACCAGGTTCCCAGTCTTCAAATTTTCTTGGCAGGTTTATCTTACCGGATACTTTGTAGTAATGTCTGGAGAAATAAAAAAAAATGGGAGCCAAAAGTGAGTAAAGCATTTGTTTTTTGTAACTAATGTCACAGAGTATGGCCCATCCTAATGTTAATGTTCCGTGTTTCAGCCTTTTTTCATTCTTAAAGCTATTTCCAAAATCTCGAAGCCCCAAAACAAAAACTAGATGCTATAAATCTGCAATAAAAATTTCTGGATCAATCATAAGCTTGGCAGCATTTATGAGGAAAGAACATTTCATCAGAGTTAATGACATTTCATCAGAACTGCATTAACTCTCTCTCTATCTTCTTGGGAGTTGGGTGATGAGTATTGCCAGTATTCACTATTTTTTTAAATATAAAGAAATCTTGGACTTCAAGCATGTGGAGTTAGCAGACAAATAGCAGAATAGATAACAAGTTGACCACAAAACAGAAGTAAGAGAGTAAGAATTAATATTAGTTATTCGGACTGGAGAAAGAGTGGAAAACATTGTTCCACTAGTATTATTGCCCCCACACAAGTGCTGCTCACCATATATAATTTGGATTTGGTTGCTGATCGTTTAATTTCGATTTTCAAAAATAAGCACTGCCTGGAGAATACTGTGCAGGGTTATGGGGATTAGACCAGGGGAATGGGTTTGCCATATGAAGAGCTGGCCTGGTCAGTAGGGAAAGCCTCTATTTTAGTTTAGTTTAGAGATACAGCGTGGAAACAGGCCATTCGGCTCACTGAGTCTGTGCCGACCAGCAATCCCCGCACACCAACAGTATCCTACACACACTAGGGCCAATTTACAATTATACCAAGCCAATTAACTTACAAGGTAGACAAAAATGCTGGAGAAACTCAGCGGGTGAGGCAGCATCTATGGAGCGAAGGAAATAGGCAATGTTTTGGGTCGAAACCCTTCATCAAACTTACAAACCTGTATGTTTTTGGAGTGCAGGAGGAAATCAGAGCACCCCGAGAAAACACAGAGGTCACGGGATAATGTACAACGTACAAACTCAGTACGGACGAGCACCCATGGTCAGGATCGAACCTGGGTCTCTGGCACTGTAAGGCAGCAAGTCTAACACTGCGCCACCATGTCGCTCTGCCATGACCATCATTCTTAGCACTTACTTGAAGTTTGGATTCACATTAACATGGTGCATGCCCTCGATGATCCGGAGGTCACTGGCGTGGTACACAGCCTCATTGCAGTTCCGACAGTAAAACCTCAGGTCTTCCGGACGGTTTGCCCTCTTCTTGGTAATTTGCATCTGATCCTTCACCTGCCGCGCGATTATGTCTTCTACTTGCAGCTCTCGAATCTAAAGCAGAGAAATCCTTTGGGTCAACGTGGCTTCTTGTCTTCTACTAAAACAGCTTGACAAGCCTTTCACCGGAGTTTGCAAAGACCAGCATCAGCGAGCATGGCGATGCAGAATTGTGGTAAATGGCTGTTTGTTTAACATTACTGGGGCTCGCTGTTACCTCAAGGAGACTATGTCAGGTGGTTAACCATTTTCACATTGTCTATCCTAAAAGCAGTCCCCCGTGGGATCAAGGATAACTTCATTCCACTGTTGTGGGATACGAGGTCAAGGATGAAAATATTCCAAGCAGCATTCAGGTATGTTACTACTGAGAATGTGGATGAGGGTCCTGGGATTACAGGTCTTGATCTTCATACTGTGGAATGGAAGCTGCCTGTGCTTGGTTTCTTTTAGCCTGGGTTACCGTCGTACAACAGCTCCCCCATGGATATGACAGAGTAAGGTGTTGACCCAGAGGCAAGGGAGACCAAGGGGACTGAAGACCAGGCTCTGCTGCATGGCATTAATGCTCACAATGGTTGGCACACAAAAAGATAGATAGCAACTGGCAAACAGAGACACACTTCGAGTCCCACTGGCTAAACTCCTTTCATGTACATATACTGTACACACACACATTTACACTGCCAGTTACACATTTCCAAATACACGTACACTTATACTGCTTAATACACATTCTGAAACACACACACACACACACACATTCACACAGGCAAGAGTGGAGGTACACGAGCCCTCACTCACTGCCTCCCTCCTTCTTGCTCTGCTCACCCACCCTCTCAGCTACCCATTGATCTCCATTCCCTAATTCTGACCTTATACCATGTTGGGTTCCTGGCCCCAGGTACTGACTGCACACCAGGTCCACATTCCAACCCCCAACTAGAGCTACATATACAGCCCGTGATCCTGATCCCAGCTCCTGCCGCACACATTCCCGACTCCTGGCTCCAGCTTCAGGTGGAGCCCATGTTCCCAAAAATATCTGAGCCATTAACATTTTTTAATTGCTTTTCATTTCCATTGCAGTCTTCAAAGACTCTGGAAAATCAATGACCTCAGTCCACCACTCACCAGATTCATTCAATCTCTGGTTGGGGTGGGGAGATTGCAACCTTCACGTGGTTCACCCTGTTTCGATCAGCCCGACGTACACAAACAAGATCAAATAGAACAAGCTGACCTACAACTTTAGACTGTGCACACCAGGGATGTGCGGTCAGGGGAGGCAGAGCCTCCCCTGTCATACTCCCAGTGAAAATAGCTGTTAAGAAAAGTAAAGAAAAATAATAATAAAATAAAATAAATATAAAGATTTTTCCACTGATCTGTGTTATAAATGTCATTTCCATATGAATAATTTTTTATAGTAAAAATCGCAAAATTTTCACAGCTCCGCTGCAAATACATGGAGAGATGAGAGGTGAGGCAGCGGCGAACTGAGCCTCCCCTCTGATTGTGCAACACCTTAGAAACTGCATGGAGCGCGGGCAATAAGCGTGTGCCTGTTACCATCTCTATGTATTGTAGATGATATGTGCATGTACCTTGCAGTGCAGGGTAGCCCTCCCCACTGGAACGAGCTCGGCTCCCCCATAGGCATGCAAAAGGGAGTGATCGGGAGTGATTTTCTCATTAGACCTTATCTTCTTGAAGAGGCCTATTGACATAACATTGGTCGCGGCCCCCGTGTCGAACTTGGCAGTGAAGGTCGAGGCGTTGACAGAAACGCGAACCGAGGGGTTCGTTATCAGAGCAGGTGCATCCAACACCGAAAATATGCTGGTCTCCCCCTGGGAGGAACTCGAATCAGACAAAGGGAGTTCGTCACACTGTGAACCAAGTGCGCTATCAGCTCGAGCAAGGTTGTTTAACATTTGGCGAGGAGCAGGAATTGGCTTCCCACGGGAGCGACAGGCCGCAGAGAAATGGTTTAATCTCCTGCCAAAGTTACACGTTTTCCCCAGTGCAGGGCACACATTAGACTGGTGGGAGGTAAAGTTGCAGTTGGGGCACCGCTGTGGGCTGCTACCCCCTGACGCGGGGGACCCCCGTTGTCGTTGCGGGCCAGCGTTTCGCCGGCGACCAGCAACACTGGCAAAGTTAATGTCATGATCAGCAGACGACACTGCCGAGGCGACAGCCTCAGACATGCGGGAGGCGTGCAGAGCATCGGTTAAAGACAGGTCGTGCTTCCGCAGAAGTTCAGCCCTTAGTTTTTCATCTTGAAGACCATACACTAAAATGTCCCGGGTCAGTTGATTGGGGGTCAGCGTGTCCAGGCTGCAACGCCTGGCCAGGTGACGCAGCGCAGCGATGTAGCTACCGATTGACTCTCCTGGGAGCTGACGCCGGGTGAACATTTTAAAACGCTCTAGGATGCAGTTAGTGGGGATGTCGCACATCGCGGTGAACTTAGCCATAAGACATGTGGCGTGGAAAGCATTTCCTGGTTCTTGTGGACTCATACTCCAGCTGGTTCGAGGTGGACCAGCTGCACTCCCTAACCTCTTCGGCCATTATCGGCAAGCTGCGCCGCCACTTCGGAACCCATGGCACCCCGGCAAGTCTTCAATCGGACAACGGCGGCCAGTTCTCGAGCGCAGAATTTCGGAGTTTCGCTGCCAGTTGGAACTTCCGACACTACACCAGCAGCCCAGAGTACCCACAAAGCAACGGGTTGGCAGAGCGCGCTGTCCGCAGTGCTAAGGACTTGCTGGAACATTGTAGACTGTCCCATTCTGATTTTTACTTGGCCCTCCTCAATCTTCGAAACATTTGCCGCGACACTGCCTTGGGCTCCCCAGCTCAACGGCTGATGTCTCACACTACGAGACCTCCGATCCCGGTGACCCAGCAGTCCCTCGTTCCCTCTGTCCTCCGTCCTGCTGCCGTCCAGGAGCGCATTGCCCTCAAACAAGAAATCCAACGGCGCTCCCACGACAAGTCTTGTCGTCCTCTCCCGCCTCTGCTCTCAGGCCAAGTCGTCCGAATGCAATCCCCCTCCGGTCACCCCAGGCTTGCCATCGTCGTCGGTACTGCTGGTTCGCCGTGGTCCTACCTTGTCAACCATGACGGTACCATTTACCGCCGGTCCCGGCAACATCTGCGGCTTGTTAACGAGCCACCACCCCCCCATTGTCGACAACACTGCCTGCCCCTCCGGCCAGTCCTCCCTCGCCTGCCCGTCTTCCCGTTACTGCTCCTGCTCCCCCCTGCTCCTTCTCCGTTTTCTCGTTCTCCTCCCGGTTCCCCGGTTCTGTCCCCCGCGCCGGCTCCTGCTCATGCTCCGCCTGCAGAAGGGGGGGATGGCGAAATGCATACCCGGTACGGGTGGGTGGTCAGGCCGCCTATCCGTTATGGTGAAGTTGTTTAACTGTTTGCTCACCTGCTCGTAGCGTATGAGACGTGGTAGCCCTGTCACTTCGGTATTGCTTATTATTTCCAAGGGGAAGGATGTAGATGATATGTGCATGTACCTTTAACATAGTGACCTCACCACTACTAACCACTCCCCACATCACCGGTATAATTACAACCTTCCCACCCAGTTCTCTCTCTCTGGGTCCAGTGACAGACCACGGACAGCTAGGGCAGCAAAGTATGCGTATAATGTGTAGTATGAATAAACAGTAGTAAAGAAACAGTGCGTTATGACTCATCTTTACATGTATGTCACCAAAGTAATGTTTGTAAACCCCTTCGTTACATGTCCTCACCTTCCATAGTCCAGGTGACATTTCACATATAAAGATATTAAATTTGTGCTCGCTGGTCTCACATAAAACTGCACTGAAAAAGCTCCAGGTAGGCAGCGATCACGTCTGCCTCACAAGGGGGCGTGTCTTGAGCCTAGTGGAGGAAGAGCGAGCGTCAATTACGTAGGCTCACATAATTGACGCTGCCTCGCTCTCCCTCCACGTTAGCTAGCTTCAGCAGCGGCGGCACAGACCAAAGATCATGGAGCGGAGCAAGATACGCCACTTGGGAAGGTAGACTTTGTCGGTACATTAGAAAGTTATTAGATTTTTAAAAAATAGATCTATACTTATCACAATAATAAAGTCAATTTTTGTACTTCTGTACATTTTTGTTTAGTTCATGTAAGGCAGGAGTCTCCAAAATATGGCCCGCGGGACACATCAGGCCCACCACCTGATTTTTCAAGCTCAGATTCGAGTCAGGGAGCGCGGTGGCCCGGGGCTGCTATTAGTGTTGTTACCGGTTAGATACCTCGAATTGTCAGAGCCGAGACATCACTGGGCCGCCGTGAAGAAGGGTACAATGGTGCGGTGGGGGAGTTTGGCGGCGGTCAGAATGGGACGGCTGTGGGTTATAACGTGCCATCCTTCCTCTCTCCCTTCTCTCTCCCCAGTCTCTCTCTCTCTCCCCATTCTCTCTCTCTCTCTCCCCATTCTCTCTCTCCTACTCTCTCTCTCCCTTCTATCTCACCCCCCATTCTCTCTCCCCATTCTCTCTCTCCCTTATCTCTCTCTCCCCTCCCTTCTCTCTCCCTCTCTTCTCTTCTCTATCCCTCCCTCCCAGCCACGGCTCCACCCCTCTCTCTCCTCGGGGAGACGCGGTGATCAATACAGGGAGGGCCGGGCCACTAGCCAGTGCCTCCCCGGCCATTGACCTCACCGCACGTCACTGGTGCACACCATACGCAAGAAGAAGAAGAAGAATCGCTGGTTCGGGCTAACCACTCTGCGATACTATAAACTCATAGAAATATGACTGGATTTTGAGGTTGTGTAGAGAATAGATTTACCCACAAGAGTCTAAAGCTGCTGTATGAAAATCCCCCAATTGATGTTGTATATCCGGAAGAACACAAAGCTTATGTGGAATAATTACCTTAATTCGATAGTCACGTTGAGGCATCTTTTGCACTTCCTCTATCGCACGTTTCATAAGACCCTCACGGTATTCGTTTACAAATTCCCGTTGCATCTCTCTCCCTCCTTCTTCAGCGACAACTGAATAAACGCTGTTTTCTGCTCTGGCTCGCCCTCTGGCCTTGGGGAAGGAGACAAAAGCCAGACAATCATACAGCAGGAAGGCACAGAGAGTTGTTTAAAGTATATCTCTGTCTTTTCACATGATGGACATAAACTCTCAATGTATTATCGGTATACGTGCAGGAAAGAACTGCAGATGCTGGTTTAAACTGAAGATAGACACAAAAAGCTGGAGTAACTCAGCAGAACAGGCAGCATCTCTGGAGAGAAGGAATGGGTGACGTTTCGGGTTTATAATAAGTTGTATTGTGAATATAGGTCATCAATTTACCTGCATCATTGCAATCTCATTGGTGATGAGTCCATAGCGGATGACCACGTTGCATTTTTTAATGTCGAGCCCTTCTTCTGCTACACTGGTAGCAATGAGGAGGTTGATATCACCACATCGGAATTGCTGAATTACATTCTGTTGCTCTTGCTGAAACATCATAATCACACAAGCAATGAATGTTCTGTGCACTAACGTGAAAGGGATCTTAACAGCCTGCTCCTGTTTCTTAAATGCCGTCATATTAAGGTCATAACCAAGTCACAGGTGATGGGAATAATATGGACGACTGCCCACGCGTTAACATGGGTGAGTTGGGCCAAATGGCATGTTTCAATGCTGTGCGATTCTATAATTCAATATCAAAATATTAGAAATCAAATACATTTCACTATGCTGCTGAAACCTGTTGGCTTGGCACACTTCCCAGCAATAGGACATAGAACATAGAACAGTGCGACACAGGAACAGGTCCTTCGGCCCACAACGTCTAAGCAAACATGATGCCAAATTAAACTAATATCTTCTCTCTGTACGTGGTCCATTTCCTGCATCAATAAAACAAAACATCCTGCGGTTAGACATCAGTCGTCCTTTCCTGTGACACTCTTTTATTGTAATGTGTAGGAAGGAACTGCAGATGCTGGTTTACACCGAAGATAGACACAAAATGCTGGAGTCTCTCAGCAGGACAGGCAACATCTATGGAGAGAAGGAACGGATGACGTTTCGGGTTGAGACCCATCTTCAGACTGAAGGGTCTCGACCCGAAACATCACCCATTCCTTTCTCTCCAGAAATGCTGCCTGTCCTGCTGAGTTACTCCAACAGTTTGTGTCTCTCTTCTATTGTAAGTTTCTCTTATACATTTATAAGGGAAATTGAAAATTGGTAAGTAGCATAGTCATTTATGTGACTTTTCCAGCCAAGCATCCTACCTAAACTAAACCAAAAAAGAGACAATGTTAGCACCACCATCAAACATTTATCTTTCTCCAAGACACTCTGAAGAGTTGTCCCTGCCGATGAGCTTGTTGTACAACATATTAGTTGCTTTGTGGGGTTAATCTTTTTGCTTCGTAGATTGTTGCATATTTAAAAATGACTTTGATCTGCTCTTTGTACAGACAACAGAAAGTTGTTCTCATTACAACAGATGCACTTTATGACTATTAAAAACCCAGCATCCTGTTTACACGTTATGTTATTTTTCTTCTAATGTATTCAGGAACCATTACTTTTTCGTGACCACCAATGAGGTAAAAATAAAATTACGATGTTATACAAATTAAACTCACGAGGTAAATGGATGTAGTGTAAGGTGCACAGCCATTAAAGCCATGGAGAGAGTTGGTTTAATTGTGGCTGGGATGTTTATATTATATTGATATGCAGGGAATTAAGGGACATGGATTATGAGCAGGAAGATGAGAGTTTGTTTTGACATCATGTCCGACACAGGCATTGTGGGCAGAAGGGACTGTTCTTGTGCTGTTCACAATGTACAATCTATGGTCTGTTGTCATGGGTCATGTTTGCTATCAACCAGTGAAAAGTCAGTAACAGTCCCTTGAGTTTATCCAGTAAATTCTACATAAGACTTTCTGCATGTGGACATCTCCAAGAATGGATACACCAGGTGATTCACGTGATCTACTAAATATTACCCTTTCACCTCAGAAAATCTAGTTTCTCATGTTAAACTTTATTCAAGCCAAAGTTAGAGAGGTTGGAGTGGAAGTGGGATAGAAATTTAATGTGGCAAGCAATTAGAAAATTAGCCAGCCTGCTAAACAAAATGAGGTAGACAAAGTGCTGGAGAAACTCAGCGGGTGCAGCAGCATCTATGGAGCGAAGGAAATAGGCAACGTTTCGGGCCGAAACCCTTCTTCAGACTGATGCAGGGTTGGGGGGCAGGGAGAAGAAAGGAGAAAGGAAGAGGAGGAGCCCGAGGGCTGAGGGAGAGCTGAGAAAGGGAGGAGACAATAAGGGCTACCGGAAATTGGAGAAGTCAATGTTTATGCTGCTGGGGTGCAAACTGCCCAAGAGGAATATGAGGTGCTGCTCCTCCAATTTCCGGTGGTGCTCACTCTGGCCATGGAGGAGGCCCAGGACAGAAAGGTCAAATTCGGAATGGGAGGGGGAGTTGAAGTCCTGAGCCACAGGGAGATCAGGTTGGTTAATGCTTACCGAGCGGAGGTGTTCGGCGAAATGATCGCCAAGCCTACGCTTGGTCTCACTCGGTGAGTCAGACTTGAATCTGGGCCCATCTTATACAAAGGCAAGAAATGTCATAACTCTGCCAGTGTGAAGCAGGAGTATAAAGTTCCAGGGAAACAGCACCAGAAGTGAGACATTAGAATCATAACTGCAACCTTTCTGATCCTTGCACCTGCCAAAATGTGTTTTAACAATTGTTAATGTACCTATTTTGCCTCCTCCTCTGGCAGCTCGTTCCATAGATCTCATTGAAATCCCCTCATATTTCTCCTAAATCTTTATCCTCCCACTTTAAATCGCTGCCCGCTACTTTTAGACAACCCTGCTCTGGGAAACAAATGATTGAATGTCTGCCCTATCTATGCCTCATGATGTTATTGATCTCTATTGGCCTCCCCAGGGTGATGGTGGAATGTTGCTTCTTGGACTGGAGGCCGTGACTAGTGGTGTGCCTCAGGTGCTGGGTCGGTTACTGTTTCTCATCTACATCAATGATTTGGATGAGAACATACAGGGCAAGATTAGCAAGTTTGCTGAAGATACAAAAGTGAGTGGTTTTGCAGATAGGGAATGTGGTTGTGAAAGATTGCAGCAGGATCTGGGATCAATTGGCCGGTGGGTGGAGGAATGGTTGATGGAATTTAATACAGAGAAATGTGTGCAGTGTTGCATTTTGGGATGTCGAACAAGGGTAAATGGTAGGCCTCTGGGTAGTGTTGTAGAACAGAGGGATCTAGGAGTACAGGTGCATGGTTCCTTGAAGGTCGAGTCACAGGTAGATAAGGTGGTCAAAAAGGCTTTTGGCACTTTAGCCTTCATCAGAGAGTATCGAGTATAGAAGTTGGGAGGTCATGTTGCAGTTGTATAAGACATTGGTGAGACCACATTTAGAATATTGTGTTCAGTTTTGGGCACCATGTTATAGGAAAGATATTGTCAAGCTTGAAAATGTTCAGAAAAGATTTACAAGAATGTTGCCAGGACTTGAGGGTGTGAGCTATAGGGAGAGGTTGAGTAGGCTGGGTCTCTATTCCATGGAGCGCAGGAGGATGAGGGGGGATCTTATAGAGGTGTACAAAATCATGAAAGGATAGATTGGGTAGATGCACAGAGTCTTTTGCCCAGAGTAGGGGAATCGAGGACCAGAGGACATAGGTTCAAGATGAAGGGAAAAAGATTTAATAGGAATCCGAGGGGTAACTTTTTCACACAAAGGGTGGTGGGTGTATGGAACAAGCTGCCAGAGGAGGCAGTTGAGGCTGGGACTATCCCATCGTTTAATAAACAGTTAGACATGTACATGGATAGGACAGGTTTGGAGGGATATGGACCAAGCGCAGGCAAGTGGGAGTAGTGTAGCTGGGACATTGTTGGCCGGTGTGGGCCGAAAGACCTGTTTCCACACAATATCACTCTATGACTCTCTATCCAATCTCTCCTTATAATCAAGACCTCCAATCCCAGTTAAAATCTTTGTGAATTTTCTCTACACCTTCTCTAGCTTAAGCACATCCATTTTATATTGTGGTGACCAGAAAGGCACACAATACTCCAGGTTTGTTCTAACCAATGTCATAATTGTAACAAGACGTCCCAACTCCTGTATTGAATGCCTTGGCCGATGATGGTAAGCACATCCTATGCCTTCTTCACCAATTTGTCTACCTGAATTGCTAATTTTAGGTGAAGAAGCCATAGGGTGTGCTTACCTTCATACGTGAAGGCATTGAATACAGGAGTTGGGACGTCATGTTACAATGACGTTGGTTAGACCAAACCTGGAGTATTGTGTCATTTGTTCAAATGGTGTTGACCAGAGAGATCTAGTGGGATAATACTTGCCTGTTCTACAAAGGTCTGGGGGACAGAATACTTCCTGTATTCTGCCACATTAGTATATCACCAGTAATAATTGAATCATTAACATTATGGATTACCACTGTCTGCATACCCCATTGCTTGTCCAGACTTAGCATGAGGAGCAGAATGAATCAGCTGCATTGAATTAATGGTATTTTCCAGTTCACCTGAGTCATGTGTTTGGTCTGGCTACTGACTCCAGCCCCGGTTAAACATTTTGCTCTGATAGCCTCCTTCAACTGCTCGCTGTTCTTAATCCAGCCGTACAAGGCATGTGCGCTCTGCCGCGTTTTTGTGAAGATGATTCCTTGGGAGTTTGGGACCACAAACCGCTCACGGAGTAGGTTCTCCAATTTGTCCAGCTTTGGGTTCTCGTACTCTTTTTTGAGCGCAAGTAAGAGTAACTCGTCTTCATTTTCTGGTGGGTGGAACAGACAGTTTGTGGATGAAATGAACATTAGGGCCAACTAAATGGATTGCACAAAGTTATCAATATGCTGGAATTTTTATAACAATGATGCTCTGTAGTAAAGTGTTTTTCCCGTTTCTTCTCTAAACATATGAGCATTCCTAAGTTATTCCACCAACGCAGTAATTATTCTTCAATTTGCAAGCTTGACAATAGGTGTAGTGAAGTTTTTTTGACAGTCCGAAGATTATAGCTGAATATGACTCTAGTCACCAGATGACCATATGGTTCCAGCAGAACGCTTGGATAGCAACGATGAGCAGAAGCTCATCCTCCACCCTTTACAGGTTATGTGAGAATTCCCGAATCAGAACGTTCATTTATCCAGGACAATTGCCCCCACTATCCCTTGGATATCTAAGCCCTAATGTTTCTCATGGGCACTGCTGTGAGTTCAAAATTCTTGTCTATCAAATTATTACAGAACTTTTAGTTTTTAGAGATACAGCGCAGAAACAGGCCCTTCGTCCCACCGAGTCCGCATGGACCAGCGATCCCCGCACATTACAGTGCCTGGCCCACGAGCATGCGACTGCATGCGGCAAGCGCGACCTAACGTGGTCGCTTGAACCGTACGGCCTCGCGGGGCCGGTCCCACTTCGATCGCCGGAGCCGTATGGAGATGTGCGGAGCTGGTCCGGACATCGCGCGGGGCTCCGAAAAACTGACAGTTAAAAATTTGCGCACGGCCACGGCCTGCCGGCCCGCAGCCGCCTCAACGGCGTACGCACCGCCTCGACAGGCGCGACCAAACCGGAAAGCGGGGGCTGCGCGGAGAACTTCACGTCACTCACTCAATCTCCGCGCGGCCCCCGCTTTCCGGTTTGGTCGCACTCGCCGCATGCAGTCGCATGCTGGTGGGACCGGCCCTGTACGGGGATCACTCGACCTCCGCGCCGCCCCCGCTTCCGGTTTGGTCGCGCTTGCCGCATGCAGTCGCATGCTCGTGGGACAGGCCCTTAACACTACCCTACACACACTAGGGGCAATTTACACTTATACCAAGCTAATTAACCTACAAACCTGTACGTCTTTGGAGTGTGGGAGAAAACCAAAGATCTCGGTGAAAACCCACACAGTCATGTGGAGAACATACAAACCCCGTACAGACAGCGCCCGTAGTCTGGATCGAATCCGGATCTCTGGTGCTGCAAGCGTTGCAAGGCAGCAACTCTACCGCTGCACCACTGTACCACCCAACTTTTCATGCCCCAGACTAGAATAAAGATTCTGACAAATACTTTTCATTCCTCAAACACAGGCATCACCTCAGCTCTCAAACCAACTTATTCAGTCAATTGCCAAATCCCAAGCCCACATATTCATCTCTTCTCAAGCACCCCTGTGGAGATGTGTGGGCAGCCTCCCTGCATTAATCCTTTCTCCAAGTCTCAACCCACTCAAAAAGCCACAGCACACATCTATCTTAGGGTTTATTTTCAGAAAAGGACACAAAGTGTCGGGGTAACTCAACGGGTCTGGTCAGAGGACATGGATAGGTGACATTTTGGGTCGAGACCCTGCTTCAGTTTTACTTTGGCGGGTTGTGGCGTTTATCTGAAAATAGGTCGGATTCACTCAGCAAATCTTAAGCATACCCACCACTAAACAGCCTGGACAGGAATCGATCTGTTTGATCCAGGGCAGTCTTTGTGTTTTTTTCACTGTCGTAGAATTCCTCCAGGAATTGAAATGCGTCGATCATTTGCACCGTGTCATTGATCAGAAGAGAGTCATTGTACTTCCGGAGGTGAAGTGCGCAGACACGCTTTACTCTGCAGGATTCTATGGCACCTGTCAGCATACAATAAATATTAGGCACTCAGGTTATCTGTGCAAGACTGGAAATGTAATCAATTCCAAGAGTAAACAGACAGTTTCCATGCCAAATGCTACTGACTGTCTGATCACAGGGATGCTAGTTCATTATAGAATCATAGTGTTCTACAGTGTAGGAGGATGTATGGGCTATCACATCCATATCAACCGCGAAAGAGCCATTTAATCCAATGCCACTTCATAGCTTTCAGTTTAGCACGCTGTAAACTACTGTACTTCACTCGCTTGTCCAGTACTTTGTAAACATGATGGAAGATTTTGTTTGCAGCAAAGTGGCAGAGTATTCCAAATCCCCAGTAATCTACTAATTTAAAAAGAATCATATTTTCCCCTTTAATCAATCCACCTTGAATCTGCAGATACGCAAGGGAATGCGGACGCTGGTTTTCAAAACCAATCCACCATGGATATATGTATTTTTGTTATTGAAGATAGACACAAAATGCTGGAGTAACTCAGCGGGCCAGGCAGCATCCCTGGAGAACTTGGAGAGGTGAAGTTTCGGGTTGGGACCTTTCCTCAGACTGATTGTAGAGAGCAGGAAAGAAAGCTGGGAGTGTGAAGGGGCAGGACAGAGCACGACTGGTAATAAGTGAACACAGGTGAGGAGGTTATTGGATAGGCAGATTATTGGACAAAGGCCAGAGATGCAAGTGTGAGCCCGAGAGGATAAAGTTCATGTGATAGGAGCAGAATTAGGCCATTCGGCCCATCAGGTCTACTCCGCCATTGAATCATGGCTGAATTATCTTAACCCCATTCTCCTGCCCTCTCCCCATAACCCCTGATATCCGTACTTATCAAGTATCTCTTCCTTCAAAATATCAATTGACACGCATTTAGTTCTGGACCATCTTCCGTTATTCCGAAGATAATCCATTCTGCTTTGGGTATCAGTTTTATTTTAAATAATTTTGTAAAGATTTCGAAAATTTCAATCCAAAATTTTTGAATTTTTGTACAGAAAACAAATGAGTGCGCTATAGTAGCTTCTTGGGATTGACATTTATCACAAATGGATGATACATTTGGGAAAATTTTATGGATTTTAGTTTTGGAATAAATTAATCTATGTAAAATTTTAAATTGTATTAAATTGTGTCTTACATTAATCGAACATTTATGCACGTTTAATAAGTGTTCATTCCACCTTTCCTTTGAAATTTTAATAGCTAACTCTTGTTCCCAGTCTCCTCTGATACCCTCCGAAGATGGTATTTCTACGGGTTAATAACTGGAAAAAAGCTAATCCTAATTGGAAGCTAAATTGGAAGAAGGCTCCAATACCAACTATAAACATGTGGATTTCAAATATGTTCGAAACATTACACCTAGAAGAGATAAGACTCCTCCTGGCAGGTAAACCAGATCACTTCCACCTGACGTGGTCTGCATTTATAGAATTATTACAAATATAGGGTGCAAAGGTACCTTAAAAAAAAAACTGAGGTCAGGTAAGGGGGGATGAAAGTTGGAGAGTTGGTATGTCCCATTTGCGTAATGCTCATAAAAACTATTTGTTTTTCTCTTTTCCCTCTTTCTCTTTCTCCTTCTTTTCTAGGGTCTATTTCTTAACTCCTTTTCTTTTGTTTTTAATTTTGTTCTTATAGGGTCTTCGTTCTTTCTTGTTGTCACATTTCCTACACTTTCACTTTTTCCTTCACTTTCTTCTTTCTCTCAATCCTTTCCCTTTTCTAGTGTAAAAAACAAACGGAGTACATTAATTGTAAGAAGATATAAGTGACGAGTACTAATGTATGTGGTTGTAATGTAATGTACTTCTAATAAAAAATTTAAAAATAAAAATTAAAAAAAAAAAAAAAAAATCAATTGACCTAGCCTCCACAGCCTTCTGTGGCAATGAATTCCACAGATTCACCATAAAGAGTTGTAAATTGTTAAACTCAGGGATAGAAAAGTTTCTAAATGTATATCCATTATTTACTGGTTATTCTTTAGTTGCTGGTCACTTTGCTGATGAAAAGAGATCATTCCTGCTCAATCTGCACAAGGTTCTCATAATATGGCGCACTTTACTTAAATTTCTCCTTGGTTTCCTTCCTTCCAAAGAAGATGACCCCTGTCCATCACATTTCTCCTCAATAAATAATGTGCGAGCAATTCTGGCCATTGAATTTGGATTGATCCAAAATAAAGGAACCTTTAGGAGCTCATCAGCAGCAACACACATTGCCCCCTCCTTGTCCCAATGGGAAATGTTCAAATTTCCTGATTAAAACTAAACAATCAAGATGTAGGGCATATTTTATCTTGCTTACCTTTAAAGCTGATGCAAATTACATATTTTATGTAATAAGAAACTAACCGGTTCTCTCCTCACCTGTTTTTTCCAGCTCTACCACAACTTGTTCGTAAATCTGTGACCCAAAATTCCTCGTGATTGAAGAATCATCTAGTTTGGAATGGATTGTTGCCATCATCATTTTAATTTTGTCTCCAAAAGGGTCCTGTGAATAAGTGAAGAGAGAAAGTAAAAATACCATTTGAAAAAGTTGCAATTTAAAAAAAATGTTTTTAAAAAGAGAAAATTTCCATTTTAAATCAACTTTTCTGCATTTCATTTTTGCTTTCATATCTTCATATTGAATATCTTCTTTGAGTTATATGTCATGAAATGGATAGTATGGAATCCTTTCAAATTCCATGCTTTGGTCTGAATGATATAAATGTTAAATGGTACTCTGAATCAGTACAATGCAATTATTTATTTATTATACTTAAATGGTCATTTATCTATTCATATTCAATGCAATTTAAGTATATGGGAGAGGATTCCTGCCATTACAATTTCTGTGCAATGTGAATGAGTGGAAATGGTTCATTCCATTAACTTTCTGAACAAGTGGATTGTGGTACTCGGAACTAAATGCACATCTCATCAAGTTGTTCCAATACAGATACAACACGAGCATTGTCCTGCCCACAAAAGCAGGATGAATCAAATCTGGTCTCATTCAGTCTACTATCAATCATCAAAATGGTGAAAGGTGTTATTGACTGGCTTATCTATGCCAAGTCAGAGTTTTGCCACACTTTAACAAAGTCTTAAACTCAAGCAAAATTCAACTAACAAGCTGAATTCCAGAGATGAGGTGAATGTACCTGTACTTGTCAACAGGGCAGTGTTTGAGTGAGTGCGGCATCAAGCAGCCCTGGTTAAACTGAAGTCAATGGGCATCAAAACTTCAATGGTTGGAGCCACACCTCGAACAAAGGAAGATGGTCTCACTTGTTGGAGTTGACATCTCTGCAGGATCTATGCAAGTATCTAAAACTATGGTGCATTGTTTTAAGATTAGGGGCTAACCATTCATAATGGAATTAAGGTAACATTTCTTCTTTCAGAGGGTTGTGACCCCTTTGGAATTCTCCATCTCAGGGAACTGGGAACATATTTAATGTAATCAAGGTAGAAAATTGATGGACATTTGAAGTATAAGAAGTCAATGTTCCTGGGGAGACAGTTGGAAAGTGGACCTAGTGGTTTGAGATGTTCCTCTTGAATATTCCAACAGATTGCCTAAGGTCCAAAACTATGAGGACAGAACAAATAGTATGTCCATGGGTGGGGGTATTTCCATAGTATAATTAAAGGGCGTTCTTTTAGGAAGGAGATGAAGAGGAATTTCTTTAGTTAGAGGGTGGTGAACCTGTGGAATTATTTGCCACAGAAGGCTGTGGAGGCAAAGTCAATGGATATATTTAAGGCAGAGATAGATAGATTCCTGATTAGTATGGGTGTCAGAGGTTATGGGGAGAATGCAGGATGGGGTTAGGAAGGAGAGATAGATCAGCCATGATTGAATGGCGGAGTAGACTTGATGGGCCGAATGGCCTAATTCTACTCCTATCGCTTATGATCTCATGATCTTATGAGTATACACACTAGATTTATATCAAAATGTATTTAGAAAATGTCTCAATGAACAATTAGTTAAAGATTGGGCTGGATCTGATCCAGTGGCTGTACTTTGCCCACGATTTTATGACTGTGCTCTGACACCAGACTCCTCATGGAGTCCAGAGATGGAACAAGAATTGGCAATCATTCAGTACCCATGCAAGCAAACCTACCCACTGAAGGTGCTCCAATGACCAGTCATTTGAATAGATAGGGGCATAGAGGTCAGAAATATGCCAAAAAACATATTCAAAACATTGTTAAAAATCAAACAAAATAGAAACTACTGACAATGTGAAAATGTAAACCAAAATAAAAACATTTAATGCACAAACCTTTACAAAAAAACAGGTATTTGACTAAACAATCAATTCTAAGAAGTACAAGTTATTACTTAATAAATGTCTTTGTAACTGCAATTAGACAGGTATATGGATAGGAGAGGTTTACACGGATATGGGCCAAACATAGGCAGGTGGGACCAGTAGCTGGGACATGTTGGCTGGTGTGGGCAAGTTGGGCCGAAGGTCCTGTTTCCACGCTGTAGGTCTCTATGCATCAGAGATACCGTGGAACATTGATAGTATTTGATAGTTTGACAGCTGACTAAAGCAGGGACATGATTCTTCTGGATGAGAATGTTTTTGTTTACTTTTTTAGGCCAGGCACAACACTTGATTGTATTATTTCATGCAGGGCCTTGACTTTGGGCATCAGGCCAGTTTGGGATTGCGTTGACCATACTGGATCCATTAAAGGCAAGTTCCCATTGACTGCGTGTTTTGGCGCCTAGCTGCTGGCAGAAAATTCTGAGCCTAGTTTCCAGTCAATGTGCCAGCCTGTCCAAATTTAGAGTTCATTAGATTGTGCAGATGGCAATCCAGTAAATCAAGGGACTGCCCAGAAAAATGCTGCTGAGGTAAATGATCGCCATGAGTTCCTGAATGGCGATGCAGACAAGAGGACAAACGACTACACTCGCATCTATTTCTTATATTCAATGCACTGTTGCAAGTATAGATGAGATTAAATGTGTAGGAAGGAACTGCAGATGCAGGTTTAAACCGAAGATAGACACAAAAAGTTGGAATAACCCATCGGGACAGGCAGCATCTCTGAAGAGAAGGAATGGGTGACGTTTCGGGTCGAAACCCTTCAGACTATTATAGGTAAGAATATATGCTTTGTATATGATAATTACGCAGATTTTATATTCTTAAAATTTTTTGTACCCGTTTTCTTTCTTCAGTAACATCATAGTTTTTAATAGGCTGAGGGACTATTTCTTCAAGCTGTTGCTTCCACTGTGTGGGTGATATAATCATCTCAGCATCCATATTGGCGCAGATCTGTGATAAACAGAAAGTAAACACTCTGTAACAGTTAACAAACAGGATTAACAAAATGGCAATGATCCAAAATTATTTTTTTCTACTCCTACAATTTAAAATTGGGTTCCCTCTATTCCTTCAGTACTTGGAAAATTAGCTCTGCTCCAGTCACTCTAGCAGAAGCCAAATGAGCTACTCAGCAATATTCGGGATCTTAAATGTCCCGAGCCCAATCACGAGAATTCGGGCTGCACGATAGCACAGCGGTAGAGTTGCTGCCTTACAGCGCCAGAGACCCAAGTTCGATCCTGACTATGGGTGCTGCCTGTATGGAGTTTGTACGTTCTCCCCATGACCTGCCTGGATTTTCTACGGGATCTCCGATTTCCTTGCACACTCTAAAGGCTTACAGGTTTGTAGGTTAATTGGCTTGGTATAATTGTAAATTGTCCCTAGTATGTATAGGATAGTGTTAATGTGCAGGGATCACTGGTCGGCACGGACCTGGTGGGCCGAAGGGCCTGTTTCCGCGCTGTATCTCTAAATTAAACTAAACCCCATCTACATAATTGGAATGTGAAAGTGTCAAAACCAGATAAATCTGAGTTTTATTTCTGTTGAGGATTATCTTTGATTCTGAACTTAAAAACTCCTGAAGGAGGCGGTAGGCATATTTTACTTATTGTGAAGTCAAGTAGAGCCAGCCTAGGGTATTATATAATAGTGCAGGCGCACTCTACATTTAGTCTCGTTGACCTCTATGTGAACCATTTCAAAGCAGTCTTTCTTTTAAACTATGCCGTAATGAGCTTCAGCTAATTACTATAACACCAAGTGAGATAGAATTTATTATAAGGGATTATTCAGTCTATAACTATTATTTGAACTGTAAGATTTGATTGTGGCCTTTGAAATTACTCTGTGCTACTTGGTTTATGAAGAGAAATTCCTTATTAACTTGGGTGCTGTTTCTCTTTTGAGCAGTGATTTTAGTGGTGTCAGAAGGCATGCATCATGGTTAATGTCAGTGAAATGGAAGGCAAAACTGGTCTTTACATTAGAATTTATTATAATTTCTGCTGAAAATATAGCATGATATTCTGCATTGAAGCTTTAATTATAATTAAGGAGTCAATATTTGTAATTGTTTCAGGACTCAAGGCTGGAACTAACTCATGTACTGCCTCAAGATTTCATTGCCGTATATATAAGCTGCCGCGTCAAATGTTTTAATGATATTCTGCCACCCTGATTGCATTTCAAGTTTCCAGCACCAATGCATTCTGATTTAGGATTTATTCAATGATGCATCAGCCAAATAAAATTAAAGAAAAACCTGCAAATTCATAAAATTCAATGAACAGATCATGGAGCATGAGACAGGCAATCTTGATCAGAACTACTCGAATCCACCATTCACATTCAAATAAACGACGGATATCCGTGCGTGCATGGAGGTGGTAAACCTGTTGATGGATTTGGAAATATCCACCTGTTCAACCCACTATTGAATTCCCCATGGAGTCCAGTGGCAGAGCCCAGTCCTGTTGGCACTCCCCAGCATCAGCGCTGGGGAACGCCCCCCTAGAGCTGGTGGAGCTGCTGCCTCACAGCACCATAGACCTGGGTTTGATCCTGACTTTGGACTCTGCTTGTGTGGAGTTTGCATGTTCTCCCTGTGACCGTGTGAGTTTCCTCCCACATCCCGAAGAAGTACAAATTTGTAGGTTAATTAGCATCTGTCGATGTCCTCTGGTGAGTCGAGGGTGGAACTCATGTGAACGGGTGATCGATGGTCAGTGTGGACAGGGTGGGCCAAATGGCCTGATTCCCATGCTGTATCTCTAAACAAAATCAGCATCCTCGATGCCAGTAATTTTAATAGGATTCACAGGGCACAGATTGTGAATACAAATGAAAAAGTAAGCTGCATTTTTCAAAATTACTTTTGTTTATTTTCTTATAATGAATTTTGCTTTAAGTTTATGTCTGCTAGCTTCAATTAATTATTTTTTTTATTTTAAAAACACATTTTGTACTATTTATTTAAAGTAACTATTTTTAATCTTGGAGCTACTTAAACAATAGTAACGTGGGTGTGGATTCACTTTTGATTACGTTCCAACACCACCTTTCAAGCCATTTCAAGATAAGCCCTCTGCGCTAAGTCACCTGGGCCCGGGTTTGCTGATGGGCTCCAAGGAACGGCAAAAGGCCAGGATAAGTATGGAGATTTGCATCTCGTGGCAGTGATTCCTCGTCAGCAGTGGTAGTTCAGCGCAAGCTGACCCTAAATAAGCAGGGCTAGAGCTCAGTCCCTCAGCACACAATGGCTGATTTGCCTCGGGTCGGTGGCAATGGTTAGCCCCTCTTGTAGAATGGATGGTGATAACTCCAAGGACAGAAAATTTCCCTAAAACTGAAGGTACAAATGAAGCAGTTGGTGTTGACTTCATTGGTCTTAAAGCTGTATTAACCTGCAAGATATGGTCCACTGCCTTGTTAAATGAATTGGCTCCATCGGTTCCAGGTGATGCCGTGAGTCCAAGGATTTGTGGCAAATTCTTTGTGTTCAGATGCTTGACCTTAATGTACTGGTTCATGATTTTATTATATACTCCATCCTTCTGAGTGTGGTGACACTCATCAATTATCAGCAGAGAAAACTCTGTATTTAGAAACAGAAACAAGTTATCTCTTAAAGAAAAAAGTTAGTTCCAAATTTCACCTCTGAGCCCGAGTCTCTTCAAACTCAATGAAATTTTAATTCTCATTAACTCTAACATCAGTCAAAATAAACTCTGAGCAGAGAAACACCGGATCTGTTTTTAACAGAGAAGTTTACCATATCATAAGAGTTCAGAGGAATGGCAGGAATTTCTGCATGGAAACCATGTTCTAGAATCTAGGTGGGATACACAGGAGATCCCTCAAGTATATTGTTGAACTCTAATGTTTCTTAGGAGTTTTATGGTTATAGTACATGGACGGTCTTTAGTCAGAGGGTGGTGAATCAGTGGAATTATTTGCCACAGAAGGCTGTGGAGGCCAAGTCAATGGATATTTTTAAGGCAGAGATAGATAAATTCTTAACGGGTGTCAGGAGTGTCAGGAGTTATGGGGAGAAGGCAGGAGAATGGGGTTCGGAGGCTTAGATAGATCAACCATCATTAAATGGCCGAGTAGACTTGATGGGCCGAATGGCCTAATTCTGCCTCCATCACTTATGACCTTTTGACATGACCAGAAAATAGCAACCATGACTAACGGGATGTAACGTACAGAGATTTTTTGAGGTAGTTAAACTAAGATGAATAGTGGGAAAATACTGTGACGCGCAATGCTTTCACCATCTATTGTAAAAAACAATCATCAGACTCACTGCTTCCAGCATAATGCTCAGTGTTTATCCCTTGCCAGATACAAATACACACATAATTGTAGCTACCAATGCATATTTTAGTTCTCAACTAATCCAAACAAGTTATCCCATTTGCCTAATCTGGATATTACTTAAAGATATAACAATGTGGTCTACTTGCTCTTCAATAAAACACATTTATACAGTCAGTGACATCCATTTTGAAGGACACAAAGCTGGAGGAAGAAACTGTACTACCTGTCAGCTGAATGTACTTCTCTTCCTCTGTGCTATTCAGTGCATTTTGCAGGATCTGTGCCGTGCAGATGATAACATCATTCTTCCGCACTATGTTTGCAAATTGCTCTTTAAGCTCCGTATCACCGCTGATTGGTACAACATTATAGTTGGGCGTTAGGAATGGCATAAACTCATTGTCATAGTGTTGATTCACCAGCGGCACCTGTAAAATGAATGCCCATCATTGTGTTCACCATACAGATGTTTAATTTTAATACCATTGATGTAGTAAGAATTCCAGACCCTTATCATTTGTGTACAATTACTTATTCAAACTTAATTCATGTTAATGTAATGTTACTCAATTTTGGGCCCCATATCTGAGGAAGGATGTCCTGGCTCTGGAGAGGGTACAGAGGAGGTTTACATGAGTGCTCCCTGGAATGAGTGGGTTAACATATGATGAGCGTTTGACGGCACTGGGCCTGTATTCGCTGGTGTTTAACAGGAGGGGGGACCTCATTGAAACTTACTGAATAGTGAAAGGCCTGGATAGAGTGGATGAGAGTCTAGGACCCGAATAGCCTCAGAATTAAAGGACGTGCCTTCAGGAGGGAGATGAGGAGGAATTTATTTAGGCAGATGGTGGTGAATCTGTGGAATTCTTTGCCACAGAACGCTGTGGAGGCCGTCAATTGATATTTTTAAGGCAGTGATAGATAGATTCTAGATTAGTATGGGTCTCAGGGGTTATCGGGAGCAGGCAGGAGAATGGGGTTAGGAGGGAAAGATAGATCATCCATGATTGAATGGCGGAGTAGACTTGATGGGCTGAACGACCTAATTCTGCCCCTATCACTTATGACCTTATCTTTACCTAGAGGATTTCACCAATTTTACTTAACTCTAGGGATTTTTTAGAACCAACATGAGGAAGAAGGAAATAGGAATAGGAGGGTGACAATGTTCATCATATCATCTTTGCCAATCAACTTGACCATGCCGAAGAATTTTATACCAACTTTCTTTTCTTTTCTAATATTCCTAAATGTTCCCTTCGTACCCAAAGGTTTACTTGATTTAGTCTTGAATACACGTATCAACTGCTTGTGCAGAGAATTTCAAAATGTATAGTATTTTAATGGTTGTTTCTCCCAATTTGTCATAAATGCCTGACCTTTAACCTAACATTATGAACTATATTCATCTAAACAGGAAAAACTAACACTCATCATCCAATTTGACAAACTCTCTGAGAATCAAATAAATTTAGTAGAACCAATTTATAAATCTAATTAATTAATTGTCAATAATCAGTGATATTAAATAATGAGGATAGATGAATAAATGGATAGATGGCCAATTAAATGGATAACTAGTTAAATAAATAAAAATATTATTGATTGATGATTTATTACATTTACTTAATTTTATAAATTTTATAAATCCAATTAATTTCCAATAAACAACAACCCAATAAACTTCAGTTAATATCATATTTTTCTGAACATAAATTGTAATGAAAATCCATAAACAATAATAATAATAATAATGGATTTTATTTACGGGCGCCTTATACCGTTTTATAGAAAACATATAATCAGAATTTAAAAAAAAATAGGTTATAAAGAACAATACATAAATCAGGGACAGAATTCCTTCCAAAAACACAAAAAAAAGAAAATCAGAAGCACAATATAATTGAGTGCTGGAAATACTTAAGATTGTAGGCAACATCAGTGAAGAGAAAACACAGTTAACGTTTCAGTTCAAAGAAAGATCATTGATCCAAAAAATAGAACTCTTCTTTCTCTCTCCATTGATACTGTCTGGCTTTACTGAGTACTTCCAGCATTTTGTAATACATTATTCCCAAAAAAGCAGAACTATTTAACTCAACTCTCATCCTAAGGATTAATCTAATGGATTCACCAAGACCATTTGGCTGCAGGGCTCAAGATTAAATTTCAGGACTAACATTTCATCCGGAATTGTTAGCTGCAAGCAATGAAGAGACGATGGAATAATAATCTTCACCACTACAGGGGACTTATTGCTTTCAACCAAAACAATGGAGTGATGCAACACAAAGACAAAGTAATCCCTATGGGAGAGTTTCAGGCCAGGATAAATGTAATTATTTTAACCCACAATTATTCACTTCACAGCAGCCTGAATGGATATTGCATAGCAGTAGAAGCTTCAATCAGAAATTTCATTGGTAAGTATTCCTTTTCACTATGATGGAATACTTTAAAGCTACGGGAAAAATCCAACCACACCAATCATATAAAACATACAAAAATTACCCAGTTGCTGTATATTTTTAAACTGTTGAAAAAATTGAACTTTTTAGTATATTAGAACATTTTCTTCCAAACATTATTCTTCATTCAAAAACTTGGTATGAACATACTGAGAAAGTCTTGTGTCATCATTCACTGAGGTTGGGGTGGGAGATTGCAACCTTCACATGTTTCGACGAATGCAATCAACCCGGCGTGCACAATCAAATAAGATCAAATAGAACAAGTTGTCCTACGAGGCATTTACCACCATTGCTGGGGACTTCAATAAGGCAAACCTAAAGAAATCACTCCCTAACTTCCACCAACATGTCTCCTGCTGCACCAGAGGACCAAACACCCTCGACCACTGCTACACCACCATCAAGAATGCCTATCGCTCTATCCCTCGCCCTCACTTCGGTAAATCTGTCCATACCGCGGTGCTGCTTCTTCCTGCCTACAGGCAGCAATTAAAGAGCGCACCCCCAGGGGTGAGGACAGTGCAGAGCTGGTCGGGGGGGGGGGGGGGGGGCAGAGGCACAACTACAGGACTGTTTGGAGTCTGTAGACTGGGCAATGTTCAAGGACTCAGCAACGGACTTGAACGAATACGCCACAGTCGTTACAGACTTCATTAAGAAATGTGTGGAGGACTGCATCCCTACAAAAACCTTCCGAGTGTTTCCCATTCAGAAACCTTGGATGAACTTTGAGATCCGCACTCTTCTGAAGACCAGACACCAGGCATTCATGTCTGATGATACAGTGGTCTACAAGAAGTCCAGATACGACCTTGGTAAGGCCATCAAAAAGGCCAAACGGGACTTCTGCTCCAAACTGGAGGATGAGACAGATGTTCGGCAGCTGTGGCGGGGCCTGAATGCAATCACCTCTTACAAGGCGAAATCAGGAGGCAGCTCGAATGTCAGCGAAACATCACTCCCTGATGAACTCAATGCGTTTTATGCACACTTTGATAGGGAGAACATCGATGTACCTTCCCGAGCTCCCATTCGCTGTGATGGTATTTCAGTCTCAGTCACAGAGGCCGACGTCAGGAAACCCTTCAGAGGGGTGAACCCTTGAAAAGCGCCTGGACCTGATGGTATACCTGGTCGTGTTCTAAAAACCTGTGCGGACCAACTGGCTGGAGTTTTTACGGACATTTTCAACCTCTCACTTCTGAGGTCTGAGGTTCCCACCTGCTTCAAAAGGGCATCAATCATACCAGTGCCCAAGAAGAGCAAGGTGACATGCTTCAATGACTATTGACCTGTGGCACTAATGCCTGTGGTGATGAAGTGCTTTGAGAGGTTGATCATGGTGCAAATCAACTCCTACCTCGACAAAAACCTGGACCCACTGCAGTTCGCTTACCATCACAACAGATCAACGGTGGATGCGATCTCGCTGGCCCTCCACTCCGCTCTGGACCACTTGGACAACAAAAACTCATATGTCAGGCTGTTATTCATCGATTACAGCTCGGCATTTAATACAATCATCCCCTCCAAGCTGGTTACCAAACTCGCAGAACTGGGTATCTGCGCATCCCTCTGCAATTGGATCCTCGACTTCCTCATTCTCAGACCACAGTCTGTTCGTATTGGTGGAAATGTGTCAGACTCGATAACAATCAGCACGGGAGCACCTCAAGGCTGCGTGCTCAGCACCCTGCTGTACTCACTGTATACTCATGACTCCGTAGCCGGTCATAGTGCGAACTCGATCATCAAGTTCACTGACGACACCACTGTTGTGGGACGTATCACTGATGGGGATGAGTCAGAGTACAGAAGAGAGATCGAGCAACTGTCCATATGGTGCCAGCACAATAACCTGGCCCTCAACACCAGCAAAACCAAGGAACTGATTGTGGACTTTGGAAGGAGTAGGATGGGGTCGATGGTTGAAAGGGTCAAGAGCTTTAAATTCCTGGGCGTGCACATCTCTGAAGATCTTTCCTGGTCCGAGAACACTGATGCTACTATTAAGAAAGCACATCAGCGCCTCTACTTCCTGAGAAGATTACGGAGAGTCGGTTTGTCAAGGAGGACTCTCTCTAACTTCTACAGGTGCACAGTAGAGAGCATGCTGACCGGTTGCATCGTGGCTTGGTTCGGCAACTTGAGCGCCCTGGAGAGGAAAAGACTACAAAGAGTAGTAAACACTGCCCAGTCCATCATCGGCTCTGACCTCCCTTCCATCGAGGGGATCTATCGCAGTTGCTGCCTCAAAAAGGCTGGCAGTATCATCAAGGACCCACACCATCCTGGCCACACACTCATCTCCCTGGTACCTTCAGGTAGAAGGTACAGGAGCCTGAAGACTGCAACGACCAGGTTCAGGAATAGCTACTTTCGCACAGCCATCAGGCTATTAAACTTGGCTCGGACAATACTATGAACATTAATAGCCCATTATCTGTTATTTGCACTTTATCAGTTTATTTATTCATGTGTGTATATATTTATATAATGATATATGGGCACACTGATCTGTTTTGTAGTCAATGCCTTCTATGTTCTGTTGTGCTGAAGCAAAGCAAGAATTTCATTGTCCTATCAGGGACACATGACAATAAACTCACTTGACTTGACGATGTCCATGCTCTCTTAAAGTCACTCTGTGACATGCAAGGTCATCTAAGAAAAGCAACCATGTTAATGGGCTTGGAATTCACATTTTGCCAGACCAGGTGAGTGGCATATTTCCTGTCCTGAAGCTATCAGTGAACTAAACTGTTTTTGTTTTACTACATCTGTAGTAAGCTCATAATCACTCTCACTAGATCTTTCACCCGGTTTATTTAATTCCCTGAATTTAAGTACCCCAACAGCCATGGTGGGATTTGAACTCATGTCACCAGCTCAAAATGCTTTCCTTTATTAGACTGTTGCTAATATTTCTGAAGCAAAATATAAAAATTCTCATAGATACTCCAGGTTCTCCTGTCTATGCATGTAATCTTAATCCCTATTCCAGTAAATCCTCTCTGTGCCATTGCTCCTTTCTCTCCTAATGTAAGCAGCCGGAATCGCTGTCATCAGCAAGCCACCTGCACTCGTCACTAACAAACATGCCAACAGCAGTCCAAGGCAAAAATGAGCTGCAGGTATTGGAAATCAGAAATGAAAACAGAAACCGGTGAAAATACTCAGCAAGTATGGCAGCATCTTTGGAGTCAACATCTCATGCCGATCACCTTTCATTAGGACACCAGATACCTTAACTTAATGCACCACCGAGAAAAAAGAGGGCCCTGGCAGGGGGGCCGCCAAGAATGAAGAGGGAACCGGTGGGCTGCCTGCGGCCATGCTCAATATTTAGCCCGGTTCGCCGCTGCGAGAAGATAAGATTGTACAAAGAACTTTAAAAACTTTGTCGGCACCACAAACGTGGCAACTCTTTGTGTACTACCTCGGTGAAGTCTGCTGTATGAATTTACCGGATTGTATTGAAAAACAAATAATTTCACCGTCCCTAGGAACATGTGACAAAGTATCATTGAACATTGAATTAATTGTATCTGACGACGTCAATTGATGGGAAGTCCCATCTCAAAATCATGTGATCTTGAATGGTGACGGCCATGTATGATGCCATGTCATCACGTGAATTGTTTTGAAATAACAACACCACTCAAACAGGTGAAAAGTATTGAGCAGCACCTGACAGACAGTCAGACAACTCCAAAACTATTAAAAATTGATTAGGCGTTTAAAGATTTCAAACTTTACTCAAAAACGTATATATAATTTTAAAACACATTTGTTTGATTAGAAGTATTAAATCAAATTTAGTTTGAAAACTGCATATTAACTTATTCTCACACATCTCCCACTCAACATGTCCACTTTATTCAAAGGAATGAGCTCACTGCTCCTGTGCCAAGTCTAACGACCTCTGTTCAACTGTTGGGTAATTGGAACTGGTCTGCGCTCTGTCACTGAGTGGAGACAACACTACAGCATCCATGAGAAATTGCTGGTGAAGTTAATCCAGCAAATCTTGGAACTCCATTTTCTAAACTTGGTGACACACCGAGGGTCACTGGTTATAGAGTCAGAGTTGTACAGCATCGGAACAGGTCCTTCAGCCCACTGCATTTATGCCGAACATTGTGCCTGAATATACTAATCCTTCTTGCCTGCATTAATTTCATATCCCTATATGCCTTAAGGTAATAAAAAGGAACTGCGGATACTGATTTATACCAAAGATAGACACAAAATGTTGGAGTAACTCAGCGGGTCAGGCAGCATCTCTGGTGAAAATGGATGGGTGACATTTCAGGGTGCCGACCCGAGATGTCACCAACCCATTTTCTCCAGCGATGCTGCCTGACCCGCTGAGTTACTCCAGCATTTTGTCTCTATCCTTCTATGCCTTGCCTGTCCAGGTGCCTCTTAATTGTTACTGATTATGCCTCCACACCTCCTCAGGTGGTTCATTCTAGGTACCAACCACTCTGTGTGAAATAAATTATCCCTTAGATTTCCTTTAAACCTCCTCCCTCTCATCTTAAACCTATGCCTTCTAGTTTTAGACATCCCTACCATGGTAAACAGACTCTGGCTAATCACCCTTAGGATGCTTACCATCATTTCATATACCTCAACCATGCCACCTCACCACCTCCTTTATTGCACAGATGATGTCCACCATCTCCCCACAAGTTCTAACCCAGGAAGTTGCTTGGCCAGACAATACCACTGCTTTCAATAACACCGACTTACCAACACCTGGTTTATGGCATTATCATGGTGACTGTAGTATCTTACCTTGTTTACAAGAACAACCACTTTGCCTTGACCTTTTTTTTGGTCCAGATGGTGCCTGGCAACAAACACAGCTGTCCGTGTCTTGCCTGCACCTGTCGGTAGCCAAATGATGATATTTTTCCCCTCGAGGGCAGGCTGCACCACCTCCCACTGATAATCTCGCAAATCAATTTGCATTGTGTATCTGCAAAACCAAAAACAATTACCCCTATCATCTTGTATCCAAAATAACCTATTGATTTAGCATAATCATTTTATCAACAGTTTGCCAAGAAAAATATCTGATGTTTTTTCCTATCACTTTCATTTGCTGCTGAAGAGGTGCGGCTTGGATCATCAGATTCAGATTCAGATTCAATCTTTATTGTCATTGTGCAGTGTACAATGCAGTGCAGAGACAACGAAATGCAGTTAGCATCTCACCCAGAAGAGCAAACATAGAAAAATGGAACAGTAAAATATATATATGTACAAACAGTAGCAGTAGAGCAATTTTTTGGGGGGAAGGAGTGTCCGGTGGGGGGTGGGGGTGACTGGCAATCACCAAGGTGCAGAGTTAAGTAGTGTAACAGCCGCAAGGAAGAAGCTGTTCATGAACCTGCTGGTCCGGCAACGGAGAGACCTGTAGCGCCTCCCGGGATGGGATGAGGGTAAACAGTCTGTGGCTGGGGTGAGAGCAGTCCTTGACGATGCTGCGCGCCCTTCGCAGACATTCGTGCTTATTATCATTAGTTAAATGCTTAGAATCTAGAAGCGGCAAGGATGTGAAAGTTGATGGGGACATCAGCAAGATCTCAAACGTAATGGGATTGAGGTGTGAGGAGAATAGTGAAAGAGCTAGTACCTTAAAGCTTGGCTGTAGTTCATGATAGAGATACTGAGGAGATGGGAAATCAATTATGGAGAGTCAGTGCAATGATAGAAATTATGGATCATAAACAATGACACAAGCTGCATCTGCGAAGGTTATGTAAAGACTCAAAGTATAATTCTGAATCTTCATTGGCATTGTTCATATTCATTCAGAGAGAAAAAAAATCTACTTTTTAAGCTCTGTTTGTATAACTGACATGGCTTTATTCATAAAACATTGTATCAGATTTTCAATAGCTAAAATAAATGAAAATGAAAACAGAGCAGTTTATGTAACAGCTGACAGACATTGACAGCTCTACATCTAAATGGCAAGTTGGAAATCTGGGCAATTTTGTTTATGGAAAATGTGTTGATTAAAATATCCCATGAGCACTATAAACATATTAATTTGACCTTTTTCATATTTCCCTACGGTATTCAGCAAAATGAAACATAACAATTTTGAAGCAAATGATTCAGTCAAAGAATCTTCCCTATTCTCTTAGTTTACCATGACACAGATCTATCATGGAAAAGGGTCCAATTTAAATATCAAGATAATACCATGCTCAATGCATTATAATGATTATAAAAAATAATTGAGAAGTTCCAGGCTGATAAATTATGCCAATACTAAATGTAAACCACATCTGCCACACAAGAATGATCCCAGGAATGAGTGGGTTAACATAGCATAAATGTTTGACGTCACTGGGCCTGTACTCGCAGGAGTTTAGAAGGATGAGGAGGGACTTCATTGAAACTTACCGAATAGTGAAAGGCTTGGATAGAGTGGATGTGGAGAGGATGTTTCCACTAGTGGGAGAGTCTAGGACTAGAGGTAATAGCCTAAAAATTAAAGGACGTTCCTTTAGGAAGGAGATGAGGAGGGATTTCTTTAGTGTGAAGGTGGTGAATCTATAGAATTTGTTGCCACAGAAGTCTGTGGAGGCCGTCAGTAGATATTTTTAAGACAGAGATAGATTCCTGATTAGTACTGGTGTCAGGGGTTATAGGGAGAAGGCAGGAGAATGGGATTAGGAGGGAGAGATGGATCAACCATGATTGAATGGTGCTGCAGACTTGATGGGCAGAATGGCCTAATTCTACTACTATCACTTATGACCTAAGCGAGTGAATTACATCGTGACTGAAGTTATTGATTTGGAATTATGCACCAACAGCTCAAAAAAATATGCATCATAATGTTTCCACACCTCCTTTTAATTAGGATTATAATCCCTCAACAAAAATGATAGTGATTTAGCAAGCTGCTTTTGCTGCTGCCATGTTGTTTATTAGTATTGTCAGTGCAAGACAAGTACTAAACCAACCAAAGGAACATTAAAGTCCTGTTTGACAAGAACAGGACAAGTCCTCTGCAAGAAATCCTAATACACATGCTTGATGAAGATACTGTAAACATAGTTCTCTTCATAGCCTATCATTTTGACTGACCGAGTTAACTATTCTGCAAAATCATTACCACAGCAATATTACATAAATCGGAAAACAATGTATTTGGTCTCATTACTGTCACTACAAATTCCAAAATAGATTTTAAAACGTAGTGAAATTCACTGATGATTCATTGAAAAATATTGCATCACAGTGGTACAGCATATTTTACAGAACATGTAGGAACATGTTAGAGCACCAGTCAGTGCCAAGTTATCACATTTACCGTTTAATGTAGAGATATATCATGGAAACGGACCCTTCGGCCCATGCCAACCATCGATCACAAGTTCACACTAGGTCTACATACTCCCACTTTCTCTTCCAACCCTATACACTAGAGACAATTTACAGAGGCCAATTAACCTACAAATCCACATGTCTTTGGGATGTTGCAGGACACGTGAGCACCTGGAGGAAACCCATGCGGTCACAAGGAGAACGCGCAAACTCCACACAGACAGCAGCCGAGGTCAGTATCAAACCCAGGTCTCCAGTGCTGTGAGGCAGTGGCTCCACCAGCTGTGCCTTTCGAAAAGATTAAAACTGGCACGCTGACACCACTAAGCCAGCTTTACGTTCCTGATATCCATTCAGTCATCCTGATTATTAAATACATCTTGGGGATGATTAGGTGAGCACAGATGAGGGTTGGGCTCTGACATGCATTGGCAACCATCGCACAACCTGATACATAGACACATAGACAATGGGTGCAGGAGTAGGCCATTCGGCCCTTCGAGCCAGCACTGCCTTTCAATGTGATCATGGTTGATCATCCACAATCAGTACCCCGTTCCCCTGGCTCTCAGTCTGAAGAAGGATCTCGACACGAAACGCCACCCATTCCTTCTCTCCAGAGATGCTGCCTGTCCCGCTGAGTTACTCCAGCATTTTGTGTCTACCTTTTCTCCAGAGATGCTGCCTGACCCGCTGAGTTACTCTAGCATTTTGTATCTATCTAAAGTAGAAACCAAACTTGGGCATTAGTGTTTTGTCTCATCCCAAAATAGATTTATATAGTGTGTTTAAATTCCAAGTTTGTCTGTCTCTTTTGTAGAATCCACACCTACAATTAGCTTCTTTAAATTATTTTTTGTACTATTATTAATTATTTTCCCTTCCAGGGGAAAGGGCAACAAGAGATATAGAAGGTACTTAGGACAAATGAATGGAAAATATAATATGCAGAAAGCAATGATAATCAAGGAAATGTGGAGCCCACAATGGTCCATTGTTGGCTGTGGGATAGGTGATAACGAGTTAATAAAGACAGTGGAACTCAACAGGACGACAGTGAAACTAGTATGATGACTTGGGTGGGGGAGGGACAGAGCGAGAGGGATGCAAGGGCTACTTGAAGTTAGAGAAATCAAGTTTCATACCGCTGGGTTGTCAGCTGCCCAAGCTAAATATAGATTTCTACTTAATAGTTGGAAATAATTCCACATAGCAAGCTCCTGCTGTCAACAGTGTGTTAACCAGATAACCTGCCCTTTGGTCACATTTAGTGATAGTTAAATGTTAGTCAAGAAACTCGAGAAAACGTTCCTGATCCTCTGCACAATAATTCTCTGGGATGTTTTAGATGTATCAGGCAGGAACGGAGTCAAATACAGCGCCTCCGATGGTGCAGAGCCCCCTCAGACTCTGGCACCACCAGCCTAGACTTTTGTGCTCAAACCTCACAAGTGGACTTGAAATATATATTTTTAAAATGTATCAGCAGAATCTCCATCTAATATGCTAGCAAGTTTAATGAATCAAATATGCAACTCACCAAGAAGCCTTCTTGCTCTTCTCTGAGCAGTGGATAAGGAAGTAGCATCATCTGATTCTGTTTGGCTTTTAAATGAAGTGCATAGGTTTTGTTCTGTTGGTCTCCGGAATAGAAACTGAAACTGCATCAAGGGCCCTGAAAAGGGGTATAATGACTGCCAACAGAAACTAAATGTTCGACCGTTCAAATGAGTTAATGTTAATGGCATTTGAAGGAAACAAAACTCTCACTTTTGTCAACAAGTAACAAAAGATTTGTTGTGTAGCAGTGACTTTCAATGCTGACTAAAACATTTGCTAATTTCAGCAATTTTGACCAGCGCCTCCCTCATGCCTCCATAGTCCCCTTTGCTCAACTGTAATACTGACACTTCTGATTTTCCCTTCTCCCTCTTAAATTGTAGATTAAAACATCTTATAATAATAATAATAATACATTTGATTTATATAGCGCTTTTCAAGGACTCAAAGTCGCTTTACATTGAGAGTCAAAAAAAACAAAACAAAATAGAGCAGTAAGACAGAGATGCAAAGGGGAGGGGGACATGGGACTAAGGGTATGCAGAGGTGAAGAGATGGGTCTTGAGGCGGGACTGGAAGATGGTGAGGGACTCAGAATTTCGGATCAGTTGTGGGAGGGAATTCCAGAGCCTGGGAGCTGCCCTGGAGAAGGCTCTGCCTCCAAAAGTGCAGAGGTTTGATTTCGGAGTGGAGAGGAGACCAGCTGATGTGGATCTGAGGGACCGTGAGGGTTGGTAGGGGGAGAGGAGGTCAGTGAGATAAGGGGGGGCCAAGTGGTTGAGGGCTTTGTAGGTGAGGACCAGGATTTTGTAGATGATCCGGTGGGAAATGGGAAGCCAGTGAAGTTCTTTGAGAACTGGGGTGATGTGGTGCCAGGATTTGGTGTGGGTAATGAGTCGGGCCGGCTGCATTCTGGACCAGTTGGAGTCGGTTGATGTTGCTGGAATTAATGCCAAAGAGAAGAGAGTTACAGTAGTCCAGTCGGGAGGAGATGAAGGCATGGATGAGTCTTTCCAGGGGGTGTGAGAGAGGATCTGATTTTGGCAATGTTGCGCAGGTGAAAAAATGATGTTTTGACAACATGGCGGATGTGAGGCTCAAGGGAGAGGGTTGAGTCAAAGATCACGCCAAGGTTGCGGGCCTGAGGAGATGGGGAGACAGTGGTTCCATCAATAGTGAGAGTGGGGTTGTTAATTTTAGTGAGTGTTGATTTGGAGCCAATGAGGAGAAATTCTGTTTTGTTACTGTTTAATTTAAGGAAGTTGAGTTGCATCCAAGATTTGATGGCTGACAGGCAGGAGTTGATATGGGAGAGAGGGGGGTGGTGGGGGGACTTGGTGCTGAGATAGATCTGGGTGTCATCAGCATAGCAATGGAAGTCCAGGTTTAAGTGACGGAGTATATGACCAAGGGGGAGGATGTAGATGATGAAGAGGAGGGGACCAAGAACTACCTCCTAATGGCTCCTTTCCCTGATCAAATCCGATTAATTACACACAAGATCCAGAATTGCCTTCTCCCTGGTAGGCTCTAGTACAAGCTGCTCTAAGAATCTATCTCAGAGACACTCCACAAACTCCCTTTCTTGGGGTCCAATACCAACCTAATTTTCCCAGTCCACCTGCATGTTGAAATCTCCCATAACCACCGTAGCATTACCTTTGCTACATGCCAATTGAAACTCTTGATTCAACTTGCACCCTATATCCAGGCTACTGTTTGGGGGCCTGTAGATAATAACTCCCATTAGGGTTTGTTTACCCTTACAATTCCTCAGTTCTATCCATACTGACTCTACATCTACTGATTCTTTGTCACCCCTCGCAAGTGACTGAATTTCATTCCTTACCAACAGAGCTTCTCCACCCCCTCTGCCCACCGGTCTGTCTTTTCGATACCTAATGATCAACAGTACTAAAGGCTTTAGTGAACTCAATAAAGGCCACATATTGTGAGTGGTGGTGTTCCCTGTATCCTTCTTGTATGTTTTCATGCAATGGAGATTATGTCTGTCATTTCTCCAGCCCGTGCACAGAAATAAGTAAATGTAATTGCATAATAGCTTCTTCCCTGTTGTTATCAGACTCTTCGACAGAGTTCCCATATGTTAAGAATGTAATCCTGATCTTCCAATCTACCTTGCTGAGGCCTTTGCACATTTTGTCTGCACTTTCTCTGTAGCTTTGGGATTGGGAAACTAAGTTTTGCACTCTTTTTGGGAAAATCATTTTTTATTTAAAAACAAACATGGTATATACTTTTCACAGCTTAATGTGCAAGCCTTTGAGGTGGAAGTTGACCATTTGGATACTTAACATTCCAGATGAAGTTGACAATGGAATTAGGGCCAACAACCATGTAGAAATAATACTTAATCTAGTTTTCCACATTTTTGCAGGCTAAAACTAAAACATCTCGTAATGTAAAATACGAATTTGAATTAAATTCATGAAAATGAAAATCAATTTAAAGTTCAAATTAATTGCTAAATATTTAAGAATTCTTAAACATTAAATAATCTTACACTCAAGTCGTAGAAAGCAAAAAAAAAATATTAAAAAAAATCTCCACCAAAATCACTATAATTTGTTTAGGTTAATCTTAATGATACAGATATTGATATTTTAACTTTTCATATTTAAATTATCAAGGAGTTCCTTGCAACTATGTTATAAATTTCAATGAATGTTCATAGTAAATGTTTGTGCATTGTTGAAGACAGTTGTCGACATGATCATATGTGCAATTACATTTACTGCGTTACCAGATTTTATAAAAGCACATTGTGTGAGTAATAGAGTAATAAGTAAAACAAAATGTGCATTATTACTGAACCCATCATATCGCTCAGGTGCTATGCATTTTACTTTGCATGCATAAAGGGCAATTTTTCTGTGAGAAATAAGAATTACAATTCTGGAGTGAATTTACTGCTGTATTTATTTACACAAGCAAAATGTTACAGCAGACGTACAAAATGCAACTCAGTTTAAAAAAATTACAAAAACTGAAAGTAGTCAGGCATCATCGCAACATGCCCTCATTGTTTACTGCCAGGCAATGCTTTGAAGTCACAGACTCCACAGAGTGAAAGTGAGAAGCTCACTGTGGTGTGTGTTTTGGTGAAAGAATCTGCTTTGTACAAGTTCCATTATTGATTTCAGTGTCACAATTGCAACTTGGTGATTATTTGTATGACGCACATCATCCTTGTCAATACCATGGATCACCTGATGTGCAGGCTGAGCATTTAATGTCTCAATTACTCGAGTACTTTTGACAGTAGAAACTGCATGCAATGAGATGGAGACTTCAACAGTTAACACTGGGACACTCTGAATCTTTGTAAAGAAAACAATGCACTGTGGGTACCAATGGCCAGCCCATGCAACTACCATAATGGCATTCAAACAAATGATCCCATTTACTGCACAGACTGAATTACAGATTAGTAGTTTATCCTGCTATCTTCACAGTCTGTCAGATTTGAACGTCCAAGCTTTCATCCATCTCATTCACAAATGTTTTCACTTGTCCAAAAGCCCCATTTCTTTAATCTTGAAGTAGAAAAATTTCTCCAGCATGTTGGCACATTTGCAGTACTCGCTTTCAGGGGGGTTATATTCACGGCAATTTGTGATGATACGTTGAACATCAGCAATAAATAACTTCTTGGAAACATAGTAACGATTCTTCAGCCGGTCACTCATACTCTTTAGGTCTGAAGCAACAATGAGAAACAACATAGGATTCTTTAGCCCAGGAAAGGAATTTGGTTTGCAATTTACTCAAAACAGAGGGAGCAAGGAAATCTAAAAATGGCAAATAATTGGATTTACCATCACAATTACAGACTAAGTGGGCTGAATGGCCATCTTTTGTGATTCTCCTCCCCACTTTTGCATCTTATGCAAGATGGCAATTTTTTGTAATATTAAATGATACACTTATTAATCTGTTGAATTCACTGATCTACATTACAGGTGCAAATTTACATTTTTAGATATCTGCCTTATTTTGGATGGATGATTTATAAAAGGTTTTCAGGAAGTCGTGACTAGAGAATTGATTATAGATCCCACAGCTATAACTGCATGAAAATGACATCCAAGCCAAATTCTCTCTTTATAAAAGCATGGAATAAGCTAATCAAAAGACATGGTATCCATCAGAATATACTGTGGCTCAAATTCAATTAACAGGAGTGGAATGAAAATGTGTTAAACTTACAGAATGACTTTTTAGAGTCACAGCATTACTGTGTACCCAAACAGACCCTTCAGCCCAACTGGTCCATGCTAACCAAGTTGCCTACTTGATTCTGCCCAATGCATTTGGCTCATATCCCTCTAAACCTTTACAATCCATATACCTGGTCAAATGTTTTTTTAAACATTGTAATTGTACCCATATCTATAGCTTCCTCTGACAACCATTCCATATAACCACTACCCTTTCTGCAAAAAGGTTGCCCATCACTTCCTTTTAAATCTTTCCATTCTATGCTCTCTAGTTTTAGACTTCCCTACCCTGGGCAAAAGACTGACCATTCAATATGTCCATGCCCCTCAAGATTTTAAGGTATTTAAGGTCAGCCTTCAACCTCCTATGCTCCAGGGGAAATAGACCTAGCCTATTTTGTCTCACCTTATAACTCAAATCCTTCATTCTCAGTAACATCGTTGTGAGCTTTTTATGCACCATTTCCAGCTTAATAACTGATGTCTTTCCTTGAGCTCTTATATTAATAGACCTGTTTTCCCCCAGCTAATTAAAGTTGGGTTAAGAAAGAATCAACTGCAGTCCTTGATGAGCATTGGTACATAAACTAACTTTACTATTGTTCAAACTTTAATCTGACCAAATCAAATAGTTAATTAAAAATACTCCTTTATAACAAAGATGAATGAGCTAAAATTACTTAAACATACCAATTGGAAATCGAATAATTTCATAATAATCTGGAGCCTCAGACTTCTTCACCGGTTCCATGAAAGGCCAGGCACTAGGATGGCTCTGTTGAAAAAAGTTGAGGTACACAAGGTAGCCAATATAAGAATGAAATAAGGATTATTTAAGGAACAGTTAGGCTTCCATTCAATACTATAGTGAAGATGCAAACAGCTTGTAACTCCCTACATTGCAAGTTCACATCACAGCAAAACTACTACCGAGGTGTACCCAGAGAAGCTGGTGCTTGCCTATGGGAACAACATCTAATATATCATAGGGTGTGTTATATCTAATGTATTAGTTCTGGGATTCAGGAAACTGAACACTGGTGGTATCCAGAGATTACGATATTCTTCTCACTATCTCAACCAGAGTGTGTTCTGTGAATGAGAATATGCAGAAGTGGGGGTACTTTGGGACTGAAAGGGGTTAAAGTATCGTGTCTCTTGGAGATCATGGGATACTTAGTGGCTGATTGAAATAAAGTTTCACTTTCCTTGCAGTGACATCATCATTCCTGTAAAACATGTGATATTTGATGCTGTTGTGATTGCCTGAGGTATTATGCTGTGCGTGGCTGTGATTGGGTGGAAAGACTGTCCCCACCTACCTAACCAGTGATATTTTGATTGATGATGATTATTATAATGTGGTGACAGGTTTAAGAAGTCACTGTCTATTGTAGGGGACTGACTGCCCATTGTATTAACCATATATATATATGCTCGTTCCTTTGTTCTGGCACATGCTGTCCTGTTCTCCATGATGAGAGTTAAAGTTTCAGCAGAGAGAAACAGAAGCAATGTCACCATGGTGGAGTAAAAGGATTTTACAGAATCAAGAATCTGTTTTTACTGAACCAGACGAAGGGGTGCAAAAACAGGAATTAACAAGAGTCAGAGACATGTTGAAGCTTTGCATTCAAAATCTATAACTTTAAAACTATTGTGCTATAACTTGACATTGCTGGTGGTGTACTCCAGTTAATGTATTTGCAGCCCAGAGGTTAACAGAATCATGCATACAGTCAAAGTATTTTAACTGATTTACTGCATCAGTGATATATTTAACTGCCTGATCTGTCCACTACCAATTCAGCATTGAAAATATATATCTTATTTATTTTCTGAATCCATTAAGTCAGAGATACAAAATAGAAACAAGCCCTTCGGTCCACTGTGACATTCCACCGATCACCCATTTACATTAGGCCCTTTTTCCTTCTCCCCACATTTTTAATCAACTTGTGCGAGATGCTACACCAACACATGGAGAGGAAAGGTGGGGGAGGTTTGGGGCAATTTACAGCGCTAATTAACCCACCACCCACATGCATTTGAGCTACGAGGAAACCAGAATAGAAACTGGAGGAAACCTTTACAATCACAGCAAGAATGTGTAAACTCCATACACACAGCAGCAGAGGTCATGATTGAACTTGGGTCTTTGATGCTGACAGACAGTGACTCTACTAGTTGCGCCACCATGTTGCCCATATTCACCCAATTCAAAATCTGATTGTACAAGTGGAATTTTATGACACATTAGAAAATGTCTAATCAACGTCAGAAGCCTAGAAATCAACTGCAGAGCTGTTGTTTTTACACATCAAGAAAATTATACAACCATGTCCCAGGTACATCTTTAGCATACTGTTCTCACAACCTTTATTTGTGCCAGAAGATTTTTCAAGGAATTGTGCAGCTGATCTGGGTCCTTCAATTCTTTTCTGGAATACAAATACAGTAGAAATTAATTAGAATGTATATTAGCGTAAACAATTTTCACTGTTATAATATGAAAGATGTATAAGTGACTGACTGGTGGGGTCTTGATTCAAGCAGGAGAAATCATGTTATTTTGCCATTTATAGATAGGATTCATTTATTTAGTCAACTTTAAAATGCTGATTGACTGAACAAGAATTAAATCTTTTTTTTATGGCCGATTTGAAAAAACACCACAATAATATTGCACAGATATGAAAACCTATATACTTGTACCGCTCTCACTTTCAAATGTCAATAAGCTGAATGTAAATATTTAGGAAACAGTAAAACAACCCGTTTAAGTAATTCTTACGGGTCCAGCTCTTAATTGTAGGACATAAACATAATACTAATTTGCACTATATCCCAAAGACATGTTGATAGATTAACTGTCTACTATAAATTAGGTTTTGGGCAAAAAGAATCAAGGAGAGTTGATGGGCATATGTGAGAAACAGTTAGTTGCAAGAGTACATAGAAATATGGAAAGTCAAATGAGACTTGGGGATTGCTCCGCTCAGAACAAGCACAAACTCAACGGGCCAAATGGCTTCATTCTGTGTCAATGTAAGTACACGATTAAACTAGTGACAGTGCATTGTATCCTGCCTTTGAAATTATTTCCCATTGAAAACACATGTGATTTCTCGGGGGGGGGGGGGGGGTGATTGCTGCAAAGCAAATGTGGCTGAATGCACAGAAAGCAGATTTGCAATTATTTGTAGACCAGACATCCCACCAATGGTCAGAAAAGCAGCCAACATAAGTCTTGTCCCAACCGGATCATTCCTTCTTCTCTCTGCTTCCATCCGGTAGAAGATGCAGAAGCTTGAAAGTGCGCTATGCCAGACTCAGGAGCAGTTTCTTCCCCTCCTTTATCAGGCTTCTGAACAATCCTTCCATTAGCAAGGGTACTGTTTGATTCACCTCAACTTCACTAAGGACTTGTGACATTGTCAAAAGAAATCATAGGTTATGATGCACTACAATGCTGAGAACTGTATTCTGCACTTTTTATCTTTCCTTTGCTCTATCTACTTAGACTTTGAAACAATTGTATATATACAAGGTATATTTGGATAGTGTACAAAAAAGCTTTTCATTGTACCTCGATTACAGGTGGCAATAAACAAACCTAAAACTAATTCTTACATTTAAATTTAATTCATTAAAAAACACCTGGGAAATATTCAAAATTAAAATTAATGCAAAAAAAGTGTACATACATTTAGAAATAGATAGGTTAATAGAAGACCAGATAAATTAAATTCTTCATTAATGAATGCTCCTCTATCAAAAGTGGGAGAATTCATTGCCCACAGCACCACTCTCTCCTTCTGTGCACCTGCAACAATGAAGTGGCCATGCCAGTTTTTTACAGGGCCTGGATGATAAACGGTAATTAATATTAACCATTGAAGTGCTAGGTAATGATCACTCCCAAGAGAGAGCCCTGCCATTTCTTTGACCTTCAGCACCACCAACAAGCCTCCAACCATCAACATATTCTGAACTCAAAAATGAAGTGTACCAAATTGTAGGGGCTCGAAGAAAACTCATGCGGTCAGGTTAATAAAAAAAGATTGTTAACTGCTTGGGAACAGGTTAGCTATACACGGTGGCAAAGATCAGCGTGTGTAACAACTGATAGGAGCTTGGACATAACTGCAAACAATGACCCCTTCATGGTGTGAGGCGCTTGATATATCCTAATCATTCTAAATAAATAAGGAAGCCTGTTTTTCAGTAGTGTGTTCTGTGTGAAAGTTGTTAGTTGAATGTCCCATGTCTTTTGTCTCTAGTCATGTTCAGTCTTTAGTCTTTTATTTTTAACTACATAGTTTCTTTGTTTTGTTAGTTATGATGTGTTCAGTTTTTAGTTAAGGTCTGCAGATATTGTCATGCTTTGTTTTGATGCAATATAACTATCGTGTTTGAATAAAAGTTTTAAAATGCTACTTCAGGACTCGGCAAATTATTGAGAATTTAGTGATTCTACATAAATTAAATTTAACATTCTGGTTGTTAAAACAAAATAAATTAAAAAAAATTAAAAATTGGGTATTACTTTCAAATCCCATGTAGGAGGTGTTTCCTCTATCATCAAAGTGAGGCCATGTACAAACTGGAGGAACGAACAATGAATATCTGATTTTAGGTCATCTCTAACAACCCTCCCACCCCCCTACAATCCCCTGTCCACTCTCCCCATTTCTCCACTCACCTCTCCCCTCCTCCTCTGCTTCATATTTGAACTGATTTTTTTACATTAAAATTCAGAAATACTTTGCATTTATTGTTATCCCTAATTTCAACCTACCAACTTTTCTGCTCAAGTTATCTTGATATAATCGAGCCTTCAACAAATGTTCTTACCCTTTATCTTTGCCACTGGGTTTCCATCCAGTTTCCTCTATTGGAAGGAAAGGACAATTATTTCAGTTTGGGTTAATGATTTAAAATGTAACTTTGAAAATACAACTTTGCCTTCAAAGGAGCTAATGTAGAAAAGGCTTCATGGTTCTTGGCATCCACATCAATAGCAATCTAACATGGTTCTTTCACAATAATGCAGCAATCAATAAAGCACATCTGCATTTTTTTAAAACTTTCTCAGGCGTCTGGGAAGATTCAAGATTTGGCACCTCCACAAGGATTCTCTTGAATTCATCCAGAAGAGCCTGATGTGCAATTGCTCTGCTTTTGACCGCCTTAACCTCCATAGAGATAGAGTGTACACATACACCAGTCACTCTCAGGCTTGTCACTTCCCTGCATCCAGTCCATCTTCATGGTGTATTGCATCAGGAAGACTGAACGTATTGACAAGGATGCCCGTCACCCAGGCCATTCCCTTGTCTTTCCTCTACTTTCTGGGAGAATATACAGATGCTTGAAAGGCTGGAAGTCAAGACTTAAGAAATAACCTCTCCATGGCTATCAAGCACCTGAACCAATAACCTATTCCAGAGATGTTGCTACACACTCTTACTTTCAACTCTACCTCCACTATTCTGTTATTGCACTACATTCTTTGCACCATTCTGCTGTTCCATTTATCATTGTATTTATTGCTGTATTATTGTGTTTACTGTTTACTCGACAGGGTGTTTCTTTGCACGCTGGTGTATATGACAATAAACTACACCAATCAGAATCTGAACTCCATGATCATTTTCCCCTTTACTTAATAGTGTTAAATAGAGATACACAATTGTGTACAACTGACATTGAAGTTGAACTATTGCAAGTAAGCATTCTTCAATATTTTATTAATTGAATAATTAGCACAAATTTTCCATGATGGCAAAGGTTTCAATAAACTGATTTCTGCATGAAATTGCACATGGAAAAAATCCCTAAATTACTGTCAATATCTTGGCATATTGATGGATAACAATAAATCTGCCATTAATTAAGGTACTGGAGAACAATATTCACAATGAAAGTTGGTAGAGTTGTAAATCCTACAAGTCACCAATAGGTGGAGCTTACTTCAAAGCCTGCATAGGAGCACAAGGATACTTCTGCTGCATGCATCAGTAAGTTGGCAATTCCAGTGGTGAGGCACATATTTGGAAAACATTTGTGAGAAGATTTTTTTTTAATGGATATTTGCAAAAAATGAGGTTGGCTTAGAATTTTGTTTGGGTGCATCTGTTAATTTATGTGATTTAAATGAAGTTGTTGGCTCAAAAAGGTAGAAATTCATGTCACACTAAAGCATAAAAAAAGGAATTATTAGATGCTACCATTACAGGTTCTCCCCAGGTTACGAGCACCCAACTTATGGACAGCCCATACATACGAACAAGCATTTGGGAGACTAGCGAGATGAATTTGCTGCACGGCTGCAGCCATATTCTGTCATGTAGGAACTCAGTACACAGCAATATCGTTGTATCTTTCAAAGAAATCCGTATGTATGAGTTAGAGGCCCTGGTTTAACTACACACTGCCATTGGTTGATTTATATTTTTATTTAAATATATTGCTGGACACATTTGGGACTTGCAAGCTGTTCGGTTATCAAATATTTCTCAGGAACAGAACCCTTTATTACCTGGAGAAGACCGGTACATAAAATGCCTCAAATTTAAATCCAGAATGTAGAAACAAAGAACTGCAGATGCTGATTACAGGGTCTTGACCCGAACTGTCACATTAACTGGTTCTCCAGAGATGCTGCTTGGCCTGCTGAGTTACTCCAGCACTTTGCATTTTTCAAATTTAAATCCATTGCAGTCAATAAATACATAAGGGGGGGGAAAGGGTAACTAGAGTGAGTGGGACCAAATAGGTCAATGAGGGCAGAGCTGGAGATGTTTTGTACATGGATTTCAGTGTGACATTCGACAAGGTTCCGCATGGTAGGCTGCTCTGGAAGGTTAGATCGCATGGGATCCAAGGAGAGATAGCTGAATGGATAGCAAATTGGCTTCATGGAAGGAAGCAGAGGGTGATGGTGGAACATTGCTTCTCAGACTGGAGGTCTGTGACTCGTGGTGTGCCTCAGGGTTCGGTGCTGGGCCCGTTACTGTTTTCATCTACATCAATGATTTGGATGAGAACATACAGGGCAAGATTAGCAAGTTTGCTGATGATACAAAAGTGGGTGGTTTTGCAGATAGTGAAAATGGTTGTGAAAGATTGCAGCAGGATCTGGAATCGATTGGCCAGGTGGGCAGAGGAATGGTTGATGGATTTTAATACAGAGAAGTGTGAGGTGTTGCATTTTGGGACGTCGAACAAGGGCTGGACCTACACAGTAAATGGTAGGCCTCTGGGGAGTGTTGTAGAGCAGAGGGATCTATGAGTACATGTGCATGGTTCCCTGAAGGTCGAATCGCAGGTAGGTAAGGTGGTCAAAAAGGCTTTCGGCACTTTGGCCTTCATCAGTCAGAGTACTGAGTGTAGAAGTTGGGAGGTCATGTTGCAGTTGTATAAGACGTTGGTGAGACCGCATTTAGAATATTGTGTTCAGTTCTGGGCACCATGTTATAGGAAAGATATTGCTAAGCTTGAAAGGGTTCAGAAAAGATTTATGAGGATGTTGCCAGGACTAGAGGGTGTGAGCTATAGGGAGAGGTTGAGTAGGCTGGGTCTCTATTCCATGGAGTGCAGGAGGATGAGGGATGATCTTACAGAGGTGTACAAAATCATGAGAGGAATAGATCGGGTAGATGCACAGTCTCTTGCCCAGAGTAGGGGAATCGAGGACCAGCGGACATAGGTTCAAGGTGAAGGGGAAAAGATTTAATAGGAATCCAAGGGGTAACCTTTTCACACAAAGGGTGGTGGGTGTATGGAACAAGCTGCCAGAGGAGGTAGTTGAGACTAGGATTATACCATTATTTAAGAAACAGTTAGATAGGTACATGGATAGGACAGGTTTGGACAGAGTGGGACTAGTGTTGCTGGGACAATGTTGGCTGGTGTGGGCAAGTTGGGCCGAAGGGCCTGTTTCCACACTGTATCACTATATGACTCTAATAATATTAAATACCAAAGGATGAATTATACACAGGCAACTGGCCCAATGATGGCCTGCTGGTGCCACCTCTCAAGGCTAATTTCTAAAGCAGAATATAACCTTCAAGGGAATGAAAGCAAGAAAGCTTTGCCAAAACTAATTTCCTAATTTTCATCAAAATAAACATTTTCCCATGACCCATATTCAGGTTCAAAACATTGTTTAAATGGACTGATATCTTATTTTCATATCAACATTTTAAAAGTGTTGTTCATATCTATCTGATAACAGTTAAAAAGAAACACAGTCCACAAATCCAAGGTTCATTGTGAAGTCAAAAGCAATTTTCCCAAGCTGTGTAAACAATGTTTACCGGAAGGCTGATTAGGCAAATACCATTCTCAGTCTTGATGACAAGTCAGTGACTTTGATCTGGATCGGGTCAGTGCGAGAGTGAAATGAGATCAGCAAGATTTAGGATTGTCCTGTATAGTCCGAGATGTGTGTCACCAATGATCAACAAGAAACGCAGCTGTTCTGAATGAGGCAGACAGCTGAAAAAGACAGACTATAAAAATTACTGGTTCACAATAAGATTAAGTTTTAGAAGAATGAGAGGTTATCACACTGAAACATATTATTTTTTGGAGCTTGAAAGACTGATGCAAAGAGGATGCATTCACTGACTGTGACCAGGAGCTGCAGTTAAAATTATGAGCAAGTCATTTTGCACATGCACAAGGAAAATGTCAGAGGGCTTGAGGGCTGTGGATGCTTAAGATTTATATCAAGGCATATCGGGACACTGGAGAAAAATGGTGCTGAAGTAGCTAGACTTTTATGACCAGTAGACCATGCTCTAAGCATCAGATGGCCTATTCTCGCTGCCATTTATGGTCTTGATTTTGAAACATTCCAACATTACTCAATGATAGGCTGCATATAAATAGGCCATACATTCTTGCATGGTATTTACCGTGTACTTCTGGAGTAAATATATACCATAGCTATTACATTCTCATGTTCAATGTACCTTCAGTATTTCAATGCATTCTTTATTCACTCTTACGAAATGGAATACTTACGAATTCCAGGTATACTCTCTATGGGTATCTGCCGAACTCCTTCCTTGAAGCAGGTGAGGCCTGGGTAAACCTTCCGGATCTGTGCTTGTTTTCTCTCGATCAACTTCTTTATTATCTGAACTCAAAATAGAAATGTATTACTTCACTTGCAGTGGACGGTAGATATTTAGTACTGGTTCTTTTGGAACAACTGATTCACATTGTGCTAAAAAATAAAAAAAACGTTTCCATATTCTGTGCTGTCCAGCAAGTGTAGCATTCTGTCGCTAAGCCAGTTTCACTTGACTGGAACCCAATTCGTTTTTGACTGGTGAAAGCGTTATTTAAAGTTATTGCCGTAATGTCGGCATGATCACTCTCATGACTTGACGAGAAGCACTCACATGTGAGAGAGTTCAAGTTCCACTCTAACCTGAGCACAAAAAATTCTTCCAACATTCCAGTGTCCACCAAATTTTTATTCCCCCCCCCCCCAATCAAAGCGTTCAGCTTGATGGATCAATCTTCCACCTGTGATATTGGTTTGTTTCTGCAATCCCTGCCCCCCATCTTTATCTTTCTTCTCACTCTAGCCATGTCTTCTTGCTCTGCATTTTATATCTCCTACATTATTTTCTCTATGTTCCCATTCTCTCTAACTGGGCGCATTCACTCATTGACTTGATACCCTTGTTTATATCTTATCCCCATTTTTAGTGTCAGAGATACCCCTTACCCACCTCTCACCCTCCCTTTAACATAACAAGCTTCTTTTCTCACTTTTCCCTGCTGCAATGAAGGGTCCTTGACCTGAAACATTAACTCTGTTTTTGTTCCCACAGACATGGTCGACCTGCATTTTTTTTTAATTTATTATCTGGAGGTAGTTGAGGCAGGTACTATAACAATATTTAAAAGACATGTGGTACATGGAAAGGAACGGTTTAGAGTTTGGACCAAACGTGGGAAGGTGGGACCAGCATTGATGGGGCATCTTAGTGCCATGGGAAAGTTGGGCCGAAGTTTTTGTGCTGTATGACTCTATGGGCCTTATCACATTGTGATTTGTGAGAGTTTGCACAACTAAAAGCACCCACTCTGACAAGTTTATATAGTTTTGATTAACAGTCAACATAAGAATTTATTTAAACATGGAATATAAAAACACAAAGGACCTCCCCTGGTTACGAATCCCTGACTTACGGACAGTACGTATATATGAACATTGTTTGAGAGACAAGTACGATGGATTTACTCGTTGCTGCGAAGCAGTCTTCTCTGTGGGAACATGGTTGGCGACATTATCATTAAGTCTTGCACAAAAATCTGAATGGTTCATTTAACCACCCTGGTTACACGTTGCACATGGTTAGCCTATGTTTTAATTTAAATATATTGCAGGGCAACTGCATTTCCAACTTACAAACTGTCCAGGTTACCAAAAGGTCTCAGGAATATGGGATGACCTATATGGAGATACGAGAAGTTCTGCTGCAAAGTAATGGCTGTGTTCCTAAGAAACCTCGTGTTATAGAAAATAGTGATATTATAAATAACTTAATGGGGAAGAGGAGGTATGGGGCAAGAGAGTTTCAGATATGCAATAACAAAGTTATTTTTTCCTCACAGGATTTTCAAAAAATCGTTTTAAGTTTATTTTTGCTTTGCAATCTAAAAGGCCTGTCCCACGGGCAGGCGGTTACTGGCGGTGTAGCAGGAAGTTGGGACCGCGTATGGACCGCCAGAGACCGCGCATGCCCCGCGGGGTCGGTCCCACGCAGACCGCCGGGACCATATGTAGTTGGTCCCGACACCGTGCGGTGCTCAGAAAAGCTGACACTGTTCATAAATCTCGGCCTACCGCCCAGCCGCCTCTTCACCGCGAGCATCGCCAGTGCGCCGTGAGCACCGCATGTACGCCGTGGGCCGTCTCGACTTCATCGCTTAGCGCGTTGCGTTGCGCGATGACGTCATCAACCGACGCCGCGCGACGTCCATTCCAGTCGGCCCGTGGGACAGGCCGTGCGGTGACCACCCAGCATACGCGCGGCAACAGCTTCCGGTAAGGTTTAACTTACCGCATGCTCGTGGGACGCATCCGAGTGGCGCTCCCGCGGCATATGTGCGGCGCTTCCAGGGACGCCGCGCTTCACCGCCAGTAACCGCCTGCCCGCCTACAATGGCTATGTTACATTGTTTAATAGAGTAACAAAAACTAATAGAAGCAATCTCCTGTTCATTTCAATGTCTTCCCGTGGTGAAAGTAGCAGCTGTTTTCTTAAGAGAAAATGGTGTCTGATTATTGCAGGGATGCTACATGGAAACTTTTTTTTCCATGACAGCATTTTTTCTGCAAGCCAATTTCCAAAGTACCTTCAGTAGTTTACTAACTCCCGAGTGAAATTGCGTTATAGCCAGTTAGGCCTGCATAATACAAAGGTATTTTATAATTCATCACATGTGCAATCTCCAATTTGTGTTGTGGAAACAAGTGTTATAGCAAAACTACCAGTCTAACATTTTGAAGTATGGAAAATTACCCAATTAGTATTATAAAAATTGTAAAATGGAATTAGGATGGGTGCCCACTGTTCAGCATGGATATGGTGGGCAGAGTGGCCCATTTCCATGCTGTATGACTCAGAGAATGAAATTAATACAGATAGGTACCCACTGGCAAGTAATAGAAATTTAAAACTGGCATCAAGGCCTTATTGACCTTCTATACACTTTAGTTCAATTAAATGGCCTGAACTTGCAAGGAACTACATTGTCACATTTCAAGGGTTTCCAAGTTAAATGCGTAGAACTGAAGGTGATTTTCTACACAAATAATGCAAAGTTACATGTGATAGATGTACCTCTTTTTGCTTCTTGATTATATGTGACAGTTCTGTGTAAGGAATTCTGGGATTAAGTTCACATTCCATCAACGTTGCTCCTTCATAATCCTTGATGTAACCCACATACCGGCTTTTAGGAACTTTTATATCCTTTGAAAAACCCTGATAACAAGAGAGAATAACGTACAAAAAAGTTCAACACCTTTTTCCAACTCCTATATTTGATCTTTTATTACATTTCTCTTTAGGAAAAAAAATTGAGCTAAATGGCATTACCTGCTTTTTGAAGTAGCCAATGGCATATTCATCCGCATAGGTCAGGAAGTGTAAAATATTATGTTTAATGTGATATTCTTTTAGATGATTCATCAGATGTGTCCCGTAACCCTGTGGTGAATTAATATTTATTTATTTCTTTAATGTTCTATGCATTTATTGGTGCTTATTATGGGTGTATGACATTAAATGAAAACTGTACTACACACACACACACACACACACACACATATATACAGGCACTCCGCGACTTGCATAATAGGCGAGTAACGTAAACTCACACTTAAACAATCCACAGTAGGTGGTCCCTATTCTTGAATGACTTGTGTTATTGCTTCCCATCAGCTTCATAGCTATAAAAGCGCTGCCCGGGCTCGCTGCTCTTCCAGTTTTGGCCACTTTCAGTGCAACCACTGGGAAGGCGAAGGAGGCCGCTGAGAGCAACTCCTGGCTGAGTCACCGACATCTTACTTATTGTGCACCACTGAGCCTTTCTTGACCAGCTGCTGCTCCGCCCAGTTGACGTAGCTGTCGTGCGGCTCACGTTGTAGACCCTGGCCGAAAGCGATTTCTTCATGCTGCTGCCTCCGACAAGATGCGCACGGTCATTGTGGGGCTCCCTCCCCTCTCACCAGCCACGGTGACCAAGTACATCCTGTCGGTGGCAGCGGTCTGAAGAAAGCATGGTGAAATACCGTGTATTTCTTTCAGATCTAACAACAAAGCATCCTCCACTCTCTCAACCATAAAATCCCATTCACTTTTGTGATCAATGGACCAGTACACACCTACCCCTGCAATCAGAGGTAATCACTCTCACTCCCCCACTATGCCCAGCAACATTCCTAGATTGCAGCCTTGTGATGCACCAGAAAAAAAAAATACCCGTGGGTAGGAACACCACAAAATACTTTTAAAAGAATCTTGTGGTTAAATCTGTAGGCATTCAAGAAACATATCCTTTACAGTTTTCCGACCTCACCTCATTCTATTTTAGTATGCAACATGTAACAAAAATATTATTTTTGGTTATAAAACAAACTATGAAAGGCCAATAAATATGTTTAAAGGATGAAACCCTTCAAACAACCTTCATATCATTTTTTGCTGACTATAAACGGGGAAAAATGCTTCAAGAAGAATTAATTGCAAGAACACACAGATTTAAGGATAACATGAGCTTGACAAAAAAAAAAAATCAGAAGCAATTAGCATTTGGACAAATTCTGCCTCTAACTTTGAAGGTTCATCTCTGTACATGCTGATAACTGCCGAGTTTTGTATATCATTACAAATCACTACAGGGACTTATCTCTTACCTTCACCTGCTCATTGGAAGTCACAGCACAAAATACAATTTCAGTGAATCCTTGGGTGGGAAACATTCTGAAACATATTCCTCCAATAACTCGGCCATCTTTAATGAGGGCCAGAGTCTTGTGCTTCCTGCAGTGAAAGTATGATTTTATGACATTTTGATTGAACAGCGTTCGGAAAGTTTACTAAAACATTACAACTTGTATTCAGAAAACTCAGATTTCAAAACAATTATTTGCCAAGCTTACACCAGTAACAGTGAAATATTCACCAATTCGTGTTTATGGGAGCACAACGCAAAGTTTAATCACAAATTATATTTTTTAAACTGTAATTATACTCGTACTGTCCAGTAAGTGTCACATTCTTTTTGCTGTCAGCTAATGTTTGGTACTGGTTAAAATGGCAGCAAGTCCAGAACTTCCATGTAAAACATAGGAAACCCCAAAGTTAACAAATGTTGTTGTGTGTTTTAATATGTTCTTCCACTGAACTCTGAAAATTGGCTGCACACTACTAATAATAACACCTCTTGACTTTAAAGTAACTATTAAGGCCAATGCCATATATTTTCTCATTATTTATAAAAGAGCACACATTAGAAAGGTTCATTTGTACATGTCTCTCTACAAATGTACGAGTGAAACAGAGCTCCAAATGTACGTACGGATCAAAGACAAGGCGTGTGATGTATTCTTTTGGCATTCGTGGTAACTGATGAGAGAAAACATTTTGCAAGCCAACCAGCCACATCATTATTTTCTTGTTTGATCGCTGAGAAAGTGAATTTCCTATGACATGAAATTCAATGACACCTCTTCGTTCTTCTAGACGTGCTGCTTCATCACGAGCTGCATTTGCTGACAACAGATTTGTCTGAAAGAGATCCAAAAAAAAGTGCCATTGAAATTCTCAATGGTCATCTTAAATAGTTTCAGTTCTTCTTGGAGAATAAATGAGCTCAATACAGTGCACGCAAACCTATTCTGGAAGAGCACTAGAGCAGAATATTAAAAGAACTGCAGTGTTAATACAGCCTTATTTAAACAATTAGCATTGGTTTATTATTATCACATGTGTTATTGATACAGTGAACAACTGTGTACTGAGATACAGTGAAGAACTGCAGATGCTGGCTTAATTTGAAGATAGACACAAAATGCTGGAAAAACTCAGTGGGACAGGCAGCAACTCTGGATGAAGAAGGGTCTCGACCCGAAACGTCACCCATTCCTTTTCTCCAGAGATGCTGCCTGTGTTACTCTAGCATTTTGTGTCTATCTACAGTGAACAACTGTTTTGCATGCTATGCACGCAAATCATATCATATGAAAACAACAGCGATAGGAAACAGAGTGCAGAATATGGTTATAGCTACAGAGAAGGGGTAGATAAAAACAAGTGCAAAATCGGCAACGAGGTAAATTGGGAGATCCTTCACATACGAGCAGGTCCGGCTCGCCCGCCGCAGAACTGGGAAGCGGGCCTGGAGTGGGGCCAAGGCTCATCTCCTGCTTGTCCCTGAAGATCAGGAACTGGAGGGTGGAGAGTCAGCGACAACGGAGGTTGCTGAACAAAGGGCCAGTAAGGAGAACCGGGGGTCTCACCTTCCATGTCCTCAAAGTCGGCTGCGGGCATGAAGGCTGGGCAAGGAGAGAACCAATGGTTCACTGGCGATCCGAATGGAAGCGGCGGCTGCAACAGGCGTTCATAGCCAGCTGCAGCTGGGACTTTGAAAATGGTGACTATTGCACATGGACTCAGTGGAATACAATACTTATTGGGATTGTACTTATGTAGGGCAATAATCTTACTGATCGGTATGCAATAAATGATTTTCACTGCACCTTGGTACAAGTGATAACAAAAGAACCATTAACCATTGACCACCTCGGAGCTTTAACCTCTCGACCATCTCCACTTCTGCACCATTAAAGCAGACAGGGGTGTGTATTTGTAAATAAATATTTGGGAAACAAGTTATGTTGCGTCAATTTATCTTTTGCCGAGCAAAAAAAAAATTTTTTTAAATCACATCCTGAATCTGAATTTCCTACAACCTTTCCCCCCCTCCCCCCACCCCCACCCCAAGTAAAACATATGGAAGTTATGCAAAAAAAAGTCAAGTATCTTGAATGCCAATAATTGCAAAGATTAATCGAGGACATCTGTACCACCGTAGTCCATATCAAATGACTTGTGGCATGCATTTTAATCATTTAAATAAAAAATTAACCCACCTCTGGACCTAACATAGCTGCTGGATCTGTGATCGTCAGCATTACTTCATTAACCAGCTCCATAGGAATGTCACCCATCACTCGCATTCTCTTTGCATCTTCTAGGGTCATGGTGTCAGGCAGCTTCCTTTTCTCTCCTGTAAAGTACAATATACCAACTAAAGGTATTCAACATAAATACATTTTGTCCCAGTTGGTCAGCTGAACGCGGTTCACAATTATTTCACTGCCACACCAGATATGGAGTATCAGCTGTGATTTTTAATCTTGAAAGGATAATATGTACAAACTGGATTGGGATCAGTTACAATGCTTCCAACAACGAAACACAAGAGGCTGCATCGTAGTGGGCTCGGGCACAGCCCTCGCCACCATCAAATGCATTAAAAGGAAGTGCATCCTTAGAAGGTGGCATCTATCAACAAGAATTACTACCATCTGGTCCATGCCCTCCTCTCACTGCTTTCATCTTGCAGGAGGTACAGAAGTCTGAATTCCCACACGGCCCCGTCAAGGAATATTGCTTTCTTATAATTATCAGGTTCTTGAACTAACCTACACAATCCTAATCCTACCTTGTCTAACTTCAATCAACACAACCTGGGGTCTCAGGATGGAGGTGAGGGAGGCGGTATAGGGACCCCAGGTTGTGTGGATTGAAGTTAGACAAGATAGGATTAGGGTCGTGTGGGTTAGTTTCCCTCTTTACCACCATCCAGGGACCCCAGCAATTGATCCAGCCGAGACAGAGGTTCACATCCACCTCCTCTAACCTCATCTACTGCATCCGGTGTTCCTGATGTGGCCTCCTATACATCGGCAAGATCAAGTGTGGACTCTGCCATCGTTTCGCCGAACACTTGCACTCGATCTGCCAAGGCCTACTGGATCTACTGGTTGCTAATCATTTTAACTCTTCTTCCCATATTGAGCTTTCTGTTCTGTACCTCCTCCATTGCCAGAGCGAAGCCGCAGGCAAACTGAAGGGACACCTCATATTCCGCTAACAACCCAAAGGTATGAACATTGAGTTCTCCAATTTTCTCCCCACACCCACCCCCCACTTCTTCCCGAATCACGCCTATTTCTCCCCTCCTACATTCCTTCCTCTAGCTTCACAATTCTCAGCCCGTCAATCCTTTTGACTCACACCTCCTGTCTTTTCATCTCTGTCCTTTGTTCCACCATTTGCCTATCAACATTTCTCCATCACCAATTTCAAACTATTACCTGCCAGGCACTGCCCTGCCCCTCCAAGCTTTTTGCATTAAAAAACACAAATTACCCCATTAAAATGTCATTCATTATTCTCTACGTTTTAGCAGCAGAATATGGTGAGCTATGTTAACATATTTAGGAAAATAAAACAAATATTTCTTGAAGAAGAATCCTGGCTCTATGTCATATTATTGAATTGCACTTGCAAAGACCGTGGAATAAGTCAATTCAATATTCTTTCAGGAGAGGAAAAGCATTCGCAGATGGGACTGGTAAAAGGAGGGAAGAGTCAGAAGTCTTGGTCCCCATTAATAGCCGTGTTGGAAATGTTAGGTAGTTCAAGGGAAAGGGCAGAAATCTTGCTCTGCACACTGCCAAAAGTTCCCCAGAGATACTGCCAGACATTATTCCAGCACTTTGTATTATTTGGAACAGATTTTGTAGGCAATCACAGTAACTCTAATGTAATACAAAGAGAACCCAAAAGTTCATTTGTAGACAGAAGGAACTGCAGATGCTGGTCTACAAAAAAGACACAAAGTGCTGGAGTGTCTCACTGGGTCCAGCAGCATCTCTTTCACCTTCCACCTATATTCCTTCCTCTGGCTTCACATTCTGCGCCTCTTCCATCCTTATCTCACTTTGTCTTTCGTCTTGGTGGCGTTGTGGCAAAGCTACAGACTTATAGCGCCAGAGACCCCGGTTCAATCCTGACTACGGGTACTTGACTGTGCGGAGCTTGTACGTTCTCCCCGGGACCTGCATTTCCTCCCACAGCCCAAAGACGTACAGGTTTAGAGGTTAATTGGCTTGGTATAAAAATGTAAAATTGTCCCAAGTGTGTGTGTGGTAGTGTTAATATTCAGGGATCACTGGTCGGTGCAGACATTGTGGGCCGAAGGGCCTGCTTCCGCACTGTTTCTCTAAACTAAACAAAAATAACTAAGTCTCCGGCCTTTACCCATCCATCTGCCAATGATCTCCCTCATTTGTTTCTACCTTTCACCTGCCCCCACCACTCTTCCAACTTTTGCCCCTCTACTATAAACAGTCTGAAGAAGGATTCCAACCCAAAGCGTCGCCTATCTATGTTCTCCAGAGATATCCACCTGACCCGCTGAGTTACTCCAGCACTTAGCTTCTTCCAGAAGTTAATTTCTTGGCGACTTGCATTTTCTCTACCATCAGCATTCCAAATCTAGCCCTCATATCAGTACACTTAAACAGACAATTTCTGAACCATGGTATATTTTGCAGTAGTATAAATATTTTCATAAAATAAAATGTCGATTACCAATAAAATATATGTATAAACAGAGGACTGATGCCATCAAGTGTCAAAGATGCATTATTACATTTTTGGGGGAAATAAAAACAAATGTTAGAGGTAACTTGGTTAAATCTTGCATTTTTCAGTAAGCCTTTATCAACGTCGTTTGTTACACGATATTTCATATCCATTTGTTCAATTAAATGGCAGATGCTTACTCAACAAGTACCAAGCATTCCAAACTGACACAGATTCTCATCAATTTAAATAACCTTCCAATTCAAAGTCTGAATTATGCTAAGTGGGTGTCGCCCAATTGAAATAGAACAAACGTTATAAAAAACATTCCAAACAGATGCGACACTACTGAAAGAATTATATCATCACTTTACATGAAAAGTACAAGTAATGTAATCACATTACAATGCTTCAAAATTTTCCAGCTCTAATATCAGAGTTGAAAACATTACTTACAGATTACAGCAATGCAGCAATTACCTGGTGCTGGCTCAGAAAGTCCCATGTCAACACCGATGGATGCTGGACTTGAGGTACTATTGGTGCTTCTGCTTGATGGAGGGTTACTAGGAACTGGAGATGGAATAACAGCTGAAAGCAAAATTACAGTATTATTTTCCTAAACACAAAATTTCATACACCCTGCATTAAAGCAAACAAAGTAATGTAACATGACCTGTTGTCCAACATACATCAAGAGGGTCCCACGCTCAAAACATTTCTTTTTTTTTTTGTAATGACAATCGGTGAACATTTTTTAATATTTGCAGTGCATTTGTATTTTCAAATTAATATGTACGACGTACATTAATCCTTTAAGGACTGAAGCAGCATTAAAATACAAATTTAAAATCTGCTATATGAATATCAGGCATAAGTAAATATTCAAAAATAAAAAGCTGTAGATGATAGAAATCTAACAAAAACAATATACTGGAAATACTCGGTAGGTCAAACCATATCGGAGGAAGAGAAAACAATTAACGTTACAGTTCAAAGAGAAAGAAAAAGAAAATATCAATACAATCCGGAAGAACAACAAAGAAGAATGGGAGGGAGAGGGTATGTGGGCAAGGGAGCAGAATCAGGTCAGGACAACAACAACAAAAAATTAAAAGCACAGGCAATTATACGGATATTAATTACTTTTGTACTCGGGGCAAGGTTTGTTGATACTGAGGAATTCAACCAATTCTCATATCAGGCGTGCAAAATCAATGCACTGTTAAAGTTCCCTTTAATCTGAATTAAGATTGTTTCATTGCCTCCCATGGATGAGCACCCTCTTTCTACAGCGAGACATTTTCAATTTCACACACCAGTTATCTCATGTTATCACTAAATGAGATTACCAGCTCGTGCTGAATTAGGAACATTTCATGCTCCAACCCATGAACTGAAACCTCAGGGTACCAGGTAAACTTTCATTGTCTGCATCTCCACAGAATCTGACGAACATATACCTATAATGACTATTAACACAAGAGACAGCTACCTGTCTGTTGTCCTAGTTGCACTCCTTCTGACGCAGATAAAGTGAAATCAGAATCCCATATTGGAGAATTCAGCCCATAAATCTCTTCCTCCAGCATAGACAGAAACCTACACAAATAAATTGAAATGATTGATGAAACGGAACAAACACCAGCAATAGCAAAGCTATAACAATGTTAAGCTCAAATCGTATTTCACAAGTTAAAAAGGTTTAAAAGTACAGTTCCATGTAAAAACATCTAAAGTTAAGAAGGCAAGTTACAAGAGAAAATTAGAACAATGATACAGTCAAGTTTATACAGAAATTGGCTGGTTTGGAACAGGTACATTTCAGAGCAGAGCATCAAATAATCCAATCATTAACATATTTTGTATCGACAAGAATACGGAATTGTTATATATTCCAGATGTAGTATTCTTAATAAAACTCATCCTGGGGAGATAAACCAGGTCGCAGACTTTTCACTGCGTGTATTTCATGCAATTAAAAAGATTACTGCTGGAGTAGATGTGCATTCAGGGAGCAATACTAAGCCCCCTTGATTCTGTCTTACAATTACTTCTGTCAAGAAATGCCTGCACTAGGAACCGGAAGCCCGCATACTAATTATTTCCCAAGATATGGCTGTATATGCCAGCTCTTTCCAAATTGGTTTTGTTCAAGCATCTTGAAAATTGAGAGATTGGTGGGGGAGGAGGGGGGGGGGGGGGGGGGGGAAAGAGGAGAAAATGTTAGAGGCTGCTTCAAAGAAAAACTGTTCTGCTGCAGCTGCCTCTATAATAGTGCCAGATATTGCTTCTTTCATAAGCAAATGCTACATCAGAATTGAGGCATTAACCTCTTACTTTGGAAAGTGGGTCAGAATAAGCGTTCGTTTTTCAGGCATCAGTTTATCCTTTTCCACTCTGAACTTCTCGAGTAGCTGACGTCGGGTTACTGTGAAGATGGAACGAAGTAGCGTTCGTCCAAAGACATGTGTGGTTTCATACCGAGGAAGGCTGTCACAGCTTTGTGGTACATGACAGTAGCACAGCCACCTAGAATATAAACAAGTTCACAAAGTATTACTCTTTAGATTTTGGACATAAATATGAGGAAAATCAATGTGAACAATTTTGCAGTGCATTCAGGATTATTATTTTTTTAATTTTGCAAGTGACAAACATAGTAAAAACTTGTGGTGGGTGCCTGGATGCACTGCTAGGGGAAGTGGTGGAAGCAGATCCAATAGCAATATTTAAGAGGCATTTACACATGGCATGGATAGCAAAGGTTTAGAGGGATATGGGAAGAATTTAAGGCACTGGGCTTACTTTGTTAGTATGGATAAATTAGCTGACAGATTGAAAGTTGTAACCAGCACAAATTATTGTTGCACCATCAACTAGTTACAATCTATATTAGTGAGTTGGACAAAAGGACCAGGTGCATAATAGCCAAATTTATTGATGAGTAAAAAATAGATGGGAAAGCAGGTCATGGAGGATAGAGAGTCTGCAAAAGGAATATTACGAGGTTAAGAAAATGGAAAAGTATTCGATTGGTGGTATAGAATGTGATGAAAATGCAAGGTTATCCAATTTGGTAATGGGTGTGAAAGAATACTGGCACCTCGCATGTTACGCAGAGGTTACGTGCTTGAAATGCAGCTCATGAATCAAAAAGTGCGCAAATTTAACATATGCCAGACACCACACGCAACTGCACCGCCATATGGTGCCAGGCAAAAAATTGAGCGTGTTATTTCGAAAATAGGAGCACCTAAATTAAACTTTGATAGGAATTAAACAAGTGCATTATTCTAAAAATGCATAAATCAAACACACATAAAACACAAAGTGTCTATTATTAAAAAGGAACAAGACTACAGGATGCAATTGTCACAAAGTGATCTGGAGGTCTTCAAGTACAAACACAAAGTACATGCGCAGTTACATCCAACAATTGGAAAGTCAAATGGAATGTAAGTCTTCTATTTAAAAAAAAGGGAATGGCGTTTAAAAATTGGGAAATCTTGCTACAACTGTGCATTTTAGGCAGTCCATCCAGATAGAGAATAATTTACTACCATTCAATTTCAATCAGTTCCATTGTCTTCCCATGTGATTTAGGTCAGCTATCTTGTTTTTCAAGCCAGTTCTTCGTGACCAGTGAAAAATCTTCCCTTCATCTGCCCAGTCAATCCCTAAGCTGTTTCAATGAGATCACCTCCCATTCTTCAAAAACCCATAAGAATATCTTCTACTTTATCTCTTATTACATTGCAAAGCTGCCATACCAGCAACAAGTAATGATCACTCTGCTCCCTCTATGTTGAGTTTATGCTTTCTCAGGAGACCTAGGTCGTACACTCAATGTGTAATTTCACCAACATTGTACAGTAGTAGAACATTTTTTGTTTTAAAATCCTGCTACAAAGGACAATGTATCATCCACCCTCTATCATCAGCCACTTCAAAACCAATAGGACTGAAATGGAAGCAAATCATCCTCAAATCGCACAAAGTGGTGCAGCTGAAATTGCTTACTTCACCTTCATGTTAGTTTTCAACAGTTCCCAACGAGTGCATAGAAGCACCATAGATTTGAGACTGGACAGTTTCAGAAGACATAATATTTCCTTCCTCCCTCTGTGCCAGATGCATACTGCATCTGCTTACCAAACTAAGGCTACCAAGAAGGATTTTAATTAAAGATTTAAGATACTATGCCTCAGATGACAAAATCTTGTACTTATTTTGCAGTGATCATGCCCATTGGGGTTTAGACACTCCCATCTCAAATTAATTGTGGCAGAATCAACACAATTTCTGACATCAATCAGTTGCAAAGAAAAAGGAGACTCATTATTTGGCAACCTAAATCAAAGCGGCATAACAATAAATCCTACTGAAACCATAAATGTCGTAATGTAATAAGGACTTTACAGTACACGTGTTAAAAAGGACTGCTGGCATCTTAATGCTTTCATAAAGTTCCTTTCCCTTATATTAACACTCCTGTTTGACATAACAAATATGAAAGTAAAACCAGCAATAGCACCCTCATAAACCAACCTCTAACGCTTGAATACCTGGTATAATTAACTTTGTACGCATCAACATCTTCATTCTGGGACCTCTGCCGGAATTGTGATGGAGTTTCCAGCTTCCAATAGTTCAAACAGAGGAGAAACATTTTGGAAAGTTCAAACATAGTTTGCTTTTCTTTGGCAGGAATGTGACTGAATTTGTACTGAACAAAATTTAGAATTCCCTGAGAGAAACAGAACATTGAAGATTTAAATTTGTGGTACATTTATGTTCAATATTTATTCTTATGTATCCCTCTAAAATATACTTTTCCTTTGTTTCCTGTAAAATGGCCCATTGCACATCATCTAATGAAATTGTTAGGCTCATTGGGGCCAATTTCAACTTCTGAGGCTCCTGGCAGATTGAATAAATCGATTGCCAGCAAGAAAATATAAATGGAGCTATTTTATACCCAGGGCTCATTTATATTGTGCCATTCATCTGAAAGCTTCAGATAGTCTCCCAACACAGACTGATACAAAAGTGTCTGGCTTAACATCTGCTTGTATAGCAACCATGTAAATATCTGGGTGATATCAGGGTAGTAAACACAAATGATGAATATAAACCCCATTTCAGAGACTCAAGCATTTAATCAAGCCAGACTGCTCGGTGCACTGCTGAGGGTGCACTGCGCATCTAAATGCTATCAGTAGGTATGTTACAAAACTTACCTTCAGTCGCGCTGTAATTCTGCCACTGGCCGTGTGCGCGATTTTGGCGCCTTTAAGGGGGGGGCGGGGTTAAAACGCGGTTTCTCCTCCCTTGTCCTGGAAATATTTTGTTGGAGTACAAAACTTTGCTGACAAAATCGTTCCTACCGCCGTTTTGTGAATTTTTTTTAAAAATTAAATCGTCAATGTCAGCGCTACAGTCATTTTAAAAGCAGCTCCTGAAGCATCAACGCCAATAACGGGGACGGATTTCACACAATGGACAGGTAAACGAAAGTGCTTTCTTTAAATGTATAAAAGTGCTTCTTAAGAAGCCTTTAATTCACATTTTGTCATGCGACACGGTGATTTTACTCCCCGAATTAACGGCAGTATTTTTCATGCCAATACAGGGTTAAATTCACCGCAAATCAACGTTCCAAAAGATCGCGTTCCAGAAATTCTCACTCGCAAGATGAATTAAATCCCCATTAATTTACAGGTATTAAACATTCAATTCCTTCCATTTGGCCTGTAAATTCATGAAAATTAGATTTAAAAATTATGTTATATTGTGAATTATTGTGTGAATGTTATTTGGACACTTAGGCTATTTAAAAATGTTAATCTATTCTTAAGAAATTGATAGATGTTTAGATCTAGTAATTGAATTTTGTAATTAGCTACAATTAGGTAACTAACTAATTATATGCTTTACTTTCATGTCTTCGAAGTAAGATTGTTTCATATTTGTTTCAGAATGCTTCAATCTATAATACCTGGAAATTTCTTTCAGTTACCATAATTTTTAAGAATGTTATGGGCTTTTAACTGTCCTCGATCACAGCTTTTGTGTTAAGTCAATGGAAAAGCAATAGGGAACTAGATGCTAATTTCTGAGTATGATAATGGCCATAACTTTTTTAATACTGAAGATATGAAAGTGAATTAAGTGTCAAATTAAACTTCTTTTTATGCTTTATCTGATGGGATAAATTGCAGACTTGATTTTTTAAATCTCAAAATGTTGTAACATTGCTACTATCAGTTTCAACATCAAGGAGGTAGAAACATCAGCAAATACTTCAGCAAGATTTACTGCCCTAGGTTAGTTAAATTTCACCCGGGTAACTAGATATTGAACAAAACAATATACAAATTTAGAAATTTGTTGCAGAAAAAAACAATAAAGAGTGGTTTTCTTTCCCAAAGATAATTTATCCTCCAAAATCTGAAGCAACTTTTAGTTTATCGCATCCTGATCATAGTGCCGATCTTTTAATCATAACTTAATGTTGCTCCTTCTCAATGTGGACATAGATGTAATAAGGATTTTCTTCTCTACTTACAATTGAATCTCACTTAAGCTTCCAGTGTTAAAATCTCACCTGCTCTATACTTGGTTTATCAAAGGGGGGGCTTCCCAACTTTCCTTCCACGACAGGACGTATCATTTGCAAGATGCATTTCCGTAAAAGCTAGCAAGAGAGAAAACGAGTCAGCATCTTAACTTAATTCAACATATTGAAGAAAAATAGAATGGGCACAGTTTTAGTCTGAAGCGTACATTATATTCAGATTTTTGCTATTGTTCTCCATTTTGCATGACTTAACTTCCCTCAAGAAATTGAATTGTAACAAGATCAAACACAAATTGCCCATTTCTCACAGTATAGTAGCAGATTAAAAAACACCCAGATTAGGCAATAGGCTGATCAGGCCATTGATGAATATGTCCCAATTCATTTGTGTTCCAGAATCAAAATCAGATATCCCACAAATAGGAATTTGCCATATTTAAAAAAAAAGTTAACCACTTTTTTTAAAAACGTCATTGCCTTTATTTCTAATCCATTGCACAATCTAGGGCCTTCATGACAGAAGATTTGAGATTTAAATTATGGGTGACAGAATAATGTCAATGGTCCTCAAATCAAGAATCTGAATCAAAATTTACCATTGGTGTGAAAATCCTCGGTCATCATTTTCCCCATAGATGATAGCATCTTGTTCGTCTCCTAATTACGAAAACTCTTTTAATTTCTCATTAAGAATTCTACTTTAAGATGCGGACAAATACTACTCAAAATTAGATTTAAATTAAACATCAACTCCTCTGTCTCATTTGCTTTCGAGGTCTGTCCAATCATCAGAAATCCCAAATCTGTTATCTCAAACATATTCTGCTCCTTGCATTCTTGCTTTCATTTAATTTTATTACATGGTTTGGCAATAATATTCTGGAGTTAGGAAAATTATGAATTGAACCAAAATATAAGCACATTATCTTGGTTGTAATATCAATATATTATGGTATTGGTTTATTATTGTCACATGTACCAAGAGACATTGAGAAGCTTTGTTTACATGCTATCCAGTGATATTATACTACCGAGTACAATCAAGCCAAACACAAGTACAAAGAGAAAAATATCAATGTTGAATATGGTATTACAGCATTATAGAGAAAGTACAGATTAGAGAGAACAGTTACAGAGAAAATACAGGTAAAAGTACATGCTCCGTGGTGAGGTATGAATGCTAGAATCCCCAAGAGTAAGCTCTGACATCTATGCAAAAACTCATTATAACATCTATAGATAAACTATTATAGAGTCAGAGAGAATGAAACAGCATTGAAACATTGTTAGTTATATAGCTGTATAAATATATAGTTCTCAACAAATCCCAGAGATAAAAGCATGTATTTGGTCATTTATTATTGCTGTTTGTGGGACTTTGCCATATGAACATGTCATCTTGCTTTATATCAGTAACTGCACTTCGAAAAGGAACTTCAAGTACTTTCTGCATTGAAAAAAATATCTGGGCCATCCCCCACCTTCTCCCCAAAATAAAAACTAAGTGCAATGGTACATGCTCACTCAAAACAATTTTAAAATTTCAAAAAAATTCAGGGACCAAGGTTTTATTTTATTCCATAAACTTTAATGTATTAGTTCATTGATATTTGTTCCTATATACTCAAACCAAACGTTGCAACACACTGCAGCATTTCCTCTAGATATAGCAAAGGAAGCATGTCAAATGTCACCACTTGTGGCTTTGCAAGTGCTATATTCCAATTAACATAGGAAATATAGAACTATTGCTTCAATTTCTCAGATCAAGATGAACCAAACCATTTAAAAAAAATTTAAATTAAACTTACTTTGAAAAGATAAAAATACACTTGTTTTGTATCAGTGTCCTCCTCTTTGTGAACGGACATGAACAGATTCTCCACATCCACCACCATCCCAAGCAGTCGGTTAATCTCTTCTTCTGAAACATTATCCAGGTGAGAAACATGGTCCGCTAATGATCAAACAAATTATACAAACATAACAAATCCAAACATTAAAAGCTAAAAAATATTAGTTTACTGAGATCTCTACGATTATTTTAAAACTAGATCTTATTTCTAAAACAACTTCAATTTCAGGTTGATTTGCAGCTTTTGGAATGCAATCATCTCGGCTCCAGGCCATCCTCAGGATAATGTAATGGGCCCAAACATCTTCAGATGCTTCATCAATTAGTTCCCTTCCACCATAAGATCTGAAGTAAGGATCTTCAATGAGTGCACAATGTTCAATTCCATTTGCAAACATTCAGCAGCCCAAAAGGTTTAGACAATAATGAGGCCTTCACTGATAAATGGTATTGGCAACAACGATCTCTAACAATCCTCAGAATCACCAAAGATCAGAAACTCAATTGGATTAGCAACATGAATACTGGAGCTATAAATATGATCAGAGGATGGATATTCTGTCAGAAGTGAATAACTTCCAGTCGCTCAAAGTCTTCCCGCCACCTACAAGGCAGAAACCAAGAGTATGATGAAATGTTCTCCAATTTCTTGAACAAGAGCAGCTCCAACAATATTTAAAAAGCTCAACTCCACCCAGGACAAAGTATCCAGACTGACTAAAACTGCATGCACCATTGCACTGTTATTCATCCAGACACCTCCTGAAACAAAGTAGAACAAGGCTTCCGTTCTGAATGGGAATATCTCACCATTTTCACCATCTCATCAATTCCACCATGTTTAATTCCTGGAGCCCACTTCACAACTGCATTGTGGACGTATTTTCACCAGAATGACTGTAGTAGTTCAAGGCAGCAAGCTAATCATCTTCTCAGGGGGGGGGGGGGGATTACGGATGGGCAATAACATGCTGGCCTTGCCACTGATGCTCAAGCTCAAAAAGCTGAATGAGTTTAAAAATAATTGTGTAGCATCTTTGATGCAGCAAAGACCATTAGCATGTTACAGGAAGTTATCAAAATTTGATACACTGCCTCAAATGGAGATACTAGAAGAGTAGCAATTTTTTTGTATGCACCTTCAAAGAGAGGTGAAAATATTTAACAATTAAATTCTGGAGTGAGTAGTCAAAGTTTTATTCCATTACATAGGCTTTAGGGTTAACCCTATTCCTAGGATTGTCTAGACATCTGTCAAGTTACTGCATCAACCGATTCCATCAATAAGTTTAAGCGTCAAGGTGAAATCTCAATCTCCAAAGATATTTACCCAACGTGTGGCCACAACTGCGACAGGGTTCACTTAAGCTGGCAGCTGGCTGCTGAATGTCCATTCTTGGGGCCGTAGGAGGGTTGGGATTTTTCCAGCCATTACATTTGCAGGTATCGTTAGCCTAGAGAAAAATGAGATTTAAAATTATAAATTTTCAACAAACACGTCAGACCAATATATTATATATTTCAAACATATCAAACTTTGTTTCATTTAAAAAAGATAGAGAGGAACACACTCTGCTGTTTTTCACCTCTGGAAAAGTAGCTGAAACAAATTAGTAAGATATTATAACTATATTGATCAGCGGGTGAGGCAGCAACTCTGGAGAGAAGGAATGGGCTACGTTTCGGGTCGAAACCCTTCTTCAGACTGATCAGTCTGAAGAAGGGTCTCGACCCGAAACGTCGCCCATTCCTTCTCTCCAGAGATGCTGCCTCACCCGCTGAGTTACTCCAGCATTTTGTGTCTACCGTCGATTTAAACTAGCATCTGCAGTTCTTTCTTACACTAAACTATATTGCTGGTATATTATTAATTTAATAACAGGTTTCCTTAAAGTTAAAAATACAATAGTTATTCTTGCAAATGAATGTGCTGCGTTTTACTCTGCAGGTGATTATTTTGTTAAATGCCAATAAATCAAAACTGTCCGAATTTAATAATGCCCTAATTCTGTAGTTTCACTCTGCCCTACTGTGTCAACCCCAAAGATTTTCCCAAATAAAGTTTCATCTCTTGCCTCACCTCCAAGAACATGTATTCCATCAGTGCATGTTCCATTCATTAACTGCACCTGGTTTCTAAGTTTCTCCCCCTGGTTTCTCAGGGAATGTTTGTGGTCACCGTGCTCTGCTTCACTCCTATTCCTTAGGACCTCCTCCGCTGTTCCTGTTCAATTCCGATTTATTTTAATGGCCTCTGGCCTCTGCTCTTTTCCCCCAAAGTAAAGATGGTTGCTCACATTCCATTCCACATAACAGTCTGTGATTGCTCCACAGGATTTTGCTGATAGACACCTTTATTCAGTGGTGCAATGGGGACTTTCCCTT
>CM075986.1:12619514-12716603 GCA_038087875.1 Malacoraja senta
CAGTTACCATAATTTTTAAGAATGTTATGGGCTTTTAACTGTCCTCGATCACAGCTTTTGTGTTAAGTCAATGGAAAAGCAATAGGGAACTAGATGCTAATTTCTGAGTATGATAATGGCCATAACTTTTTTAATACTGAAGATATGAAAGTGAATTAAGTGTCAAATTAAACTTCTTTTTATGCTTTATCTGATGGGATAAATTGCAGACTTGATTTTTTAAATCTCAAAATGTTGTAACATTGCTACTATCAGTTTCAACATCAAGGAGGTAGAAACATCAGCAAATACTTCAGCAAGATTTACTGCCCTAGGTTAGTTAAATTTCACCCGGGTAACTAGATATTGAACAAAACAATATACAAATTTAGAAATTTGTTGCAGAAAAAAACAATAAAGAGTGGTTTTCTTTCCCAAAGATAATTTATCCTCCAAAATCTGAAGCAACTTTTAGTTTATCGCATCCTGATCATAGTGCCGATCTTTTAATCATAACTTAATGTTGCTCCTTCTCAATGTGGACATAGATGTAATAAGGATTTTCTTCTCTACTTACAATTGAATCTCACTTAAGCTTCCAGTGTTAAAATCTCACCTGCTCTATACTTGGTTTATCAAAGGGGGGGCTTCCCAACTTTCCTTCCACGACAGGACGTATCATTTGCAAGATGCATTTCCGTAAAAGCTAGCAAGAGAGAAAACGAGTCAGCATCTTAACTTAATTCAACATATTGAAGAAAAATAGAATGGGCACAGTTTTAGTCTGAAGCGTACATTATATTCAGATTTTTGCTATTGTTCTCCATTTTGCATGACTTAACTTCCCTCAAGAAATTGAATTGTAACAAGATCAAACACAAATTGCCCATTTCTCACAGTATAGTAGCAGATTAAAAAACACCCAGATTAGGCAATAGGCTGATCAGGCCATTGATGAATATGTCCCAATTCATTTGTGTTCCAGAATCAAAATCAGATATCCCACAAATAGGAATTTGCCATATTTAAAAAAAAAGTTAACCACTTTTTTTAAAAACGTCATTGCCTTTATTTCTAATCCATTGCACAATCTAGGGCCTTCATGACAGAAGATTTGAGATTTAAATTATGGGTGACAGAATAATGTCAATGGTCCTCAAATCAAGAATCTGAATCAAAATTTACCATTGGTGTGAAAATCCTCGGTCATCATTTTCCCCATAGATGATAGCATCTTGTTCGTCTCCTAATTACGAAAACTCTTTTAATTTCTCATTAAGAATTCTACTTTAAGATGCGGACAAATACTACTCAAAATTAGATTTAAATTAAACATCAACTCCTCTGTCTCATTTGCTTTCGAGGTCTGTCCAATCATCAGAAATCCCAAATCTGTTATCTCAAACATATTCTGCTCCTTGCATTCTTGCTTTCATTTAATTTTATTACATGGTTTGGCAATAATATTCTGGAGTTAGGAAAATTATGAATTGAACCAAAATATAAGCACATTATCTTGGTTGTAATATCAATATATTATGGTATTGGTTTATTATTGTCACATGTACCAAGAGACATTGAGAAGCTTTGTTTACATGCTATCCAGTGATATTATACTACCGAGTACAATCAAGCCAAACACAAGTACAAAGAGAAAAATATCAATGTTGAATATGGTATTACAGCATTATAGAGAAAGTACAGATTAGAGAGAACAGTTACAGAGAAAATACAGGTAAAAGTACATGCTCCGTGGTGAGGTATGAATGCTAGAATCCCCAAGAGTAAGCTCTGACATCTATGCAAAAACTCATTATAACATCTATAGATAAACTATTATAGAGTCAGAGAGAATGAAACAGCATTGAAACATTGTTAGTTATATAGCTGTATAAATATATAGTTCTCAACAAATCCCAGAGATAAAAGCATGTATTTGGTCATTTATTATTGCTGTTTGTGGGACTTTGCCATATGAACATGTCATCTTGCTTTATATCAGTAACTGCACTTCGAAAAGGAACTTCAAGTACTTTCTGCATTGAAAAAAATATCTGGGCCATCCCCCACCTTCTCCCCAAAATAAAAACTAAGTGCAATGGTACATGCTCACTCAAAACAATTTTAAAATTTCAAAAAAATTCAGGGACCAAGGTTTTATTTTATTCCATAAACTTTAATGTATTAGTTCATTGATATTTGTTCCTATATACTCAAACCAAACGTTGCAACACACTGCAGCATTTCCTCTAGATATAGCAAAGGAAGCATGTCAAATGTCACCACTTGTGGCTTTGCAAGTGCTATATTCCAATTAACATAGGAAATATAGAACTATTGCTTCAATTTCTCAGATCAAGATGAACCAAACCATTTAAAAAAAATTTAAATTAAACTTACTTTGAAAAGATAAAAATACACTTGTTTTGTATCAGTGTCCTCCTCTTTGTGAACGGACATGAACAGATTCTCCACATCCACCACCATCCCAAGCAGTCGGTTAATCTCTTCTTCTGAAACATTATCCAGGTGAGAAACATGGTCCGCTAATGATCAAACAAATTATACAAACATAACAAATCCAAACATTAAAAGCTAAAAAATATTAGTTTACTGAGATCTCTACGATTATTTTAAAACTAGATCTTATTTCTAAAACAACTTCAATTTCAGGTTGATTTGCAGCTTTTGGAATGCAATCATCTCGGCTCCAGGCCATCCTCAGGATAATGTAATGGGCCCAAACATCTTCAGATGCTTCATCAATTAGTTCCCTTCCACCATAAGATCTGAAGTAAGGATCTTCAATGAGTGCACAATGTTCAATTCCATTTGCAAACATTCAGCAGCCCAAAAGGTTTAGACAATAATGAGGCCTTCACTGATAAATGGTATTGGCAACAACGATCTCTAACAATCCTCAGAATCACCAAAGATCAGAAACTCAATTGGATTAGCAACATGAATACTGGAGCTATAAATATGATCAGAGGATGGATATTCTGTCAGAAGTGAATAACTTCCAGTCGCTCAAAGTCTTCCCGCCACCTACAAGGCAGAAACCAAGAGTATGATGAAATGTTCTCCAATTTCTTGAACAAGAGCAGCTCCAACAATATTTAAAAAGCTCAACTCCACCCAGGACAAAGTATCCAGACTGACTAAAACTGCATGCACCACTTAAACATTCATTAATCCCACCTACCGTGTACTGTGGAATCTATGGACCATCTAATAAATGCACTGGTTATTCATCCAGACACCTCCTGAAACAAAGTAGAACAAGTGCTTCCGGTGCTTGGGAAACACAAACTGGTTTGTTCCTTCCCCACCCCATTCTGAATGGGAATATCTCACCATTTTCACCATCTCATCAATTCCACCATGTTTAATTCCTGGAGCCCACTTCACAACTGCATTGTGGACGTATTTTCACCAGAATGACTGTAGTAGTTCAAGGCAGCAAGCTAATCATCTTCTCAGGGGGGGGGGGGGGATTACGGATGGGCAATAACATGCTGGCCTTGCCACTGATGCTCAAGCTCAAAAAGCTGAATGAGTTTAAAAATAATTGTGTAGCATCTTTGATGCAGCAAAGACCATTAGCATGTTACAGGAAGTTATCAAAATTTGATACACTGCCTCAAATGGAGATACTAGAAGAGTAGCAATTTTTTTGTATGCACCTTCAAAGAGAGGTGAAAATATTTAACAATTAAATTCTGGAGTGAGTAGTCAAAGTTTTATTCCATTACATAGGCTTTAGGGTTAACCCTATTCCTAGGATTGTCTAGACATCTGTCAAGTTACTGCATCAACCGATTCCATCAATAAGTTTAAGCGTCAAGGTGAAATCTCAATCTCCAAAGATATTTACCCAACGTGTGGCCACAACTGCGACAGGGTTCACTTAAGCTGGCAGCTGGCTGCTGAATGTCCATTCTTGGGGCCGTAGGAGGGTTGGGATTTTTCCAGCCATTACATTTGCAGGTATCGTTAGCCTAGAGAAAAATGAGATTTAAAATTATAAATTTTCAACAAACACGTCAGACCAATATATTATATATTTCAAACATATCAAACTTTGTTTCATTTAAAAAAGATAGAGAGGAACACACTCTGCTGTTTTTCACCTCTGGAAAAGTAGCTGAAACAAATTAGTAAGATATTATAACTATATTGATCAGCGGGTGAGGCAGCAACTCTGGAGAGAAGGAATGGGCTACGTTTCGGGTCGAAACCCTTCTTCAGACTGATCAGTCTGAAGAAGGGTCTCGACCCGAAACGTCGCCCATTCCTTCTCTCCAGAGATGCTGCCTCACCCGCTGAGTTACTCCAGCATTTTGTGTCTACCGTCGATTTAAACTAGCATCTGCAGTTCTTTCTTACACTAAACTATATTGCTGGTATATTATTAATTTAATAACAGGTTTCCTTAAAGTTAAAAATACAATAGTTATTCTTGCAAATGAATGTGCTGCGTTTTACTCTGCAGGTGATTATTTTGTTAAATGCCAATAAATCAAAACTGTCCGAATTTAATAATGCCCTAATTCTGTAGTTTCACTCTGCCCTACTGTGTCAACCCCAAAGATTTTCCCAAATAAAGTTTCATCTCTTGCCTCACCTCCAAGAACATGTATTCCATCAGTGCATGTTCCATTCATTAACTGCACCTGGTTTCTAAGTTTCTCCCCCTGGTTTCTCAGGGAATGTTTGTGGTCACCGTGCTCTGCTTCACTCCTATTCCTTAGGACCTCCTCCGCTGTTCCTGTTCAATTCCGATTTATTTTAATGGCCTCTGGCCTCTGCTCTTTTCCCCCAAAGTAAAGATGGTTGCTCACATTCCATTCCACATAACAGTCTGTGATTGCTCCACAGGATTTTGCTGATAGACACCTTTATTCAGTGGTGCAATGGGGACTTTCCCTTCCTTTACCCAATAAAGTTATAGAAACATAGAAAATAGGTGTAGGAGTAGATCATTCAGCCCGTCGAGCCAGCACCACCATTCAATATGATCATGGCTAATACTGCAAAATCAGTACCCCGATCCTGCTTTCACCCCATATCCCTTGATTCCGTTAGCCCAAAGAGCGATATCTAATTTTCTCTTGAAAATGGTGCTGGACACTGTGTTGTTTCACTGGGACAATCACACCATCTAATGTTGTACATATAGCCTCATTTCCACAAATACCCCTCCTAAACACACTAAAGCCCATCTACACCATTCATTTAAATTTGAAATTTAGATATTTCTAAATCTTAAACGTTTCAATTTTATATTACTACAATACTCCCCAAGCTCCCCTTGTAATTCATGTAAAATCTTGAAAATCTGAGATAATTTATGTGGACCTAAACGTAGATGGAGAGCAAATTTTCCAAACATCTTGCCCAATTTATATTTCAACCAAAAGCAGATTTTCATCTTAATCAATTAATTGTTATTTGCAGACTTTTATTGCGTACAAACTGGCTGCCACATCTTTCTCAAATACAATTGACAATGCTCCAATACATTATTATGATGTGCAAAAAAAGTAAATTGTCTCTTTTAGATTATCATTTGCTGTTAAATAAATTCCTCAAATAAACTCCAAAGAATTTAAATTGATAACAATGTTATTTTTCTACCACTGGCTTAACATCAAAAACATAGCAAAATGCAATTTAGTACAATGAAAATCAAGAGACATCATTAATATTTACAACTTTAAATGGACAGTCATTTTAGAAAAGTTAAATTGGCTTTTCTCCCTCAGTATGAAGGAACTACAGATGCTGGATTAAACCAAAGATAGCCACAAAACGTGGAGTAACTCAGTGGGTCAGACTGCATCTCTGGAGAAAAGGAATATGTGACGTCAGTCTGAAGAAGCGTCTCGACCCGAAACGTCACCTATTCCTTTCCTCCAGATAATTGTCTGACCCACTGAATTACCCCAGCTTTGTCTATTTTCTCCATTAGTGTTCACTTTTTTTCATTCTTGTGCAATTAATAATTTGTCTTCTTTCCTTTTACAATTGCCCTGAACTATGCTCCTTTATGTCTTTTGTGCACCTGCAGGATATCCATCTTTGTCTGATTGCTAAAAAGAGACACAGATTTCCTTTTTTTTAAAAATAAAATGCATTTAAAATTCCTACCCGCGAAATAATAGGTATACAAAAAAACCCTAGGTTTTAGAAAACTAAAGATATTGGAAGGCTCATGACATGACGCGCAATAAAATAACACAATCTTGGTGTTCTCCCATATGTTGCACATATTATATTCCGTCTGAAGATGGGTCACGACGCAAAACGTCACCTATTCATGTTCTCCAGAGATGTCCCCTGATCTGCCGTTACTCTAGCACTGTGTCCTTTTGTGTTTAACTGCCATCTGCAGTTCCTTGTTTCTCCATATTTAAATCCTGATTGACAGCCCCTCTTAAACAAATTACAACATTCTTCGTTCAATGTAATTTTATTCAGCATCAGCCAGAAGTGTAATATCCAAAAATACAGCAACAAAAAAATGGCCCAAGTATGGACTGCAGAGAAATAAATATGATATTAAATTTAAAGGAAAAGCCGCAAGGTTGACAGTAAATGTTTAAGAAGGAACTGCAGATGCTGGAAAATCGAAGGTAGACAAAAATGCTGGAGAAACTCAGCGGGTGAGGCAGCATCTATGGAGCGAAGGAAACAGGCAACGTTTCGGCCCATACGTTGCCTATTTCCTTCGCTCCATAGATGCTGCCTCACCCGCTGAGTTTCTCCAGCATTTTTGTCTACCTAAGGTAGACATTAAAAGCAGGATTGAAAATATTTCATAATTCAGCAAAAGGCATTCAAGAATTTGATTAAGAAAGGGAAAGTAAAATAAGGGAGCAAATCTCAGAAACACGGACAAAGGGCTTCTATAGGTATACAAGAAGAACTGATAGAGGGAAAACTATAGATGGAGTGTATTTAGATTTTCAGAAGGCATTTGATAAGGTGCCATATAAAAGCTGATGCACAAGACAATGGATCGATGTATTGAGGGAATTGTGTTAGCAAGAAGATTGGTTATAGGATAAAAGAGAGAGGGGATAAATGTTTTTTTCCAGGCTAGAAAGATAGAATAGCAAAGTGCCCTATAGGTCAGTTATAACCTTCAATATTTTACATTTATATTAAAGACATGAAGAAGGGAAGAATACAAGATATTCACTTTTGTCGATAGTACGAAAATAGCATAGGGCATATTGCAATGAGGATAATGAAAACTGTGCAACAGAACAAAAATAGGTTGAGCAAGTGATTGAAAACCTGACAAACTAATTTTAATGTGGAAAAGTGTACATACTTAAATAAGAATGTAACGGCAAACCATTTTCTGAATAGAGAAAGGCTGCAGATGAGTAAAGTACTGAGAGATATACTGTTTGCAAGCACAAATCATAAAGTTATCAGGCTGGTGCAGAAAGTAGTCACAAAGGCATATTGGGTTTATTGCAAGGATGTTGGAACAAATAGGAAAGTATACCCACAATTGTCTACAGTACCCAAGGCGAGTCCACACATTGAGTACTGTAGACAGCTTTGGTCTCTTTATTTAAGAATGAATATTTTGAATTGGAGGCAGACATGAAGAGATTAATTAGGCCAATTCAAGTGAGGGTTACACTATCATGAGCAGCTAATGAAATTAGATCTATATGCGAGCCCAGGTGGGGCCCTGTGGTGTACCCGTTTTTCGTCTCCCACCTACATTCCTTCCTCTGGCTTCACAATTCACAACTCTTCTATTCTTATTTCACACCTTTTGGCTTTTCATCTCTGGCCTCTGCCTATCAAAAAAAAAACTCACCCGTCTCCACCCATCATTTGCCAGGCATTGTCATGTCCCTTCTCGCTTACAGCTTCCCCCCACCCCATCAGTCTGAAGAAGGATCCCAGCCCAAAACCTCACCATCCATGTGCTCCAGAGATGCTGCTTGACCCACTGAGTTGCCCGATCAGTGCATCTTTTTTTGAGAACCAGTATCAGCAATTACCTGGAAGATCGCAGAACAGCAGCAGCCAGACCAGCGAGTGAGTGGATTGGCTAAGACATCCTAATTAGTTGAGTGGATAGTTGACTTGATTAGATAAAATTAAGTTCAGGACTAGGGAAGCAGCCTTATTGAGGGGAAGTGCCTTGGTGGGGTAAAGTGCGAGTCTTTGGCTCAAGTGCCTTGGTGAGGTAAAGTGCGAGCCTTTGGCTCAAGAGTCTTTGGCTCGGTGAGGAGGCTGACGGAAGGAGGCTACACTTGCATCAGTTGTACGGTTATTTTAATTTAAATAATTAAACTTGTGATGGCAGGAATGTTATTGCAGTGCATTTGTTGCAGGATGTGAGAAGTCAGGGGAACTGCTGGTGTCACTGACCACTACACCTGTGGGAACTGTGTCCAGATGCAGCTCGTCAAGGATCGAGTTAGGGAACGGGAGCAGCAGCTGGATGACATGTGGTCCATCTGGGACGACAAAAGCTCATCACTCCAAGTGTGCAAGAGGTGCGACGGGTAGAGACGGAAAGAAAGGGGATGAAGCGAGTGCAGGAGACTTCAGTGGAAGTACCTCTTGAAAACAGATACTGGGAGCTGTCGGGTCAGACGGCGCTTCCAGTCCGGGCGGTGGACAGGTCTGTGACTCTAATCCTAGAGCTGAGACTCGACTGGCGAGACCTACGTCAGGCAGAGCCATAGTGGTGGGTGACTCCATTATACGAGGTGCGGACAGGAGGAAGGTGTGTTGCCTCCCTGGCGGCAGGGTCCAAGATGTCTCGGACTGACTTAAGAACATCCTTGAGTGGGAAGGTGAATAGCGGAAGTAGTTGTGCCTGTAGGCACAAATGACGTGGGTAAGAAGAGGAAGGAGGTTCTGCAACGCGAGCATAGAGAACTAGGTAGGAGGCTGAAAAGCAGCACTTCTAGGATGGTTAACTCTGGGCTACTTCCAGTACCTCGTGCTAGTGAGGGTAGGAACAGAGAGATAGGGGATCTAAATGTGTGGCTGATAAGTTGGTGCAGGGATTTAGATTTCTAGATGACTGGAATCTCTTCTGGGGCAGGGGTGACCTGTACAAAAGGGACGGGTTGCACCTTAATTGGAAGGGACCGACATTCTGGCAGGCAAGTTTGCTGGTGCTACACGGGTGGGTATAAACTAAAAAGTGGGGGAGTGGAGTCAACAACGTGGATGCGTATCCGTGCAGCTAATGGGAGAGTGTAGGAAAGGTCACGTTTAAACTAACAGGGCAGGGGGATGTGAACCAATGCAAGGAGACAGAGGGCCATAAAAGGAGGACAGAAGCAAAAGGTAGAAAGGAGATTTTAAAAAACTAACCTGTAAGCTTTGTGTCTTAATGCGAGGAGCATTCAAAACAAGGTGGATGAATTGAATGCGCAGTTAGTAGTTAAGGGATATGATATATTTGCAATTACGAAGACATGGCTCCATGGTTAGGAGCTAAACATGCAGGGGTATTCGATATTCAGGAAGGATAGACAGAAAGAAGAGGTGGGGTGGCATTGCTGGTTAAAGAGGAGATTAATGCAACAGCAAGGAGAGACTAGCTTGGATGCTGTAGAATCAGTATGGGTAGAACTGCAAAATAGCCAAGGGCAGAAAACACTTGTTGGAGTGGTATACAGACCACCAAACAGCAGTAGGGAGGTTGGGGATAGCATCAAGCAGGAAATTAGGGATGGGTGTAGCAAAGGTACAGCAGTTATCATGGGTGGTAATCTACATATAGATTGGGCCAACCAAATTGGTAACAGTGCTGAGGAGGAAGATGGGTTTATAAACTAATATGTAGAGGAACCGACTAGAGGGCAGGCCATCCTAGACTGGGTACTGTGTAATGAGGATGGATTAATTGGCGATCTTGTTGTGCAAGGCCCCTTGGTCAACTGTGACCATAATATGGTGGAATTTTGCATTAGGATGGAGAGTGACACAGTTAATACAGAGACTAGGATCCTGAACTTGAATAAAGGAGACTTTGAAGGTATGAAACGGGAATTGGCTAGGATAGACGGGCAAATTATACTTAAAGGGTTGACAACGGAGATGCAGTGGCGAAGATTTAACGACCGCATGGATGAACTTCAGAAATTGTTCATCCCTGTCTAGCGAAAAAATAAAACTGGGAAGGCGGCTCAACCATGGCTGACGAGGGAAGTCAAGGATAATGTTAAAGCCAAGGAAAAGGCATATAAATTGTCCAGAAGAAGTGGCAAACCAGGGGACTGGGAGAAATTTAGAACTCGACAGAGGAGGACAAATGGGTTCATTAAGAGGGGGGGAAAAGAGCATGAAAGAAAGCTTGTGGGAAATATAAAAACTGACTGTAAAAGTTTCTATAGGTATGTAAAAAGGAAAAGATTAGTGAAGACGAATGTAGGTTCTTTAGTCAGAGACAGGTGAATTTAATATGGGAAACAAGGAAATGGCAATACAGTTAAATTAGTACTTTGTTTTTGTCTTAGTGAAGACAGAACCAATCTCCTGGAAATACTAGGGGACTGAGGGTCTAATGGGAGGAACTGAAGGGAATCCACATTAGTCAGAAAATGGTGTTACTGTTGGGACTGATGACAGATAAATCCCCAGGCCCTGATGGTCTGCATCCCAGAGTACTCAAGGGGGTGGACCGACAAATCGTGGATCCATTGGTGATCATTTTCCAATGTTCTCTCGACTCTGGATCAGTTCCTGTGGACTGGAGGGTAGCCAATGTAACTCCACTTTTTAAGAAAGGAGGGGGAGAGAAAAAAAGGGAATTACAGACCAGTTAGCCTTACATCGGTAGTGGGGAAGATGCTGGAGTTGGTTATTAAAGATGTTATAACAGCATATTTGGAAAGCAGTGACGGGATCGGTCAAAGTCAGCATGGATTTATGAAGGGGAAATCATGCTTGACTAATCTTTTGGAATTTTTTGAGGATATAACAAGTAGAATGGATAAGGGAGAGCCAGTGGATGTGGTGTATCTGGACTTTCAAAAAACCTTTGACAAAGTCCCACACAAGGGATTAGTGTACACAATTAGAACACATGGTATTGGGGTTAGGGTATTGACATGGCTAGAGAACTGGTTGGCAGACAGATAGCAAAGAGTAGGAATTAACAGGTCCTTTACAGAATGGAAGGTGGTGACTAGTGGGGTGCCACAAGGCTCGGTGCTGGGAACCCAGTTACAATAATACAATATATATTTACAATATATATTAACGATTTAGATGGGGGAGTTAAATGTGACATCTCTAAGTTTGCAGATGACACAAATCTGGGTGGCAGTGTGAGCTGTGAGGAGGATGCTATGAGGCTGTGGGGTGACGGATAGGTTGGGTGAGCATGGCAGATGCAGTACAATGTGGATAAATGTGAGGTTATCCATTTTGGTAACAAAAGCAGGAAGGCAGATTATTATCTGAACGGTGTCAGATTAGGAGAAGGGGAGGTACAACTAGACCTGGATGTGCTTGTACATCATTCACTGAAAGTAAGCATGCAGATCACGGTGGCGCAGCGATAGAGTTGCTGCCTTACAGCAAATGCAGCGCCGGAGACCCAGATTCGATCCTGACTACGGGTGCTGTCTGTACGGAGTTTGTACGTTCTCCCCGTGATCTGCATGGGCTTTCTCCGAGATCTTCGGTTTCCTTCCACACTCCAAAGACATACAGGTTTGTAGGTTAATTGGCTTGGTAAATGTAAAAATTGTCCCTTGTGGGTGTAGGATAGTGTTAATGTGCGGGGATCGCTGGTCGGCATGGCATATGATGAAATTGAGTAGGTTGTGCTTGGCATATGATTAGATTGAGTAGGTTGTGCTTCTTTGGGGTTTAGAAAGGAAGTGACCTCAAGAATACAAAATTCTTAGAGATCAATAGGAAAAATATGAGGATGTTTTCTCCATGCTGCACGAGCCTTTACCCAGAGTGGGGGAATCAAGAAGCAGAGGACATAGGTTTAAGGTGAGAGGGGAAAGATTTAAGAAGAACCCAAGGAGCAACTTTTTCCACGCAGAGGGTGGTGGGTATATGGAGTGAACTGCCAGAGGGGATAGTTGAGGCAGGTACTATAACAATGTTTAAAATGCATTTGGACAGGTACATTGATAGGAAAGGATTAGAGAAATATGGGCCAAATGCAGGCAGGTGGGACTGGTGTAGATGGGGTATCTTGGTTAACACGGGCAAGTTGGGCCAAAGAGCCTTTTTCTGTACTGTATGACTTTCCCCAGGCATAATCTGGAATACGTGGGGGGTGGGGGTGGGAGGAAGAGGGGCTCGGAGTCTGAAAAAAATAGGGCAGGCCATTGGAGACTGAAAAGAGCAATTTTTTCAATCACATAATGAATGTTTGTAATTCTCTTCCAAAGTGATAACGTGCAGGTAGAGATTTGTTTAACTTGGCATCATATCCAGCACAGATATTGTAGGCAAAAAAGCCTGTTCCTGTGCTGTACTGTTCTATGTGAGAGGGCAACGGAAACACATTAATTCACTACATTGAAAACCAATGTAGGAGAGGGCAGAAAATGGCATTGAGGTACCATGATCTTGTTGTACATTGAAGCAGGTGCAAGAAATAAATGACCTATTCCAGTTCCCACTTCTTAAACTCTTTATCTCTCCCCAGGCTACATACTCAAGTTAAATTTAATAGCACAAAGAAAAGACCAGACTAAATCCAGGAATTCTAAAATTAAAGCAAAAAATACCAATAATACTGATCAGGTCAGTCCAATTTTAGGATAATGACCTTCAGTTAAAACCCCACATCTTTCCAATTACCATTGATATCCACAACTTCCAGTACCATTGAACCATTCTGCAAATCCTATGTCCTCTGTTCTTCCACATCCAAATACTTCCCCCCTTTATTGCAAATAAATGACTGCAGGCTGAAAACCTCCTTTAAATATCTCCTTTATGTTGTCTCATTCCAATTTCTAAAACACACTCCAGCATCTGTGCTTCCTTCAGTCGGTCACCTTTTACCTATTGGTACATTTTAGTCATGTTCAAGTATAAGTTATTTTTATTCATCAAAGCAAGAAATTCAGAGGCGACAAATTTGCTGAACGTTTTGTCTAGCCACAGTGCATCCGTGAATCTCTTGAGCCACAACACAACGTTAAAACAACGTTTTTGACCGTGCCCCGTGTTGAATGCAGCCTCTCCTACTTCACCCGGTGGCCAGTCTTCATGTGTGATCTCTATTCTCTGGGTTATTGTGGGAGTGGCAGTAACTGAGTAATGGAGGAAGGAAGCTTTTCATTCACCACATGGAAACAGTTCAATTCTTGAATGATCGCTGTGTCACCTTGTTAGTGAAAAGATATTGAATAGGGACCTAGCCCGAGTCTGCAGAGGCAGGATGATGAGGAGGAGGAGTCGTCCATAGCCGGGCACACACTCTGCTCTTACCTTGCACGCCGAGAAAATCCCCAGTTTCTCCAATTTCTTGGCCCGTGGGAAAGCGCGGACCTGGGCCTTGCGCTGAACCGAGCGTTGCTGGCTGCTGCTGGCACCGGGCCGGGCAGGGTCGGCCGGGCTCGGGGCGGCGGGAGAGGCCACCGCTTGCGACTGGAAAGGCGCTTGAGCCCGGCCTTGCGAGGCTTGCGCTGCCTCAGCCATCACCGTGCCCCCCTCTGCCATGGAAACCGCCGAGGACGCCATTGCACATGCGCGCCGGGTGCACCTTGGGAGATGTAGTTATTGCTCTCCCGGTGGGCATCTTGGGAAATGTAGCGTGCAAGAAGGAATTGCAGATGCAGGTTTACACCAGAGAAAGACACAAAAAGCTGGAGTAACACAGCGGGTCAGGCAGCATCTCTGGAGGAAAAGGAATGGGTGACCTTTCAGGTCGAGACCCTTCATCAGTCTCAAAGGTCTCACATTTTGTGCCTGTCTACCTACATTAACTAACTGACTAGTACATCTTGTACTAGAGATTCAGGGGACTATCCTGACTCTGTCTGATGACTCTCACTCGGAAGAAGCATCTCGACCAAAAATGTCATCTATTCATTTTCTCTGGAGATGCTGCCTGACCTGATGAGTTCCTCCAGCTTTTTTGTGTCTATCTTCGGTGTGAACGAACATCTGCAGTCCCTTCCTACACAGAGGCAGACAAATGCATACAATCAGTGAAATGAATCAGAAGGACAGTGAAACTAGTCGTATAATTAGGGCGAGGGGAAGACGGAGATGGAAGGGATGCAAGGGTTACTTGAAGTTAGAGAAGTCAAAAAAACGCTGAATTGTAAACTGCCCAAGCAAAATATGAAGTGCTGTTCCCCCAACTTGCGTTTGGCCTCACTGACAGTGGAGGAGGCCCAGGACAGAGATGTCAGTGTGGGAATGGGAGGGGGAGTTAAAGTGTTGAGCAATCGGGAGATCAGGTAGGTTTAGGCAGACTGACCGGAGGTGTTCAGCGAAACGATCGCCGAAATGGTCAATTTTTGCGCTGTAAATAATTATGGAAATCGGGATAAGCGTGAGAGACATTTATCCTACTTCAGAATTCCAAAAGTGAGGAGAAATGACAGTAGATTGAAGCGAGAGCAGAAGGGACAACAGCCAAAGTGCTTGGCGAACATTTGCTGTTTGCTCACTGCATTTTATCAACAGTAAGGCATTATTTGTGTTTATTCTTGATTCCTTTGACATCTAAAAAGTTTCAGAAATGATAAATCTGGCTGTAAAATTTTAAAATCGCCCATGGTTCTCAAGTGGGATTTTACATACAAAAAGAAAACGCCTCTGAAGCAAAATGTATCATTAAAAAAATCGCACATCATACGTGGGTTTTGAATTACATTTTACTCGGATGCAAGCCAAGGAATGGCATAATTGTTAGCTGTTAATTGGACATAATCAACCTCAGCAAATTGACAATATCCTATTGAAAGGGAGTGGGTGTTTAAGCTGTCAGGACATTTTATTATTTGCCAAAATATACATCTCAATAGCATAATGATAGAAGACTTACTTTTCCACACACCACTCGTTAGTCTGGAGATTTTTTTAATGATAAATTTAGCTTCAGAAGCGTTTTCTTTTTGCATGTAAAAACTCACTTCAGAACCATGGGAGATTTTAAAATTTTACAACCAGATTTATCACTTCTGAGACTTTTTAGATACCAAAGGAATCAAGAAAAAACACAAATAATGCCTTACTGTTGATGAAATGCAGTGAGCAAACGCGATAATTCCCAATATTTTCAATTTCGATATCTGCATGGCCAATGTTCGCCAAGCACTTTAGCTGTTGTTGTCCCTTCAGCTCTCGCTTCTCTTTACCTTCATTTCGCTTCACTTTTGGAATTCTGAAGTTGGGTACATGTCTCTCACGCTTACCCCGACTTCCACAATTTTTTACAGCGCAAAAATTCACCATTTTGCCGGTTTTTAACAGGTAGGAAAGTACGCGTTTCGTGTATTAACAACATATACCGCAAGCTGCGATGTCCTCCAGATGGATTGAGTGGCTCCGTGCGTCAAGCCTTATGACCCGGTGACCTTACGTGAAACCCCCCATAGGAGTCCACACCTGGAACAGCGGATACAGTAGATGAGCTTGGAGGAGGTGCAAGTGAACCTCTGCCTCACCTGACAAGACTGTCGGGGTCCCTGGACCAAACATCCTATAGCAATAGGATATTTGCCCTGGACAGAGTTGAGAGGGGAAGGTAAAGGGACAGGTGTTACACAGTCATGTTCCAGAGACAACAGCGCGCCGGCGTCCCGCCCACGGCAGTTTGGGATATGTAGTCCATCACTTCTGAGAGCGCCACAAACGAATTAAAACTCACTTCTCCTTCACAGTTTATTTAAAGCTAGTTAAGCACATCTAATGTTTGTGCTTTAAGCAAAATAAAAAATAGTGGATAGACGAGGACTTTAATTTGATTTGCAAGTTTAACGGTTGCAATCGGGGCGCATGCGCACACTTGCGAAGTGGACGACGTCGAGACGAAGTTCGTTGGGAGCTTTTCCTAACCGACCATGAGGGCCAAGGTGAGTGAACAGTAACGGACAGAAAAATGATAGAATAGAATCCGGTCATTAAGATAAAATAAGTGCTGAGTAATCAATTTGAGGGGGAAATGTGTTTTTTTTTAAAAACTTTTTGCCCGTCGTGTCCATTTTGAGGGCCGCGACCACGCAGTGGGTTCTTGTTCTGACCTGTTGATCGATAAACAGTCGGTGCTCCGGGGGGGGGGGGAGAAACTGCGATCGACCGCACTTCAGGCACGATTCCACCTCGCTCAGCAATTCAAACTTTACTGTTAAACGATCCCATCAACCCCGGTTTTCTGCAACACCCGGGCGACCTCCAGCATTTCCTCCCTCCGAGTTTGTCGCTTTACAGGAGGCTGAAATGTTGAGTGAAAAACAACCTGCTGTATGAACTCATCGGGTCAGGCTGCATCAATTGATGGTCACAATATTATGCTGGATAAAGGCTGTTAATACTATCGAGAGCCTACACCACTCTGGTCACGCTCTCATAGAGTCTGATAACGTGGACACAGACCCTTAGGCCCAGCTTGCTCACGCCGACTAACATGTCCCATCTACACTCGTCTCACCTGCCTGCGTTTGGCTCATAGCCCTCTAAATCTATCCCATCCATTCACCTGTCTAACTTTCTCTTAAACGTTGTGAATGTACCTGCCTTCTCTGGTAACTCGTTCCATACACCCACCACCCTTTGTGTGGAAAAAGTTACCCCTCGGGTTCCTATTAAATCTCCCTTCCTCACTTTAAACCTTTGTTTCAACCTATCCTCGGTTCCCCTACTCTGGGCAAGAGGCTGTGCATTTATTTACCCGATCTATTCCTCTCATAATTTTATACACCTTTATCAGATCACCCCTCACCCCTCAACCCCCTGCGAGGATGATCTTGCCACTTCTATTGTGAAGAAGGTACAGGAGGAGTCTGAGGAGGTTCAAGATCCTCCAGATCCAAGAACAGTTTAATTAACCATTAGGATCTTGACCTCTGCCATTCACCACAACCCTTCCTTGGCAACTATGATCTACTTTGTTTTGGTTGCACTACATGTTTATGGTCCAGTGACCTAATATTTGTGTGTTGGTTTTATTATCATGTCCTGAAATGGAATAGTGCAAAGCCAAAAATAATGCCCCCAGTTCCACATAGTTTGGAACCTATTTGGTGGTTGTAATGTATGGAATGTACAATCAGAACAATCATGGAAACAGAAACTACATTTATTATTGTAGGTTAGATGATGGATTTATATGTATTTTCTCTTGATTGTACCATAAGAGTGCTAAGAGAAAGTTATTTCATTTTACACAGGAGGATGCCAAGAGAAAGTTATTTCATTTTACTGAATGTGTGTATGGAACTGCTATTTATTGGATGTTAGGTTAAACTTTATTTTGATTCTAAAATAATACGAGAGTAAATGTGCCAACATTCTACTAGAACTAATTGATTTATTTCTTCTACAGTGGAGGAAGAAAAGGATGCGGAGGTCTGTATAAGTCTTTTACTTTTTTCCAGCTCTTTATTAATGGTGAAATCTGGTTCAGGTTTTCATTCAATCATTCATTAATATATTTAAGCATATGTTTTGAGACTTAAATTTGATTTTAAATAACTGCCTGCTTGACATTTTTCAAAAGATTGTGCGTTTTATTGAAATGTTTCCTGCCATTTCCATTCAACATTAAGGAAAATTTGCATAATTTATGTAGATTGGTTATTGCATGTGAACCAATCATAGTAGAGTAGCATCATTAACCCCACCTTACTGTATGCTTGATATTAACACCCACTTCCTACATTAAGTAGTCTTGGAAGTGGTAGTGATGAATTAACAACTAACAACCTGCTGTACCGCTATACTATGTGTAACAATTAAAGATGACTTTAAATTCCAGACCTGTGTAACATAATCATTTACAAGGTGTCAGTCAGTGTGAAGTAACCCACTGCGTCCGTACATTGGGTTTTATTTGTGTTTTATCAGTTTCATTTGTATCAGTATGGCTCACTCGTACCGCAAGCCAGTGCAGCTCATCTTCGATTCAGACATCGGGGAACGATGGAGGCTATTTGAAATCGACTACGAACACTATATCAACATCGTCCATCGTAATGAACCAGATGCTGTCAAAGCTTCGCTTCTATTAAACCTGGCGGGATCTGAGGCTCTGATGAGAGCACAGACTTTTGACTTCGCGCCAGCAGTTCTCGACGACAACGATCATTGCTGCGGAATGCTGACTTAACCCTTGAACAAGCTGTGCATGCCTGCCGTACGTCAGAGATCGTGGCTACACTTAGTGACCAGTTTGACACTCAGAAAAAGAGTATAAACTTGACGGGATTCAACAAACGCCCAACTACGACAGCTGACAGAAGATTTATGAACCGGCAAACGGCTAACCGGGGATTTATCAATGAGCCGCCGTAAAGATGTCCGAATTGTAACTATTTCCACAACAAGGGACGAATGTTCTGTCCTGCGAACGGCAAGCCATGTAACTACTGCAAGAAGATGAATCACTTCGCCGTTGCCTGCAGGTCCCGTGGGAACAGACCTTCCAGCTCAGCGTCTAATCTGCACCTGTTGCAACAAGACCAAACATTTCCAGAAACACAGGACCAGCTCGAAGCTGCCCACAAGGACGATCCAATTAGCGCATATGAGGAGTCCACTGTGCACACACTCCTACACTCCGCTGGTATGCTATTGGATCCATCTGTATCAATGTTCATTAACAATAAGCCTGTGAAGGCCAAATTGGAAGCTGGTGCCACAGGTGTTTAAACCAGCCGCGGTCCAGAAGCGTATCGAGGAGAAACACAACATCCAGAAACGATCCTATGACAAATCCAATAAACCACTAAAGCCGCTGCTGCAGGGTCGAGTCGTCCGTCTGCAGACTACTCTGGGTCATTCCCGTCTAAGTTTTGTTGTCGGCCCGTCCAAGGAACCCCGCTCCTACCTTGTCAACGTCGATGGTGCCCTGTACAGATGGAGCCGCCAACACTTGCTGCTTGTAAAAGAACCCCGTCCACCACCAGCCGATCCTTTTGCTCCACCTCTGCTGTTCAAACCGTCTGCTGCTGCCGCTATCACTAGTCCAAGCATGTCCCATTCTCTGCCACGACCGGCGATCACGTCCAACAACAACACTACCTCTCCCGCATGCTTACCCTACCGGTCGCCTATAGCGTCCCCAGCTGCCTTCTCCCTTCCAGGTTCACTGCCTCCCTCCCCCAGCCCCACTATTTCTTCTGGTACGGAGGGAGAGGGGTTTGTTCGTACGCGTTCAGGTCGTATTAGTAGACCGCCTGACAGATACGGCGAGTACGTTTAAATTCGCGCGTCTTACCTATGCGTTATTATATTCGCTCTTTACGGGGAAGGATGTAGATTGGTTATTGCATGTGAACCAATCATAGTAGAGTAGCATCATTAACCCCACCTTACTGTATGCTTTATATTAACACCCACTTCCTACATTATGTAGTCTTGGAAGCGGTAGTAATGAATTAACAACTAACAACCTGCTGTACCATTTCCATATACCAGTATATTTATGCACCCTCCCCCACCCAAATGGTCTGATATTAGTATTCCAGTAAGTCTTTGGGTACTTAATAACGGAATGAGGCGTTTAATGTTGAAAAGACGAATGTTGTGATTAATCCATTAATAACCATGATGCGGTGTGTCGACCCAAAACATCGATAATTCCTCTCCCCGACAGATGACGCTCAACCGGCAGAGTTCCTCTAGATTGTTTGTTGCTCCAGATTCCACCATCTGCAGTCTCTTGTGTCTCTGTTATTTCACCTTTCTCTGCTTTACCGTTTTTATGCAAGTTGCAAGCTTTAATATCTGCACTCCTCAGAGGTGTACAGCTATATTAAAAACATTTAGATAGAGGAGTGGTTAGGTCTACACTGGCCAAAAACAATTTGAAACAATAGGACACGTTCTTTGAGATTTATAAGCCTCTAAACAATATCAGTAGAGACAAATACAATTCTGAAATTTCTGTATTGCTGTTGATAACAGGTGAACATGCAATAAATAAATACCTGGAATGTCCCATTTTATCCCAGTATTTCATAGTCATCAAATCCAGCATTTGAGCACAGTATTTTCTATTTTGGCTTTGATGTGGTATTTTGGTTAGAAAGAATGTTAAACAAAACTGTGCAGTAATAAATACCATTGCTTCTCTGCCACATTTAGACCCAACTCTTTTTTTCTGTCTAATGACTTCTACTTCCATCACTTAACCTTATCCAGTTTTAATCCCAAAGCATTAGGAATTTGCTTCCACTTGACTTGCTGTGTAGTTCCAGCATTTGTTTTCATTGCAAAAATGGTTCATGGAGGAAGAGGAAGATTTTATCCACTTTGCAGCATATAAACATTATTATACATTTTTGCCAAAAGAATTTAAACTTTATTGCTGTCTGCATTCATTTTTGTAAATGCACATGGCAGCCTGCGATTTATTTTTAACTTTCTATTCCTGAATAGACTGAAGCGCAAGCGGAGGAAGATGAGGGCGAGGTCAAAGTGAAACCTTGTTTATGACTGCAGTGATTGGCAGCTGCTTTACAGTTCAACTTCAGTGGTTAATGGATGATTTTCAAGCTTGTGTTCTTCAAGAACTATTTATGTAATTCAACTTTTATGAATTGTTGGTTTTTGTATAACAATAAAATTGTTTTAAAAATCTGATGTGCAGTGTAAGGAATAGCTACATTATTATGACATTTGTGAATTTTCTCATTTATAATGATGCCAAAGTAAGGTGATTTTTGCCATTTCGATCTGGAACAATTTTTTTTCATTTCATTTTGCAGTCTTTTTATATTTGATATCCTGATAACTATTGGATCAGGCTGTGCATTGCCTTGTTTAATGGTTTATAGATTCAAATTTCTTGCCCAATGGCAATTCTTTTCTCAATAGAAGGAAGTTTAGTAATTATGAATGTTTATAATTTTCTGTTAGTGGATTGTGGATGCTTAGTCGCTGAACTGAATTTCATGGCATTGTTCAATACACTTTACAGCTGTTGAGGAATTTGAAATAAGGTTTGGTTGATGGTGTGGAGCTATGGTCCAATCTCAAATGGAGAGCAGGCTGAAGGTCAGCAAGTTTTAAATGTTAATATGGTGTTTATTGTTTCCCTATGCCTAGAAATTGATCTGAAAGATCAAACTATATAGATATCAGGAATACATTGATGTGCCTCCTGTTGTAAAAAGTTGCCCAATTTAGAAAATAGGTGCAGGAGTAGGCCATCCGGCCCTTTGGGCCAGCACTGCTGAATTTTGCACTATGAATTCATATCCTTATCGATGGACACTTCTGATTGGAGTTCTCCAGCTGGGTTAACAGTATTCAATGTAACAGGTTTACTTGGGCAGTTGAACAAGTGTGCTTTTACTTGTTACAGCATTACAGTAGACACTGAATTGCATGAAAGGGGTTATTCTGATGAATCAAATGCCTGTTTAGTGTCAATCAAATTAATCTTTATTTGCCGTTAAGTGACCCATTTTTTCCAACTTTTTTTGCAGGCAGGAATGAAAAAACACAATGTCAATATTTCCTTTTTTGTTCAGATATTGTGGGAATTTTCAGTGAATCTGGGAAGTGTAATCAGTGGTAGGGTGCATCTTTTAATCCCCATGTTGAGATTGTGACTGGGTGAAATATTTCCAAAGGTATTGTCAGATATTTTATCCATTGCATTACTTTTTTTATTTTTTTATTTTTCACAATTTTTGATGAGCTGTGGTTGTCAATATAGCTGGTGGGTAATAGAACCCCTAACCACTTCTAGAAACATAATGGGACTTTAATCACGCTACAACTTCCAAAATATATTTGATTTTGTCCATTCTAAACTGGAATAAAGAGAAAATTTCGACTACAATTGAATCACATTGAATGTGATTCAACTGTCTTGTTGCATAAAATTTCTCACAAGTGCAGTACAAATGGAACAATTGATTTTTGGCAACAGAGTATAACATGCAGCTGTGATTCCGCATGTGCATTTGGTGCAAACTACTGCTGGTGAATATAAATGCTGTTGGAATTCAAATCGTACAACAACCTGTGTTATTTCTGCCAAAAAAGGATGAGTCACAAGGAGCAATTTGACCGATTTTCGTATTGAATTAATATTGTGACTAAAATTAGAGCACATGGTATTGGGGATAGGGTGTTGACATGGATAGAAAATTAGTTGGCAGACCGGAAGCAAAGAGTAGGAGTGAACGGGTCCTTTTCAGAATGGCAGGCAGTGGCGAGTGGAGTGCAGCAAGGCTCGGTGTTGGGGCCGCAACTGTTTACCATATATATTAATGATTTGGAAGAGGGAATTAGGAGCAACACTAGCAAGTTTGCGGATGACACAAAGCTGGGTGGCAGTGTGAACTGTGAAGAGGATGTTAGGAGGTTGCAGGGTGACCTGGACAGGTTGAGTGAGTGGGCAGATGCGTGGCAGATGCATTATAATATAGATAAATGTGAGGTTATCCACTTTGGCGGCAAAAACAAGGGGGCAGATTATTATCTCAATGGGGTTAGGTTAGGTAAGGGGGAGGTACAGCGAGTCCTGGGTGTCCTTGTATTCCGGTCACTGAAAGTTGGCGTGCAGGTACAGCAGGCAGTGAAGAAAGCTAATGGAATGTTGGCCTTCATAACAAGAGGATTTCAGTATAGGAGTAAAGAGGTTCTTCTGCAGTTGTATAGGGCTCTGGTGAGACCACATCTGGAGTATTGTGTACAGTTTTGGTCTTCTAATTTGAGGAAGGACATCCTTGTGATTGAGGCAGTGCAGCGTAGGTTCACGAGATTGATCCCTGGGATGGCGGGACTGTCATACGAGGAAAGATTGAAAAGACTAGGCTTGTATTCACTGGAGTTTAGAAGGATGAGGGGGTATCTTATAGAAACATATACAATTATAAAAGGACTGGACAAGCTAGATGCAGGAAAAATTGTCCCCATGTTGGACGAGTCCAGAACCAGGGGGCCACAGTCTTAGAATAAAGGGGAGGTCATTTAAGACTGAGGTGAGAAAAAACGTTTTCATCCAGAGAGTTGTGAATTTATGGAATTCCCTGCCACAGAGGGCAGTGGAGGCCAAATCACTGAATGGATTTAAGAGAGAGTTAGATAGAGCTCTAGGGGCTAGTGGAGTCAAGGGATATGGGGAGAAGGCAGGCACGGGTTATTGATAGGGGACGATCAGCCATGATCACAATGAATGGCGGTGCTGGCTCGAAGGGCTGAATGGCCTCCTCCTGCACCTATTTTCTATGTTTCTATATTTTGCAACAATAGCAGATAGCAAGCCTCCAATACATGCATGTGATCAAATTATAAGATTACAATGTTGCCCCTAACGATATCGCACAATGTCCATTGTTAAAGCTTTTTCCTTGCTGGTTTCAAACCTGCGACCTAAAATCTCATCAAATGCAAAACGGGCAGTTTAACTGCTGAGGGAACAGGTGATGGTTTGGCTTTAACTTTCAGTGGAGTGAGACAAAAGATGAGCAGCAGTAGACACAAAATGCTGGAGTACGGGAGAAGCAGCATCTCTGGAGAGAAGGAATGGGTGAAGTTTCGGGTTGAGACCCTTCTCACAGCAGTGTTGCTAATAGAGTTATTTGAAATTACAAGTTGCATAGATAATTTAAAAAAAAATCCAGATAGAGATATAATCTAGATCACATGGGATTAAGGTAAATTACTCAAGTTTTAGAAGGGATCTGAAGTAGACCATTTTCATCCAGAGTGTTGTTGAAATATGGAGTGCACTATCTGTGGATGGTGGAAACAGGCACGCACACCATTTAAGTATCTAGGAGCAGGTAAATTTGTATAAGGTGACTGGATCAAATAAATTTGATTAATAAAAACAGGCACAGTATGGAAACAGACCCCTCTATTCTACAACACTCCACAGAACCTTACCGTTCACTGTGAAAGTCCTATCCTGGTTTGACTTCCCAAAATGTAATGCGTTACACTTATCTGAACCAAACTTAATTTGCCCTTGGCCCACTACCCAGCTGATCAAAATCTTGCTGTGATTCTTGATAATCTTGACCGTCTACCTATCCCAGTGCCATATTCAAACTTGACAACCCTCCCTTGCACATTCTCATCCAAATCATCGATATAGATGACTTCATACTTGATGGGTGTCATAGATATGACAGGCCCCTGTTTCTATGCGTAAGACTATTGTGCACTGAATCAAATAAATTTCCCAAGTTGCAAGGTCTTACATCAGGAACGTCAAATATTTAAATAATGATTGGATGTTGATGCAGACTAGTGAAAATTAAGCTTAAAATATTCAACAAAAATAGCTCGAAAGCAGATGATGTACCAGATTGTACATTAGTTTTCATGACGTTTCATCCGGCATTGGCTCTTAATACTAATTACCAAAGATACTAGAGTATCTTTGCTAATTACTGTTCTGTACTGTGTAATGCAACATAATTTCAGGATTCACAATGTTTGACACAATGATGCTTAAATACCATTAACATTTTCAAAATGTCCTGCTTAATGTATCGCAGTCATTATGTTCTGAATCCGTGATCCAGTCGTCTAAATTAATAATTAGGAGCCAGGATTAAAGTTCTTCCATAGCAGCGGATTTTTTCTTCATTTCATCTAAAGGAATTAATTAACAATGGAAGGCTGGTTTCTGTAACGATGAAGGAATCTATCCGAACATCCGTCGATTTTATTTATATCCTTAAGAAAAACAAGCATGCACCCTTCACTTTGTGCTACATTAATAATTCCACACCCACATCAATGTGATTAACTTTAAAACTGTTCTATGAAATATCCTTGTAAGACAATTCAAGAGTAATGAGAGATGGGCAATGAATTGTCATTGCCGCCTATTTCCAATCAATGAATCAACAAGACACGATGTTGACAACTTTTATGAATAACAATTGAAGCAATGTTAGAACAGTTATTCTGACATGACTAATGCTGATCTATTTTTAACTACTGCTGGGTGTGGATTGCAAAGTAAAGCGCGAAGTATAACATTGATGGCGGTGAAGTCACGCCGAGTCTGAAGTTGGTTGGTGGCACCGCCTGATACAATGAGCCAAGTGCCAAGAGTTGCGTGTGACGGTAGCGTGTTCAGCATGCCATAGCAATCCAAATAACTCCCAGGACCGGGACATGGTCTGCACACTCCTGGCAGTGAAATATTATTCTTATTTCACCAGGCAGATTTGTACATAATCCCCAAGATAATGTTTGACCTAGTAGTGAAAAAGGGACACAACGTGTTGGAGTAACACAGCGGGTCAGGCAGCATCGCGGCCGAACATGAATAGGTGACGTTTTGGATCGACGCCCTTTTTTGGACTGATCCATAATCCACATCTATGTTCTGAGATGCTGAGTTACTCCAACACTTTGTGTCCTTTTTTCACTAATAGGTCAACTGTTCAAACATTATCTTGGGGATTATGTACAAATCTGAAGTTCCGTGTTTCTGCACCTTACCCTTTAATAACATGCCATGAATGTTGTGGTTTGTACAGAGTGACACAATTTTGTTGGCTATCGTCACACATGTCACTGTGTTAAAATAGCTCTAACCCTTCCTAAAGATTACTGAAGCACTTCATTCTTATTTAAAGCAACGCTGAGTACCGCTGTTATTTTCTGTCCATGCGTCCTGAACATAGCAATGTTGAGTTGATTCTGGAAGCGTCCGGAGCTCTGCCCGTGGAATATATAAGGCGTGTGTTCAGAGGGCTGCGACAGATCAGACACTGAAGTCTGCGAGTTCATACGAACCGGTTTTGAGCGAAGTGACAGAAGAGGCAGAGACGATGCTGAGCTGCCGGACTTTCCTCCCTTCCCGTCGGTGGCAGCAGCCTGTGCACACACTGTGGTCCGCTCCACTCGCTGTCTTTGAGCCGCTCGAGTGGCCCGCGTGGGAACAGGCGGTGGAAATGAGACCGGGCATGAACTTCATGGAGCGAATTTTCGCGGAGCTGGCGAGAGAGTTCTGGGGGGAAAGAACAAGGAATGGGAAGCAGAGAATCGATGCCGGTGGAAAGGTTCAAGGGGAGACAGTGGACAAGGGTGGAGATGGCTTTTCTCTGTCCCTGGATGTGCCGCAATTCTCCCCTGAAGAACTGAAGGTGAAAGTACTTGGAAGAAAAGTGCTGGTGACGGGAAAACACGAGAAGAAGAGCGGGGACGGCAGCGGCTCTCACAGCTACAAATACGAAGAGTTCAGGAGGGAGTTCCAGCTGCCAGAAGACGTCGACGCTGAGGCTCTGAACTGCTGTTTGTCTCACGATGGTCAGTTAAAGGTTCGAGCCCCACGCCTGGCGCTGCCGGCTGCGGATGAGCGAATCGTCCCCATCACCATTGAATCTGATACAACGAACGGTACCCGTCTAAATCCCGGCGGAGAGGCACAGACACAGGAGAATGGGGGAGTTGACGGGAACAAGGAAACTAAGGACAGTTAAGACTAATTTGTAATGCAAACCTAAAAAATGACTATAAATATGTATAATGTGAATATATTTTCACATTAATGTTATATAAATTCGTGTTTGCTTGAGTCAAAATTTGCTCACAGTACCAATACATTCACGTGGATTGTTTTATATAAACGTATTGAAATAAATAAACATTTTGAAGAATAAATTCTTTGCTTTGGTTAGTTATCTTTCAAAATGCATGTTTGGGAACCATGCAATCACATTCCAGGTATAGATGTTATTTGTATTTGTTGTTTTTTTACCCTGGTAAGCTATTCTACTAAACACAGTCACATCAGACACAGTTCAATAAATAATGTCAGTGCATTGCACCGGACCAATAGACGACACTTGACTCTGCCCAGATGTATTTCCCGCGGAGTCACAATGACAGCTTCTTCCGACGCGGGGGACTACTGTCCAGCATTTAGAATTTAAGAAGGCAGTGATACCTTTTTTATTTGAACTTCACGGTTTAGTATCAACACTTGTGAGAGCGATAAAACTATTTCCATTGGAAATGTTATACAGCCTGCGTTTAACAGAGTTATACTTTGTACACACTCGAGGCCAGTGTAGTCCAGACTCAGTAGTGTGCAGACCATTTCTGGGAGGGTCACTGATCCCTTACTTACATTGAGTCAGTGAAATTATTGTAGCTCTGGCGCTGGGCGAACGGGTGAGGTGGTGAGACCCATAAAGGGAGAGGGAATCCCCAGAGTTGCGCAGGTTGCCTACATCACGTGGCCAATGTCATGACCTTGTACAAAAATAAACGTCATAGCTCGTTGATGGAAACCAAGATCAAAGCCAAATCAACTCTTGAGTGTTCACTGTACCCTGGGATAGAGACAGCTATAAGTACTAAAGTATTGTAACCCATGTGAATACCAAATGCATAAACATTTATGTCAAAGATGGTCAATGACTTGCTCTTGTGTGACAACATGATACTTGCATTATTAACCGTGCTTGAATGTTGCCTCTGATTGTATCATTTTCTGACGAAATGCAAATTATTTTGAACTTTGTGCAAAACATCGCTTTCTTATGTGAGATAGTAGCCGAACATGGTTTGACTCGGGGTACAACCCAGGGGCAGTCCAGTAGGACAGATATCCAGGTCTCGGTCAAAAGCGGCTGGGTTTGTTAAAGCCGGTTGCCAGTATACTTACGAAGTTCAGGACTTTGCTTCATGTCTGCATCGAGCTGCAATGAGAGACGGAGCCAAGTGACCCATGAATCCCACTCTAATACTTCTCTTTGTCTCCCGATTCTTAAGTGATCCTCTCTGTTGTAATTTTCCAATTACCCACCCTGGCTCTGAACCTCAGGCTCTCAGTTCACTTATTATTGCCCATAATCATTCCCATTAGAGAACCAGAGACCGACCCACTAAATAGTAATAGAGTCAAGAAGATAGATAGCTTGAAAGCAGGCCCTTCAGCCCAACTCATCAATGCCGATCAAGATGCCCACTTCGAATAGTCATATTTGAAACCCCAAATTTGTTTGTAAAGCAAAAACACAGCTATTATCCATTTACAAACACGTTTTATTTCCGTGTACAGTTCACGTGGAAATTACACAATAAAGTATAAAATGTGTTAAATGCTAATTAAAGCAGCGATTTAGATCAGTCAAAGAGTTATATATTTTGCTGCGCTTGCAGAAGATTGCACTCAGCTCCACAGTAAAACAATCAGCGGTAAATGTTCGTTGTGAAGGAGCAGGAAGAGTGCTCATTGTTGAACAGCCGATGACTTGTTCCCCACAGCGTTCCCACTCTCTTGCTCCTGCGCCTCTCCACCGGGATTTAACCGCGGACTGGTTGTTGTATCAGAGGCGACGTTGATGGGGACGCCTCGCTCATCCGCAGCCGGCAGCGCCAGGCGTGGGGCTCGAACCTTTAACCGACCGTCCTGGGACAAACAGCAGTTCAGAGCTTCAGCATCGACGTCTTCTGGCAGCTGGAACTCTCTCCTGAACTCTTCGTATTTGTAACTGTAAGAGCCGCTGCCGTCCTCGCTCTTCTTCTCGTGTTTACCCGTCACCAGCACTTTTCTTCCAAGTACTTTCACCTTCAGTTCTTCAGGGGAGAATCGCGGCACATCCAGGGACAGAGAAAAACCATCTCCACCCTTGTCCACTGTCTCCCCGTGAACCTCTCCACCGGCATCGGCTCTCTGCTTCTCATTCCTTGCTCTTTCCCCCCAGAACTCTCTCGCCAGCTCCTCGACAACTCGCTCCATGAAGTTCATGCCCGGTCTCATTTCCTCCGCCTGTTCCCACGCGGGCCACTGGAGCGGCTCAAAGACAGCGAGTGGAGCGGACCACATTGTGTGCACAGGCTGCTGCCACCGACAGGAAGGGGGGGAAGTCCGGCAGCTCAGCATCGTCTCTGCCTCTTCTGTCACTTCGCTCAAAACCGGCTGGTATGAACTCGCAGACTTCAGTGTCTGATCTGTCGCAGCCTCTGAACACACGCCTTATATATTCCACGGGCAGAGCTCCGGACGCTTCGAGAATGAGCCAGTCGTTGCTGGGCTCCGGGCTCGTCACTGACGTTTGAAACAAGAATGACTCGGCTCAGTGACGCCCACAGGGCGGTTCCAGAGACCGCGGGATGTGCTCAGCCCGGGCGATTGACAGCCCGGCCTGAGGTAGCAGGTACTCGGGAATGGCGAGCAATACACCAGAGGAACTCAACTGGTCATGTTTAGGTTTAGATATATGATTGTCACCTGTGCAGTTAAAAGCTTTGTGTTGCATGCTGTCCAATACCATACATAGATGCAATCAGTCCAATCTCATGTACAATAGGTAGAACAAAGGGGGAGATACAGAGTGCAGGATATAGTTCTCAATATTGTAGCACATCAGTTCCTTAGACAAAGTCCAATGTCCTCATTGCGGTAGAGGTGAATCGAAAAAATGTCCTAGTTTAGATAGACACAAATTGTTGGAGTAACTCAGCGGGACAGACAGTATATCTGGAGAGAAGGAATGGGTGATCTTTCGCGTCGAGACCCTTCTTCAGACCTAGCTTAGTTTAGTTTACTTTATTGTGACGTGTGAAAAGTGAAAAGCTTATGGAAGGACCGTCCAGATGCCTGTTAACGGAGGGGAAGACGGTGTTCCCGAGTCTGGAAGAGGCGCTTTCAAACTTCTGTAACTTGTGCTCAGTCCATCACAATAAGTTTCTCCAACAATTTGTGTCTATCTAAACCAGGACATTTTTTCGATTCACCTCTACCGCAATGAGGACATTGGACTTGGTCTAAGGAACTGATGTGCTACAATATTGAGAACTATATCCTGCACTCTGTATTTCCCCCTTTGTTCTATCTATTGTACATGAGATTGGACCGATTGTATCTATGTATGGTATTGGACAGCATTCAACACAAAGCTTTTAACTGCACAGGTGACAATCATATATCTAAACCTAAACATGACCATTGAGTTCCCCTGGTGTATTGCTCGCCATTCCCGAGTACCTGCTACCTCAGGCCGGGCTGTCAATCGCCCGGGCTGAGCACAACCCGCGGTCTCTGGAACCGCCCTGTGGGCGTCACTGAGCCGAGTCATTCTTGTTTCAAGCGTCAGTGACGAGCCCGGAGCCCAGCAACGACTAGCTCATTCTCGAAGCGTCCGTAGCTCTGCCCGTGGAATATATAAGGCGTGTGTTCCGAGGGCTGCGACAGATCAGACACTGAAGTCTGCGAGTTCATACCAGCCGGTTTTGAGCGAAGTGACAGAAGAGGCAGAGACGATGCTGAGCTGCCGGACTTTCCCCCCTTCCTGTCGGCGGCAGCAGCCTGTGCACACAATGTGGTCCGCTCCACTCGCTGTCTTTCAGCCGCTCGAGTGGCCCGCGTGGGAACAGGCGGAGGAAATGAGACCGGGCATGAACTTCATGGAGCGAGTTGTCGAGGAGCTGGCGAGAGAGTTCTGGGGGGAAAGAGCAAGGAATGAGAAGCAGAGAGTCGATGCCGATGGAGAGGTTCACGGGGAGACAGTGGACAAGGGTGGAGATGGTTTTTCTCTGTCCCTGGATGTGCCGCGATTCTCCCCTGAAGAACTGAAGGTGAAAGTACTTGGAAGAAAAGTGCTGGTGACGGGAAAACACGAGAAGAAGAGCGGGGACGGCAGCGGCTCTTACAGCTACAAATACGAAGAGTTCAGGAGGGAGTTCCAGCTGCCAGAAGACATCGATGCTGAAGCTCTGGACTGTTGTTTGTCCCAGGACGGTCGGTTAAAGGTTCGAGCCCCACGCCTGGCGCTGCCGGCTGCGGATGAGCGAGGCGTCCCCATCAACGTCGCTCATCTGATATGCTCTGATACAACAACCAGTCCGCGGTTAAATCCCGGTGGAGAGGCGCAGGAGCAAGAGAGTGGGAATGCTGTGGGGAACAAGTCATCGGCTGTTCAACAATGAGCACTCTTCCTGCTCCTTCACAACGAACATTTCCCGCTGATTGTTTACTGTGGGTGGAACTGAACTTTGTGCAATCTTCTGCAAGAGCAGCAAAATATATCTCGTGTTTCTTGCTACATTTGGAAACAATGTCCAATAATTAATCCCTTTCCCTATTAATTTGTATATTATTGACATAAAATAGACATGTGAATGTCAGCCTGGTATGCTTAACAGTTGTTTATTTTGTTTAAATAAGTGTATCATCAATTGACATAAAGTAGATAACATTGAATGTCGATCTTAAAGCCAGCTTCGTTGTTTTGTGCGATTTCTAATTGTGAAAATAAACTTGAATTTTCCAAAACTATGATAGCTTCGACTTCGTTTCCTCGCCCGTCAGGCGAAGTGGGAAAGAAAGGGCGAGCTAAAGAATGGATGGCGAGTCTGGGCAGTTGGAGTTTGGAGGGCGTTGGAGAAATGGTTACTTACTAAAGAGAGGAATAGACAGGCAGAAGAAAGAATTGGGGAGAGTTTCAGTACCACTTGACAAGAGGGAGTTGGGGAATGAGCTGCCAGAGGAGGTAGTGGACGCAGGTACCATAACAATATTTAAAATATATTTGGACAGATACATAGATAGGAAAGGTTTGGAGAGATATGGGCCAAAATCAGGCAGGTGGGATGGCAGATGGGGCATCTTGGTCAGCATGGGTACGTTGGGCAAAAGGGTCCGTTTCCATGCAGTATAGCTCTTCCTCCCCGTCTCCTTGCAGTCTCGGTGCAAACAGAAACCAAAGAGTTGACCTTCGCGTTGGGGACTTTATGGCTGGAAAAACCAGGAGGAATAGTGAACGATGGTGTCCACTGATGGGCCAACGAGGAACTAGTGGGTGGAAGCGATTTTCATTGGAACAGTAAACATGGAAATATTTCTTTTAGTGACTTATCAAAGTGGAATTCTTCAACAATTCTACTCAAGCTCTCCCTAGGGCTCAGACCCTCTAGTCCTGGCAACATCCTTGTAAATCTTCTCTGAACCCTTTCAAGCTCGACCATATCTTTCGTATAACATGGTGCCCAGAACTGAACACAATACTCTAAATGCGGCCTCACCAACGTCTTATACAACTGCAATATGACCTCCCAACTTCTATACTCAATACTCTGACTGATGAAGGCCAATGCACCAAAAGCCTTTTTGACCACCTTATCTACCTGCGACTCGACCTTCAAGGAACCATGCACCTGCACTCCTATATCCCTGCTCTACAACACTCCCCAGAGGCATACCATTCACTGTGTAGGTCCTGCCCTTGTTAGACATCCTAAAATGTAATACCTCACAATTATCTGTATTAACTTCCATCAACCATTCCTCAGCCCACCTGGCCAATCGATCAAGATCCTGCTGCAATCTTTCACAACCATCTTCACTATCTGCAAAACCACCCACTTTTGTAACATCAGCAAACTTGCTAATCTTGCCCTCTGCCCTGTATGTTCTCATCCAAATCATTGATGTAGATGACAAACAGTAATAGGCCCAGCACCGAACCCTGAGACACACCACTAGACACAGGCCTCCAGTCTGAGATGCAACCTTCCACCATCACCTTCCGCTTCCTTCCATAAAGCCAATTTACTATCCATTCAGCTCTCTCCTTGGATCCCATGCGATCTAACCTTCCAGAGCAGCCTACCATGCGGAACCTTGTTGAATGCCTTACTGAAATCCATGTATACATCTACAGCTCTGCCCTCATCGACCTTTGTGCTCAGGAGTCTTGGTGAATTGTTGCCATGCATCCTATAGATGATACAATCCGCTGCGACTTTGCATCGGTGATGAGTGTGAATGTTGTGTATGGGATGCCTATCGAGCAAGCTATGTCCTGTATGCTGTTGAACTTCTAGTAACATTGGAACTGCAATCATCAGGCAAGTAGAAATTGTCCCATCACACTCTAGACTCAAGCCTTGTGGATAGTGGACAGGCTTTGGGGAGTTAAGGGGTGGGCTACACCCTGCAGGGTTCCTTGCCTCTGACCGGTTATCTGATTTGACCTCTGGCCACATAAGTTCCGTTTCTGATCAATGGTAATCACATGGGTAATGATATCAAAGACTCAGTGATGGTAAATCCGTTGAAAGCCACGTGGGTAATATGTGAATCACAAATGTGAATGTCAGGTGGGCAACCCGCTTGTTGAATAGCGTCATTTACTGGCACTTGTCTGGCACGGACATTAGTTGCCACCCATCAGCCCAGGCCTGGATATTGCCCAGCTCTTGCTGCATTTGGTTGTGGGGTGTTTCATTATCTGAGTTGTGGTGAATGATGCTGAACATTGAAATTATCAAAGAACATCCATCCATCTGATCTTACAATTGAAGGAAGGTCATTGATGAAGTAGCTGAAGATGGTTAGGCTGAGGACACTGTCCTGAGGGACAAACGTGTCCTGTGAATGAGATGATTGATCTCCAGCTACCACAACCATCTTCCTTTGTGCTCGATCGGATTCCAGCCACTGGAGGGTTTTCCCTCTAATTCACGTCGCTTCAGTTTAGTCAGGGATTCATGATGCCATCCTCGATCAAATGCTGCCTTGGTTGCAAGGATAGTTATTTTTTAATGTATCTGTGGAGCTCAGCACTTTTGTCTATGTTTGGACCAAAGCTGTAATGAATTTCAGCAGGCATATGACTGAACATAGCACGTGTATGGAGGAACTGCAGATGCTGGTTTGAACATAGACACAAAAGGCTGGAGTAACTCAGCGGGTCAAAGAGCATCTCTAGGGCCAAGGAATAGTTGATATTTCGGGTCGAGACCCTTCTTCAGAATGAATATAGCACCATCGATTATCGATTCCATCATTTAGCTGATGATCCAGTTTAGACTAATGGGGTGTTATATAACAAAAGCAGACTAATATGATAGATATGCTGCTATATTGTGCAAAGATCACATTATGTAAACCAAATTACCAATAGTAAATTTGCTGTTTAATTGTTGATGTCTGCCATTCTACCACCTACTGGAATATTTAAGCAACTGCGGGCCAAAATTTGTATTTTTCTTACTCAAACTTAAACTGGGGAAACAATCACCCCCACAACTACCATGAGCAAGGCTAATATCACTCATCCCTACTTATTTGTACAAAATCTCCAACAGCTCCAGGTGAGCACAAATGTTCTGATTGAAAGGGGAATGGAAAGTTGGTCGAGACTTTCAAGTTCCCTGGTATTAATGTTATCAACGATCTGTCATGGACCAACCCCATGATGTGACATCCAAGAAGGCACACCCACACCTTTGGTTCCCTCGGAGACTGAAGAAATTAGGCATGTCCCCAATGACTCTTACAAACTTCCACTGATACACCATAGAAAGCGTACCGTCGGATTGAGTCACAGCTTTGTTTGGGAACACTGTCCAAGACCGTAAGAAATTGCAGAGGATTGTGGATGTAGCCAGTCCATCATACTGACCAGACTACCCACCATTTACTCCATCTACACTGCACGCTGCCTCAGCAAAGCAACCAACATAATCAAAGACTTGTCCTACCTTGGTCATGCCGTCTCCCTGCTTCCAGCCGGCAGAAGGTACAAAAGCTTGTAAGTCCGCAACACCAGACTCAAGAGCAGCTTCTTCAGTTATCTGGCTTCTGAATGGTTTTCCTATAAGCTGGGATTCTGTGATTCACCTCTACCTCTTTAGGGACATTGGACTTTGTCAATGAAACTAATGTGCTATAATACCAAGAACTATATTCTGCATTCTATATCTATCCCTTCATTGTATTCAAGTTTGACTTGATTGGATTTATGTATTGTACATCCAATCTTGTTGGATAGCATACAAAGCTCTTTACTATAACTTGGTACACGGGACAATAATAACCCTAAACATATAAGTTTTCTGCCAGAGATGCACAGATCTTCAGTAGCTAACCTCACAAAATGGCATCATCTCCTTGTGTTTTTAGTTATTTATGTCAACATTCTCTGAAGGAATAAAACCCTCGTTATTCTTATGGAAGCTAAAGTCAGAGAAGTTAGAGAAGAATATTATATATTCTTAATATATATTATAATATATTATATATTATATATTAAACATTTTTAAGATGGAGACAAAAGAAACTGCAGATACTGGAAAATTGAGCCAAAAAAAAGTGCTGGAGGAAATCTGTGGGTCAGGCAGCATCTGTGGAGGGAATGGACTGAAGATGATTCGGGTCGGGATCCTTCTTCAGAGTGCCCATTCCCTCCAGATACTGTCAGACCTGCTGAATTTCAGCAGCACTTTGCCTTTGCACAACATCATTACTCCCATCACAGTGTACCCTCTACTCTCAAAATAAATTGGCGTTTTCTTTCCTAACTCTGAAGTCCTGCAGACTTTACACAAAAGCCTGCAGACATCACTTAACAGACGGGGGCATATCTGCCATTTGGTTTCTTTTTGTTGTTATCCAGTACAATTCCTTGTTGGGGTTAAATGATTTTACTTTCTATTTTCCCAATGCACTCTTTCCCCCTTAAACTTTAATATGTGTACAAATATATTAATCCATTTCCTACATTTAAAAAATGTAAACATTTCTAAAAGCTTCACTTCCTAAGTTAATGCACACTTTTCAAAACAAAATGAAACAGGATTAAATATTTAAATCGATATTTAATGGACCATGCTTAATTTTGGGAAACCAAGGTGATTTTCTGGTAGATTTCTGTATTAAACTAGTGAATTAAATGGGAGCCGCTTCAGTTAAAAAGGAGAAGTGCTTAAACTGAACTAAACTCTCAAAATATCCTTGTGAGCAAGGTAACAAAGCCTTGACTGATCCCACTTCCTGTTCGGCCATCTACGTTTTTCAAAGCAAACCACAGAGTGAACTTGTACTGAAACTATGTAAATCAATTTATTTTTAAAGTAACAATTTTAAGAGTCTAGATTGTCTGTAAAATTCTGAACAATCGGGGAGAATGTTCTCATCTTTATAGTATCAATCACTTTGTTTACTCCAAACTTCTGCCAAATTATCACTAATGGTAGGAATTCCATTTTAAACAAAATACCTTTCCAGTGTCACATGCAATTAACTGCAATTGATTCTCCAGGGTGACCAGAGTTGAATGTATTAAGACAGTGAAAATTGAGAAAATGGGTATTTTCATAAGCTAAAGTTTTCAGAGATATGATCAGAGTTCAGACTTTAAACTTTATCTTGCACTAAATGTGATTCCCTTTACCCTGCATTTGTACACAGTGGATGGCTTGATTGCAATAATGTAGTCTTTCTGCTGACTGGACAGCAGGTATCAGAAAAGTTTTTCACTGTACCTCCACACATGGACAATAAACTACAGTGCCCTCCATAATGTTTGGGACAAAGACCCGTCATTTATTTGCCTCTGTACAGAATTTGAGATTTGTAATAGAAAATAATCACATTAAAGTGCACATTGTCAGATTTTAATAAAGGCCATTTTTATACATTTTGGTTTCACCATGTAGAAATTACAGCAGTGACAGGAAAAGGAGAGAAGAGCGAGGATGGCTGTAGGTATCGGCTGCAAATGCAGAGTTTAGGAGGGGATTCCAGCTGCCAGAGGACATTGATGCTGAGGGATTGAACTGATGTTCGTTTCAGGTTGTTTGGTTAAAGTTTCAAGCCCTACACCTGTGGTTGCCTGCTGTGGATGGGCAACCCATTTGATCATCATTATTGCGTTCAGATTTAGTTACCCCACTATAGAAAATACATCAAAGCTGGAAAAATATGCACAGAATGTTTACAAGTATATTGCCAGGACTTGAGGGACTGAGTGATTGGGAGAGGTTGGGCAGGCTAGGACTTTATTCCTTTGAGAGCAGGAAGATGTGGGGCGATCTTGTAGTGTATAAAACTATGAGGGGCATAGATAGGATGGATGCACAAAGCTGTTTTTTTTTTCAGGGTAGGGGTATCTAGAACTAGAGGGCATAGGTTTAAGATGAAAGGGAAAAGATTTCATCAGAACCCAAGGGGCAATTTTTCGCACAGAGTGGTGGGTATATGCAACAAGCTGCAAGTAGTAGTTGTGGCAGGTGCAATAACAGCATTTGAGCCGCTAGGACAGGTACATGGATACATTTAGATGGAAATGGGTAAACGTAAGCAAATGGGACTAGCTTAGATGGGGCGTCTTGGTCAGCATGGACAGGTTGGGCCTACATTTGCAGGTATTAATTTTGGCTCCAAAATGTTAACTTTGAGTATCTCTTTTATTTTAACTTTTATATCATGGGAATAAAGGAAAAGTTCACAAATAGCAGCCTTGTATGCTAAATTATTCTGTAAATTATTTTCAAAAATAGTTGTGAAATTGCTATGTTTAACATAGCAAAAGAAACATGTATTTTCTCAAATTATTGTCAGCATTTTCTGCTTGACCACTTTTTGAAAATGTAATTTCTCAGATCTCCATGGATGTTGACAGGCTATTTTCGATGTGGAAAAGATGTTTCCAGTAGTGGGAGAGTCAAGAACTAGAGGGCACAGCCTCAGAATAAAATAACTTGCCTTCAAAATGGGAAAGAGGAGGAATTTATCTAGCCAGAGGATGATGAATCTGTGGAATTCATTACCACGGACGGCTGTGGAGGACAAATCATTGGGTATTTTTTAAGCTGAGATTGACAGATTCTTGATTAGTAAGGGTGTCAAAGGTTGTGGGGAGAAGGCAGGAGAATGGGGCTGAGGGAGAGATAGATCAAACATGAGTGAATGGTGGAGTAGACTTGATTCTGCTTCTATGCCTTATCGTCTCAGGAGATGGGAACAAGGGTCTCTCAGGAAGGACAATGGTTTTTGTCCCAATACATCAGTTAAAGGTTTAAGACCCATATCCAGCACCACTTGTTGTGAATGAATGAAATATCCATTCATGACTTCACTGATGTTGTAATTACTATCCGAGCAAAAAAATTTGGCAAGTTAAGCAGGAGCACAAGGGGATAAAGAGCAATGGAAGCTGAAAATTAGAAACAATTGATCATCAAGTTCAAGTGAGTTTATTGTCATGTGTCCCTGATAGGACAATGAAATTCTTGCTTTGCTTCATCCTTACAAGATCTACAGTCAGATGTCTAAACAAAAACTGAATTTATTTCTGATAAAGAAATTTGCTGCTTTGCTCAATATCCAGATATACCGATTTTATATAGCAAAAAACTGCCTCTTAAATCCTTGCAAAGAAAGACAAACCATACAACAGAGAAGAGTCACACAAATTAAGAACTGCTTTCACAAGTTTTAGCAAGCATTTGAGACTTTGCTCTTCAGGTATTCTTTTACTTAAATCTTGGCCACAAAATTCCAATACTAAATTTCAACGTTTTGTTATCCTTTAAGACACTAAAATCTGTTTTCCATCTTAAAAAATTTTTTTTTATTTTTTTTATAAGGATACAGCAAGATCATTCTCCCGATTCATCCTTGATATGCTGGGGGTGAGTTCTCTTCTTGATCTGGGGCACTGGTGCTCCAGAGATGTTATTAGGCTGGGAGCTCTGGGATTTTAAGATATAATGAGGGCACCTTCATCAAAAGAACTGCAGGTTCCCGAGGGAGTCACTCACCACCACCATGAGGGCATTTCAAACTCGTATCACATGAATGAATAAAAACTAAGTTGAAAGGTACACCTTAAAGAGACCTTTCGAGTGGGAATTCCCCAGCTTAGCCCTTGCGCAGCTGAATAAATTGTTGCCAGTGGTAGAGGGGAAGTTTGGACTTTGCAAGAAAGCACGAAATGGAGGAGACACAGGTAACTGCAAATGCAGGAATCTGGATTCAAAAAAACAAACTGCTGAAAGAGCTCAGCAGGTCAAACAGTATGTGTGGAGGTAAAGAAACGGTCAACATTTTGGCTCATAATCTTGGAATAAGTGTGTGGAAGGAAGATAGCTATTAGGGACAAGTGAGAAACAGTGGTGATGCAGAAGGGGTGGTGGTTAAGATGAGCAGAAGGAGCTAGGTGGGCGAGGTGGGGAGTGAAGAGGCAGAGGTTGATAAGCAGTAGTTGGTACCAGAAAGGAGGTGGGGGTGTCGGGCAGATGGAGGCTATGGAGCTGGAAGAGTAAAATCTTGCAGAGTAAATGGGGTGGTGGAGACAGTGAGGGGTTATGAAGGAATTTTTTAAAGTGTTGATATATGCAGGCTGTTTGTTTTACTTGTTACAAACTATAAATGCAAGACAAGATTATTTTGTGAAGCTTGGGAATTAAAACACTTAATTTTCAACATATATTCATCATTATGCAATATATTGGCAAATTTAGTTATTAAGCATAAATTAAGATGGAATATTAGCTGAAGAACACGTAAAGAATGGAATATTAAACTGGAAAACCAAGTTTGAGGGGTAAATGACACACTACCTTTAGTTTGCAAAAGAAAGGACCAGTTTCAACATTCACTTGACAGAAACAGCTGATGTTTGAATTCTTTCAGTAAAGGTGGTGGTTAGAATATTTACTGAGAAGCCAGACATGATTCAGATAGACATAGTCACAAGGTTTATTACAGCATATAATAGGGGAATGTGGTCAACCAGAACCATTTAAAGAGGTGGAGCACTACATAAAAATAGAGTGCAAGCTAAGGGCTGGTGCTCCAAGATCCTTCTGTTCAGCAACACACCCCAGGACCCCAAATGCGAAGGTCCTACACCAGTTTGACTTCTTAAAATGCAACATCTCACACTCATCTGAATTAAATTCTATTAGCCATTCCTCAGCCCACTTGCCCAGTGATTGGTAAATCTTGATTATTATCTTCACTAGGTGATGGAAGGTGAAAGAAAAGCATTTTCTTTAAAAAAAATAATTAGGATATCACTATCTGCAATACCATCCACCTTAGTGTCATACGAATTATGTCTTGTACATTCTCATCCAAATCATTGATATAGATGACAAACAATGGGCCCAGTAGCAAACCCCGAGTCACAGGGCTCCAGTCTGAAAAACAACCTTCCATCACCACTGTTTCCTTCCATGAAGCCAATTTATAGCTAGTTCTCCTTGGATCCCATGCAATCTAACCTTCCAGAGCAACCTACCAAATGCCTTGGTGAAATCTATATAAACAATGTCAACAACTCTGCCCTTATTAATCTTTCGGGTTATATAAAAAAACGGTCTATGTTAAAGCATGTAAAAATAATCCCTCAGAATACTCTCCAGTAACTTTCTGACCTCTGACGTTCGACTCACTGGCCTACAGTTCCCAGGGTTTTCCTTGCTGCCCTTAAATAGAGACACAACATTTGTCACCTCAATGATATTTAATGAGGTTTCATAAATTTCTTCTCTCGCTTCCCACAGTATCCTCTGATATATCTGATCACTCGGGAGAGTTGTCGACCTTCATACACATTATGACCACCAGCACTTCCTCGGCTGTAATACTGACTACCATCAAGACACTTCCATTAACAGCCCCAAATTTCGTGGTTGTCATGTATCTCTTCATGGTAAAAAGAGGAGAAATATTGATTGAAGACCTTGCTCATCTCCTGCGGCTCCAGAATTGACTGTTTTATTCCCCAAGGGGCCCTATTGTCTATGGTTACCTTTCCCCTTAATGGACATAAAAATGATTAGGATTATCCTTAAAATTACCTGCCAGAGCCATCTACCTTTTTAGTATGTTCAATTCCCGAAAATCATCCAGGGATACACTTGATCCCAGTTGCCTCTACCTGCTCCATGCCTCCTAACTCTTGACCAGAGCCTCAATTCTTGTCATCCAACTTTCCCTACACTCATCTGCCTTGCCCTACACCCTAACTGTAGCAAAACATTGGACCAACGAGCACCTGCGTTAAAATAGCAAGTGAAATAAAAGAATGTACAGTGAATATCTCCAATATTCCGTGCCCAAGAAAGCTTGAAGATGGAACAAAAATTATTAAAGTTGCAGATGCAGAAATTCTAACGTAAACAGGAAAGACTGAAAGCACTTTCAAGAACAGATTAGGAAGCATTAGCAGTCAGGAAAGAAATTATTACGGTTCAGGTCAAGGTCATTTAATCAGAACTGAAATGAGAAAACAAGCTTAATTTCAGTGGTAGTGAGAGTGAGAGATGGAGAGGCCAAATAGAAAATGCTTGAAATATTCATCAGGTCAGTCACCATCAGTGAAGAGATTGGCAGAACTAATGCTGCAGGTTCATTTTTTTATTGGAACCAGGGAAAGTTATAAAAAAAGGTTTTGAGATTCAGAGAAAGAGGGCAAGGGAAGAGAGATCAAAAGGAGCAGGTTGGAATGGAGGTCAGTAGAAGTTTAATGACAAAGGGGTGATAGTGCAAGACAAAAGAGGACAGTGAAGGGACAAGGAAGATAAATGCATTCCAAAGGAACTGTGAATGGTAATGCAAAAGCCTAATTGGAAATTTAAAATAGGTTTGCTTAAAATCTGAAACAAAAATGTTCATTATTTGCAACCATATTGTTGAATTTGAAAGGAAAAGGATGTAATGTGCCCAGATAGGTGACCTGCTGTTCTTGGAGGTTATGCTGAATTCTAATGTTGGAGTAGAAATGGAACAGAAAATCAAGGTGTAGAGGCGACTTGTTTTTCTTTCGGTGTCATGCTTGCAGGGAAAGTGGATATTCCAGAATGCATTCATTCGATTCAAATTCAGTCATCACAATACATAGATCCCGAGTGGAACTGAACAAATAATCTGTTTTGTATAGATGATGGGCAGCTCTATGAGAAGAATTGTTTGCTCCCCTCCAAAAAAAATCACAAGATCCTCTGTATCTCCCTGACAGGACTGATTAGTTTATTGTTTGCATACAGCAGCAACACGTATACTTCCACCTCCTCCAACCTTGCCGATTGCAATAGGTGCTCTCGATGTGGCATCTCTACATTGCCGAGACAGAGCATACACATGTGCGACCATTTTGAGAACATTTACGTTCTGACATCAAGGGCATGTTGGAGCTCCTGGATGCAAGCTATTTAATACATCCTCATCCCAACCAGTCTGTGTCCTCCTTTTCCCCACTAAACCCCCAACCCCTCGATTCTACATTTTACTCACCATCTTCCTTCCTCTATTTCCACATCTGCAACCTTTTGACCTGTCCATAGTCTCCACCCAACCTTTCTCCCACCTGACTCATCCACCAATTCCCCCTTCACTGGAATCCGCGTTACTTACCAGTTCTTGAGTCCTTCCCCTCTTTCAAACCAGCTTTCTCCACTCTCCATCAGTCCAACCTGTAAGAGCATCTGTTAATTTTCCTCCACAGATGTTGCTTGACCCGCTGAGCTCCTCCAGCAGTTTTATTTTGTTCAACATTCCAGCATCTGCAGTTTGTCTCCATTTAAATAATGTCACTTGTATGTAAAAGCTTTCTACATTAGTTACAGTACCCTCCATAATATTTGGGACCCATCATTTATTTATTTGCCTCTGTACGCCACAATTTGAGATTTGTAATAGGAAAAAAACATCACATGTGGTTAAAGTGCAGTCAGATTTTAATAAAGGCCATTTTTATACATTTTGGTTTCACCATGTAGAAATTACAGCAGTGTTTATACATAGTTCCCCCCATTTCAGGGCACCATAATGTTTGAGACACAGCAATGTCATGTAAATGAAAGTAGTCATGTTTAGTATTTTGTTGCATATCCTTTGCATGCAATAACTGCTTGAAGTCTGCAATTCATGGACATCACCAGTTGCTGGGTGTCTTCTCTGGTGATGCTCTGCCAGGCCTGTATTGCAGCCATATTTAGCTTATGCTTGTTTTGGGGGCTAGTCCCCTTCAGCATATAAAAGGCATGCTCCATTGGGTTCAGATCGGGTGATTGACTTGGCCACTCAAGAATTGACCATTTTTTAAGCTTTGAAAAACTACTTTGTTGCTTTGTTGTCTGAACGGTCTCGACCTAAACGTCACCTATTCATTCCCTCCATACATGCTGCCTCACCCACTGAGTTTCTCCAGCATTTTTATCTACCTTTGTTGCTTTAGCAGTTTGTTTGGGATCATTGTCTTGAGTTTTGAGGCATTTGTTTGAACTGGAGCAGATGGGACGTGTCTGTACACTTCAGAATGCATTATGCTTCTACCATCAGCAGTTGTATCATCAATGGAGATAAGTGAGCCAGTACCTTCAGCATCCATACATGCCCAGGCCATAACACCCCCACCATTGTGTTTCACAGATGAAGTGGTATGCTTTGGATCTTGGGCAGTTCCTTCTCTCCTCCATACTTTGCTCTTGCCATCACTCTGATATAAGTTCATCTTCGTCTCCTCTGTTCACAAGACCTTTTTCCAGAACTGTGGTTGCTCTTTTAAGTACTTCTTGGCAAACTAACCTGGCCATCCTATTTTTGCAGCTAACCAGTGGTTTGCATCTTGCAGTGTAGCCTCTGTATTTCTGTTCATGAAGTCTTATGCGGATAGTGGTCATTGACAAATCCACACCTGACTCTTAGAGTGTTTCTGATCTGTCAGACAGGTGTTTGGGGATATTTCTTTATTATAAAGGGAATTGTTCTGTCATCAGCTGTGGAGGTCTTCCTTGGCCTGCCAATCCCTTTGCGATTAGTAAGCTCACCAGTGCTCTCTCTTCCTAATGATGTTCCAAACAGTTGATTTTGTAAGCCTAAGGTCTGGCTGATGTCTCGAACAGTTTTATTCTTGTTTCTCAGTCTCATAATGGTTTCTTTGACTATCATTGGCACAACTTTGGTCCTCATGTTGATAAACAGCAATAAAAGTTTCCAAAAGTGAAGGAAAGACTAGGTGCTGAGAGCTCGTATACCTGCATTAAGGAGGCAATTAAACACACCTGAGCAATTACAAACACCTATGAAACCATGTGTCCCAAACATTATGGTGCCCTGAAATGTGGAACTATGTATAAACACTGCTTTAATTTCTACATGATGAAACCAAAATGTATAAAAAACACCTTCATTAAAATCTGACAATGTGCACTTTAACCACATGAGATTTTTTTAATTACAAATCTCAAATTGTGGAGTACATAGGCAAATAAATAAATGATGCACCTTTGTCCCAAACATTATGGAGGGCACTATAAATTGTTTTAAAGATTCTAATTTACACATTTAGAAAACTAAATGCAATGTTCTATTTTTCTACATTACATAAATTTACTAATGCTAGAGCTACCACTGCAATTTTGTGGGATAGATTTCATTCCATTTCATTTAGTTGGAGCATTGAGTTCTCTTGGGATTGTGGAACAATTTGCCAGGTGAGGTAACAAATCAAAACAAACCACTGCCAGTAAAAACAAGCTTCAATCAGAAAATCCTAATTTACTTAATATTCACCTAACTTTGTAAATGTTATACTACCATGCACTTGTTTTTCCAATACTTAATTTAGATAAATTCTGAAGCAATTAAAGGAAAATGTAACCACCAGCATGTTTACAAGGAACCCCATCACTGCATTACAAACATTTTTTTCTTCCTATCCAGTGAGATGTGGGAAAGTTGATGAGGATGGCAAGTAAATGATAGAATAAGGCCACATGAAATGGAGAAAGGTTTCCAATTCTGTGTAAAGGGAAATGGACCATACATTTACACCACAGATTTATTGATAGGGTGCTAGTCAAGAACAGGACAATGAGAAAACAATGACAATCCGTAAAATTAATTGCACAAAGACCAAAGAAAACCATGATCTTCAAAGTCTCCAAGGAATTTACAGATGCAAGACAGTGACGTGATACATGTAAATCTGGAAGCTTACTTTGCATTAAATTGCAAATTTAAACAGATACTAGGTCCCACCTATAAAAGGCATTAAATATTAATATATCACTTCAGACAAATAAAATACAGATGGGGTGAAGATTTGGAATGTGAATTATTGGACACTACCATAATGTTACTGCTTTTTGATCTCACAGCTTTGATACAGTCAACCAAGAGTGTATGGAGTATTTATTTGACTGGTTTCAAAAACTCATTACCATTACCTCGTTAGAAACTAATGAACTCAGATGTTGGTTTACAAGAAAGGACCTGCAGAGTTACTGCAGTACTTTGCATCCTCCTTGGTCGATTCATCAGACAAGTTCCATTGGAGACAGCCATACAAGGCCAACTTTTGCACCAACTATTCCCAAAATTCTATGCTGCACGAGTCCACATCGCTTCATGAAATCTGGACATTCTGCACACATTTAGGGTAAGTTTTTTTTCATGCCTTCTTCAATGAAGCCAAACAAATTTCACTGCCATTTCGTTATTCCCAAATACAATCACTTGTTGTAAATGATCTACATTAACTTTGCTATTTTGGTTTTATATATCAGAAGCTTTTACAATCTTCCTGTTTCTCACTGAAATACATACTATTCCTTTTCAAGATGTTCCTTGTTAAGTTACGCAGTGTGGCCAATTTCATGTTGTTAACAGAATTTGTCATGTTTAGCTGGGCCACCTTTTGTATTTTAAACTATCTTTAAACTGGTTTTCCATCTATCAGCTGAATTATACCTCGTGCATTCAAGCTAGTTTTGTTTAGATTTAAGATGTTAAACTTTATGATATTTATACAAATTCTACATTGGCACCACCCTTCCCTTAATGACCAAATTTATTTTACCAACTCATCGCATATAAGATCCAACAGACCTTTTCCATCATTGGCTCTTTAATACGCTGATTTCGAAAACCATCTGTGATGCATTCTATTGGGTTTTAGATGGGACAAACACATTTGTAACCCAACTCAAGCCATACAAATGTAAAATTGTTGAAACTCTTGGGACTGCTGATTTCTTGACCTCCAAATGCAAGCTAGTTGACAGTGACAAAAATAATGTAATACGGTCAAATGCACCAAGTTTCTTGCGCAAATATTGGGGTTGTGTTCTTTTAGAGATTGATGTCCTCTGCACATTTAAAGAACCACGGCTTTATGCAGGAAACCACAGCACCTTACTTCAAACTGGAGTGGTTTTGTTTATTGCAGGTTAACAGCGTTAGTAAAAGGAGGCTAGATACATTTTTTTTTGTTTTTAAAGTTGATAGTTTATTAGAAGTCATTGGCACTCATCTTTGGGTTACTAAACTACTAGTGCTTGGCTACCAAAGTGTGCCTTACTTCCAGAATGTTAAGAGATGTTGCATAGTGGCATATACAAAGCCACATTTGATACCAATCGGATACAATCATTTGAAATCTACAGATTGGAGATAGTGGTGCGATTAATGCAAACTTTACCAGCAACAGGACAAGCACCAACCCTCTTGTACTCAGCACAAAACATCCCAAACTAGACTAATTACGGAAGCTGGTGAAAACAAAATATATTCACTGTCGGAGGACATTGGGTTTCATTATCACTACCAGTTTAAAAAGCCTTTTTCAAATTTATAACATTCCAAATCTGTCACATTAGCCCATTTCAAAAGAGCTGGCAGCAACATCTGAAGATGCCAAAAACATTCCAGTGTGCAATATTGTTCTTGAAGCATATACTCTTGACTTTCACCCTTATTCATTTGCAAAGGTTGTAAAGTTAATACTTCAATACACAAATGACATTGTCGTTTACCTGACATCACTTGTAATACTTTAAGTAATGCAATTGCAATGGAGTTGATAATTAAGTTAGATTTCTTTATAGAACAAATAGAAGCTGGAGTTAATTTATACCTCCCTCTATTTTTATTTGTCAAATTACAGATTTGTTTTATTACAGACTGGTATCTCTCACACAGACAAACTTGCTCTTTCACTGCCAACAGTGTTAGCACGACTGAATACTACAAATCCGAGCAATGTGTAAGATTGCAATTGCTGACATTAGGGACATCACATCACCTCCATGGACATTGAAATTTACAATTATTGCAAGATTTGAACAGAATTGTGCATAACACATGAAACCAAAAAGAAAACTCCATGCTATCCGAACAAAAAGAGGAAGAACAAAACAGCTATATTGGAAGGTGCTGTATGGACAATGGTTTACTGATTGAATACAAAGAAAACTTACATTACAAATACAGAGATCTTTTTCAAAATTCATAATTGTGATTTGGTCAAAACCACGAGCATTTAACCGCTGATTCCCCTTGTTAAATTAATTTGTTAATGTTTATTGGAGGGGTTGCATACTAAGTAGTTCTTTAGGCAGATTTTCACAAAGACACCTAATCTATTTTTTTTTTTTAATCTTCGCTCTCCAGAATAATATACAAGATTGTAGAGTCTGAAAATGAAGGAATTGCCAGGTAAAGTTGGCTCAAAGTAACTGGTGCATGCATCCGCCGCTGGAATTAGAAGGGAAGAGCTAAAGGTTGATATTAAGTGATTAAGACTTAAAATTTATTTCATATGGAAAAAGTGTTGGTGAACTTCCTCCTGGATGATTGGAGTGGTGTGAAGAATCAATGCAGCGATCTGCAGCCGCTCTTGCGGTAAGTGCGAGTGGTAAAAGGGGATTCCGGTCGGGTTTTGTGAGGACACCTGCAATTACCAGCTTAATTACTGCAGCACTGGCTCCGATTTTGCGGACTGGTCTCCTGGAGGTCCACACCTCTGGTTCGACCCGAGGTTCCACCTGCATTCTGAGGCTCGTTTTTCGGCAGCTTCTTGGCTATATCAAAAAGTTTAATAAAAAAAGTTACTGCAAAATTTATTTTGCACAATTTGAGCAATTATAGATCTAAATGTCAGTAGCTATCATTTAATGAGGAACAGTACTCCCACCCACAATTTGGAGATAACATCAAGAAACAGATTAAATATAGACTCATGGCCGTGTATCGTTTCTATTTTGTCCATGGAGCAGCAAATATCTTTGGATACCCATTCTGCCCTGGAGATGTCCTCCTGTGGTGGGTGCTCCACCAACCCTGGTATATTTATATATAATGCCCACAGGTCTTTTCTGGGCGAAATTCTTGAAAGTTTAAAAAAAAATAAAAAAAATAAAAATACATGCAGATGTTAGAAATCTGAAAACAAAAATGTAGGAAACACTGTGGAGATCAATCAACATTTGTGGAAATAGACAATTAACATTGGAGAATTTGGTCGGCCTCTGAATTGACTAAAACATTTGCAATGAATGGTCTTCAACCTGAAATATTAACTGTTTCTTTCCACGGGTGCTGCCTGACCTGTTGAATTTTCTAGTATGAAGTTTTTATTATAAACAGTCGAGATATGAAGTTTTTATTATAAACAGTCGAGGCTGGAATAGGGATGGGTGGGGATGGCTAAAGAATGGGGATCTCTATTTATAGGAAATGGCATGTTTAGGCCAGGCTTGTATTTATTGCCAAGTACTAATCGCTCAAGATGGTGATGGCAATGAGAGATAAATATTTTACTTGCATATTTCCTTTCATATTTTCACACCAATATTATTTTTCTTCAATCAACCCAAGGACGACTGGTGCAACTACCGCATATTCATAGCCAAATCATTATTATTATTATTTTTTAACGGATTACGTTATCTGGATAGCTTAGGAGCGGATTTTACGAGTACGACATAAATACACAGAAACACTTAATACCAGCATGTAACTCATCTAAAGGAACGATTTAATATTTGTCTTAAGACAGAAACAATATCCTGGTAATGATGCAACGAGATAGGGATATAGCCCTGTGATTTCACATCAGTCTGCTATGATCACAAAAATAACATTTAGTGTGTGTGGTAGTAACTTACCATTTAAAATTAGATAAAACCTAAATTATGCTGTTACTACGAGCACAAACTCAAACCAAATTGATTCCTCATAGCTGATCTAAAAAAAACAAGTTGCAAGCAACTCAACTGACGGAAGATAAGAAACCGCATTTAAAAGAATCAAGAATAGGCACATACCTATGGCCATAAATATTTCATTCACATTCATTGCAGTCTTTGCTGATGTCTCCATGAACAGCAAGCTGTTGTCTTCTGCATATGCTTGTGCTTCCTGAATGAGAAAACTTAAATTCTAAATAGCAAAGTCCAAACATCTGCAGTACACACATCCAAAATGCAGACAATTTCAGTAAGAATTGTGCTTCATATAACTGGTTTGGACAAGTCTTCTTCTCTCACGGGAGGGAAGGAGTTGGGAAAAATGGTTGTGGCAGTAGCTGAAATACCAAATGCAATTTTACACAGTAACCTACCTGAAATTCCACTGCTCGTTTATTTGCAAGGTCAGCCTTGTTCCCAGATAATGCAATCACTATATTCGGACTGGCTTGTCGCTGCAGTTCCTTTACCCAGTTCTTCGCCCGTGCAAATGTGTCCTTCAAAATCAAACGTTAAATTCAATTGAGTAGGACTGAAGACCAACATCATTTTTCATCCATATCAATGGCTTTGTAGGGGAAGTGGTACACTATTGGCCAATCTGCACACATCAATTTAGATGATTGGAAAATGATTTAAACATTTCAATTAATTATGCTCTTTTAATCTGTGTTCCATTGCAGGAATATGTTAACTGCTACACAACTGCTCGACATAAAGTACACCTGTGCAACTAAACCTGGCTTAACCAAGGAAAAGTGGACGTAATCTAAATTAGACAAATACACACAATAAATGCACACAAATATGCCAAGTTTCAAAAAAGTTTGACTGGGGAAAGGAGCAAGCAGGTACAGCTCAAGAAGTTAGCCTCAGGTACTGATTGGAACTCTACAACAATGCCAAAGTTTTTATTTAGCGCAGTGCTCTAGGTCAGTGCAGACCTAGCGGCCAGAGGGTCTGTTTCCAAGCTGTATCTTTGACTAACACATTGCATGCTTTAAAAGTCAATTAAGCATGCAAAAAATACAATGATTGCCATACCTAAATTTGAGATTCAAGCACCAGTATCAATTTATAATCTATTTATATCATTCACAATGATAAAATGGGTAATATGTGTCTGTGGTGAGTGGGACAACATGCAGCACTGTGTAAGGCAAAACCAACCACAAACAAGAACAAACTTTTCACTTTTTTGTACTTCGACTGCTTTTGTTGTGTATTAAGGCCTTCCAAGAATCTTAAAACCAATGCTTTTAATTACATTAATAAGGAGTGTGTACCATCGCTGAAGGTACTTGCTACATGTGTCAATCTGGAGAGGCTCAATGCCTGCTTTGGTGAAGTGGATGGCTTCTGTATAAAGGGCAAGAACAGACAAATAGAATGTAAAAGCAAAACTAAGCAAGAGGAATTACTTACTGTGTTGGTTATATCATAGACCACAATGGCAGCTTGCGCCCCCCTGTAGTACATTGGTGCCAAGCTGTGATACCTCTCTTGTCCGGCAGTATCCCAAATCTCAAATTTAACAGTTGTGTCATCCAAACAGACTGTCTGCGTTAGAAAGGCAGCTGAAAGTAAAAATTAACACTCATTTCAGCTATGAGAGGAAAACTTCAAACTTATGCTATTTGTCCAATCTCAAATAAATTTGAAAAGTTCAACACATGTACAATTATCCCTATTCTGCCATGTGCCTCAAAAATCATAATGCTTTGTTAACATTATGAAACTTGAGCAATATACTAGAAGGCCTTCAGTACATGAACTGGCCCAGTCCTACTCCTGGTCAAGAGTTGGATCATTTCAGCCTGTGGATATGGGATCGTACTCAAGAAATGGGGTATTGCCTCCATTTGCGTTGAGCAACCAATGAATGTATAAAAACTGAACAAAATGTCTGTGGTTTCATCCTCATGCACGGGAGGTCTTACTTGCAAATGATTACATCTATTCCCAATTACCCAAAATGTTTAAAGTGTTTTGGAATCTTATTTCATCTTTTTTTACATACCATCGGCTAAATTGCAGATATGTACACTTTCCTCTCCTCAAAGTTGAATTCTTAAATTTATCACTGGAGTGAACATGCTGACAAATTTCCACACTCCAAAGACAGAGTTGTGACCAATTGCAGAACATTACATCAAAGCAATTTCACAATTAAAAATCTACTATAACCGGTCATAATTATCTCAAAGTATGAGGTGAATTTTCCCAATTACCCATTTCACTAAATGTTACGGCAATGATTCTGCTTTAAAAGTAGTTATATACCAAGATCTGTACCACATTGTGTGCTTTAATACTACCTGCTGTTTTCAAGTTCAATGAACTGAAGCAACATATGGAAAAAACACCCAATATAAAACAGGATTTGAACGGATTAGTTTGTATTATGCTTAGGCCCCATGTAACATGTACAAGAATAAATAATGAAAGTTCACAAATTCTTAAGTCTTTCTCTGCCAAAATTGAAATAAAAGGAAAACAATGAACAGAATCTTGGCAGTCTGAAGAAAACTCGAAACGGCATAATTTAGTCAGACAAAAATAAGCCATCTGGAACAGAAAGTTTAAGGTTTATGCCTTCTACGGTGGATTTTGTAGAACTTGTGGAATTTTAAAAAGTGGCCATATGTGCTTATCTGTTTGAAAGTCTCTCTTCTACATCTCACTTTACTTGGAATCTCAGCTGTAGAACTCGACAATTCAGCAATCAGAGATGTCATGATGGTGGTTCACAAGTTAAATATTGGACTAGTAATCCAGACACCTGGACCAACAATTTCCACCATAGAAGCCAAGGAATTAAATTTCTGATAATTAACTAGACTTATAAAAGATAATTTTAGTAATGACAGCCACAAAACCATCGGAGCGTTCTAAAACCCTCCTCAAGTTCACCAATAATCTTTATCGAAGTTAATCCATCTTCCATACCCAGTATGGTATAAGTGACTTCAGACCCACCAATGTGGCTGACCCATAAACGTCCTCTGAAATGGCCTCACTTGTCACTCAGCACAATGGTGCTTAGGGATTGGCCATAAATGCCGGTCTCGTCAGTGACACCCAGATCTCAAACAAAAAACGAATGATAAGTTTTGTTCCTCTCCACCACAAGTTCCTCTCAACCCATCCACTCAGGAACATGATCCAATAGCACCATTTGAATTCCCATAGTATCCTCGCTTGTCCTTATTAATCAGTCATTAAAATTATGGTTATTCATCATATTGTTTTTGTGTTGGAGCATTTGCCAAATCCCCCAACTTCAGAACAGTGCTGTTAGTATTGGAAGTACAAAAAGTGGAGCATTCCTCAGGTACCCCAAACTTATATAAATATCTTTTTATCCAGGATGGGAGTAATCCTTTTCATTTGATTGTGCAGACTGCGCTATTCTTGATAAACACTGCACAGCAAGTTTGATGTATACCCTGTGTATTCCGATAAACACAGCTTGTTCTGATACCACAACCCTGAAGGAACGTTACCCTTTAACACTGATCTGCTGCAATTTACCCAAGACAAAAGGAAACTTGAATGGAGCTGCAAATTTATGTTCCTGCCCTCATGACAAATAAAGAAATTATAACTAAGTCTCCATTTCACAATATGGAAGCAATAAAACACAGATGCTCACTGAATAGTTATCTCTGGTGCTTCCTTTGATGTTTAGAAGCCATTCCCAAATCTGCTGAGGGTTAAACTGATTTACACAGGCTTATGACTAAAAACTCATTATAAAACGTCAAATTGGAAATGCAAATTCAGGTGCTATACAATTTGAAGACAGAATCCGAACTCGAGGCCTTTAGATTGGCATGGATACACAGGGAATGGATATGGATCGTGTGCAAGGGATGTGTTTAATTTATGTTAACATCATGTTTGGTATCAACACTGGGCCAAAGGGCCTATTCTGATGCTGTACTGTCTACGTTAAGTGTAGAATGTTGCCTTCCACTCCTTTGCTTTGACGCAGAAAGGAGCAGTATTATGGTGCAGCGTCATATCTGGTTTAACAAATGTGATAAGCTTTGCAGAACAATGTAAACTACCAAGCTACTTTCAGCAGTGACAAAGATCCTTCATAGCTTACTTAACATAAACAAATGCTTAATTTATGGAGACAGCACTATTCATGTATTCATGAAAGCACAACATTATCTTGGTGGAGAAGTTGAAATTCCATCAAGTAGAAACCAAAGGGAAAAACAGCTCAGCATGGAATACTCATCGCAATCACTACCTACACTGTTTCAAAAAGCCATGGCTGGCGAACCAATTAATGGTTAATTAACATTAAAACCAGAGGTAGTTCACCAACAGATTCAAAGTCAATCACTTACCTCCAATTGTGCTTTCTTGGTATTCATGGAACTGTCCTTTCACAAAGCGCAAAACGAGACTGGATTTGCCCACTGCTGACTCGCCCAGGAGCACCAATTTAAACTGACAGATTTTGTTCCCAGCGGCTGGTCCATTGGATCGAGCCGTGTTACTCCGACCCGCCATGGCCTAAAGTGCAGAGGCTTGAAGAAACGTTCCAAGTTTCAACAGCAGAAGTGATGCGTCAAGGCTGAGACTTCAGAGGCCGCTAGTTCGAACTGCAAAACATATCAAATTAATTTTGCATGATAGATTAAGAATTTGTTGTAGAGACAAATTTCACGCGCACTAAATGCATAAAAAATATAGCTTTAGAACAAAACTCAATTGTTTGAGATCAGCCAAATATTTTTCTAAGCACTTTGAGAAAGAAAGACATTTTCATGTGCTAAATAAATCCAAGATTTAAGAATTTGAGTTGCATTGTGAGAGAAATCTAATGTTATTCATTTTTTACATTACTCCCTGGTCATATTTTCAGTTGATTTGAAACAATACACTACGGGGAGAAGGTACAACTCCGTACCGACAGCACCCGTAGTCGAGATTGAACCTGGGTCTGAAAGGCAGCAACTCTACCGCTGCACCACCGTGAACGTTCAAGAGGTTTTTAAATAGGCACAAAAAGATGCAGGAAATGGAGGGATATGGGTCACGTGCAGGCAGAGGAGATTAACTTGGCATCGTGTTCAGCACAGACATTGTGGACCGAAGGGCCTGTTCCGGCACAGTACTGTACTGTATTCAATGAAACAGTGCAGGTTTTTCCATTCCTTGAACTCTGAAGTTAAATATCCTGCTAAGGTCTTTGAGTCTCCTGAACCAACTTCTACGAAATAGAACCAGGCCACGATATACAAAGAGCACAAATGATTAAATGCACAGTGCAAAAGAAGTCTAATATTGGAAACTTTCAGGTGAAATCAGAAATTGAGGAAATTATCAAATATGGCAACTTTTCTGATTTATTGTCCTCTTCCAAATTGTCACTCATCATGGCACAGAAGCCATTTTATATAGCTAGATTCAACAAGTCAAATGGCCAATCTATGTTCATGTCTGGAATGAATACTTCCCAGTATTTCTCCGAATAGTGCTAGCACATCATGAAATGCATCTGCTCCAATGCAGGCAAAATAATACATCTAAAATACACTAAGTACTTGAACTCATTGTTTATACCTCCTAATCTTTTGGCTAATATCAAGTGTGTCCAACTTTAAACAAAGCTGGTACTAGGACCAAACAATAGCAGAGAATTCAAAATTAAGACTTCACACAGAATTCTGGCTATGCATCACCCAAGATACACAAAAAGCTGGAGTAACTCAGCGGGACAGGCAGCATCTCTGGAGAGAAGGATTCCATGTACGTAATGTATACATACAAATACTAAGTAAATAAAAGGTTACAGGTAACTGATTGTATCTTGGGATATATTATTATACTAAAGGCACTATACAAAAGTAAAAGCTGTTCTTAGTCATAGATATAATTTTCATCATTAACCAACCATGGCCAATTGATATCACAAAAAGCTGGAGTCACCCATTCCTTCTCTCCAGAGATGCTGCATGCCTCGCTGAGTTACTTGAGCTTTTTGTGTCTATATTCAGTTTAAACCAGCATCTGCAGTTCCTTCTTACACAATGGCCAATTGATGCTAATTTCAAAAGGATGTCTGCTGATAAATTATAACAAAGTATCCCAGACTAGATGAAGAGAAAATTTAGGTATTGAAAGAGGTAGGCAGGGATTAAGATGGAGAAGCTGCAAAATAAAATGATTAAGGAAATAATTTTACATTTCAAATTCCAGTTGAAGGCTACATTTTGTAATGGCAATCAGAAGACTACGATTGTGGAAGAGCACAAAGCAGACAAAACTTCTGAGACAGATGAGATAAGCACGCCTAATCATATTTCAAAGGAAAACACCAGAGATATTAACTAGGATGAGAGTTTCATTCTTTCGAACAGTTGCCTTTACAGCATCACTCAGCTGCACCAGTTTTCTGGTGGAAAATAAAATTCAAAAACATAGTTGGGATTAACATTTTCTCAATTGACTTGACATTTACAAGTGGTTCTGATAAGATTAATTACCTATGCATAACCACTTTAACCGTGAAGAGCAGCTTTTTCTGCCACACTTAATTAAAACCAGCCCAGAACCAAATTACGTAAACATTTACACAAGCCCGTCAGGTTCAAAATGTTATGTGAATATGTTTTTAATAGCTTATTGATGAATATTCAGAAAGCAAAACTGCCAAGAAATCACTAGACATCTACTTTAACTTCTACCCCCAACATAAGTGGATATACTTCTGACTTCACCCAGCTAGATGCAAAATAATCTCAACATGCATATTACTTTCAACATGCATATTACATGTCGTTGGAAAGTCCCTTGCCAAAATAAAACATGTATTTTGCAACATTTTGCCATGTTGACAATACTTGGTCTGAAAGGGGCTCAGAACATAGAACAGTACAGCACAAGAACAGGCCCTTTGTGCCAAACATTCAGATTCAGATTCAACTTTATTGTCATTGTGCAGTGTACAGTACAGAGACAACGAAATGCAGTTAGCATCTCCCTAGAAGAGCGACATAAATATGAGCAGTAAATAAATAAATCACATGTGGTTAAAGATCAGTCAGATTTTAATAAAGATCATTTTTATACATTTTGGTTTCACCATGTATAAATTACAGCAGTGTTTATACATAATTCCCCCATTTCAGGGCACCATAATGTTTGGGACACAGCAATGTCATGTAAATGAAAGTAGTCATGTTTAGTATTTTGTTGCATATCCTTTCCATGCAATGACTGCGTGAAGTCTGCGATTCTTGGACATCACCAGTTGCTGGGTGTCTTCTCTGGTGAAGCTCTGCCAGGCCTGTATGGCAGCCATCTTTGTGTTGGGGGCTAGTCCCCTTCAGTTTTCTCTTCAGCATATAAAAGGCATGCTCAATTGGGTTCAGATCGGGTGATCTGATTCTTGGCCACTCAAGAATTTACCATTTTTTAGCTTTGAAAAACTCCTTTGTTGGTTTAGAAGTATGTTTGGGATCATTGTCTTGCTGTAGAATGAACTCCTGGCCAATGTGTTTTGAGGCGTTTGTTTGAACTTGAGCAGTTAGGATGTGTCTACACACTTCAGAATTCATTATGCTACCATCATCAGCAGTTGTATCATCAATGAAGATAAGTGAGCCAGTACCTTCAGTAGCCATACATACCCAGGCCATAACACCCCCACCACTGTTTCACAGATAATAATAATAATAATGAATTTTATTTACGGGCGCCTTATACCGAGGTCTCAAGGACACCTTACAGAGATTTATAGGAAACATATAATCAGAATTTAAAAAAATAAGTTATAAAGACCAATACACAAATCAGGGACAGAATTCCTTCCAAAAACACAAAAAAGAAAAGCAGAAGCACAATTTGAGGAGAGAGCAGCGGCAACGAAACCGCGCCAGCGTCCACTCTCCCCTCCGACCGCCATCTTGAACACAGACTAACAAATACAATTACAAACAATTACATACAAAAATCATCCCCCCACAGTGGGGGAAGGCACAATGTCCAGTCCCCAGCCCCAGTTCACCCAAAAAAGTCAGGCCAAATGAAGCCCCCGCTATTGCCTCTACGGAGGCCCGATGATCCTGGCCGTTCTCGCCTGGTGATGTAGCCCCGGCGTCGGGAGAGTCCTCCAGCAGCTGGGCCACCTGGAACGGCCGCATCCCTCACCGGAGGCCGCAACTACGGCTGGAACGGCCGATTTCCCGCAGGCGTCCGCAGCACCAGAAGCCGACAAGGCCGCGCCGATTCGGAGCTCAAGGCTCCCAGTGTTGGAGTCGGCGCCGCCGCCCGCGGATGGTCGCTCCAGTCCCGCAGCCCGGAGGTGTTGAGCTCGGCGGTCCAGCTCACCGGAACTCCAGCGCGTCGGTCCAGCGCGGCGCCCCAGGCAAGGCATCGCCCACTCCGCTGCACAATAGCGCTCCAGCGCCGTGCCACCACCGAAGCTGAGGGTGCTGTGCGGTCCCCGCCAGGAAACGCCGCTCCACACCCACTGGTAGGCCGCGAGGACGGGTCGACTGGGCAGCCGGAGAGAAGGCTGCCTCACCGACCAGGTAGGGACCGGGAAGTGATTTCTCCTTGATCCCCCCCACATCAAAAGGCAAAATAAGTAAAAACAAAGACTTAAAGAAAACTAAAAAACTTGGTAAAAAAGTACAATTAACAGCTCCCTTGTAGATGAGGTGGTATGCTTTGGATCTTGCGCAGTTCCTACTCTCCTCCATACTTTGCTCTTGCCATCACTCTGATATAAGTTCATCTTTGTCTCCTCTGTTTACAAGACCTTTTTCCAGAACTGTGGTTGCTCTCAGGCCAGTTCATTGGCTATATTTAAGAGGGCGTTAGATGTGGCCCTTGTGGCTGAAGGGATCAGGGGGTATGGAGAGAAAGCAGGTACAGGATACTGAGTTGGATGATCATATTGAATGGCGGTGCAGGCTCGAAGGGCCGAATGGCCTACTCCTGCACATATTTTCTAAGTTTCTATGTTTAAGCACTTCTTGGCAAACTGTAACCTGACCATCCTATTTTTGCGGCTAACCAGTGGTTTGCATCTTGCAGTGTAGCCTCTGTATTTATGTGCATGGAGTCTTCTGTGAACAGTAGTCAGTGACAAACCCACTCCTGAAGAGTGTTTCTGATCTGTCGGACAGGTGTTGGGGATTTTTCTTTATTAGAGAAAATTCTTCTGTCATCAGCTGTGGAGATCTTCCTTCGCCTGCCAGTCCCTTTGCAATTAGTAAACACACCAGTGCGCTCTTTCTTCTTAATGATGTCCCAAACAGTTGATTTTGGTAAGCCTAAGGTTTGGCTGATGTCTCTAACAGTTTTATTCTTGTTTCTCAGTCTCATAATGGCTTCGTTGACTTTCATTGGCAGTACTTTGGTCCTCGTGTTGATAAACAGCAATAAAACTTTCCAAAGGCGATGGAAAGACTGGACGAAAGATTAGGTGCTGAGAGCTCTCTTATACCTGCATTAAGGAGGTGCTGAGCAATTACAAACACCTGTGAAGCAATGTGTCCCAAACATTATGGTGCCCTGAAATGGGGGAAACTATGTGTAAACACTGCTGTAATTTCCACATGGTGAAATCTAAATGTATAAAAATGGCCTTTATTAAAATCTGACAATGTGCACTTTAACCACATGTGATCTTTTCTATCACAAATCTCAAATTGTGGAGTACAGAGGCTAATAAATAAATGATGGGTCTTTGTCCCAAACTTTATGGAGGCACTGTACCTGCACATACCCCATATCCTGCATATCTATATGCCTATTCAAAAGGTTTAAATGCCATCAACGTATCTGCTTCAATTACCAACCCTGGCAGCAACTTCCAGGCACTCACTTTCCTCACACATCTCCTTTAATCTTAGCCCCTCTCACCTTAAAGCAATTCATTCTAGCATTTGATTTTTCCATCCCGAGAAAAAAGATTCTGCTTGTCTACCATTTCGATGCCTGTCGTAATGTTGTATATTTCCATCAGGTCTCCCTGTAACCTCTGGCAGTCCAGAGAAAACAATCCAAGTTTGTCCAACCTAAAACCACCAATCCAGGCATCATGCTGGTAAACCTCCTCTGCACCCTTTCCAAAGCCTCCACATCTTTCCTGTAATGGGGTTACCAAACTGTACACAATACTCCAAAACGTCATATGAACACTAAAGAGTACAAGTAATGTGAAACGGTTGCTATTTTGCTCAAAAGCATGGCATTGTTCATGGTTTGTGAAAAGCAACAAAACGTGAAAAGAACAGTTCCAAGCTATTGCTTTGAAGTATCCTTCAAATCAATTATTGCTTTGTTGTTTGAATCTTTAATCCTATGCAATCACAATTGCTACTGATGCCTGTTTAAAAATAAACTAAGTTATAAATCAAAAACACTGGTATTACATAATGTTTCAACAAAATGTAATAGCCTCCAGTTTTCACATTCCATGATGAACCTAAATAGAATTTGAGTGGCCATTGTTTTGCGAATTAATCAGAAGTTGACAATGTTCAATTGAGACTGTGGAGATGAAAGGAGGTGGTGTGTGGGAGATTTGATTAAAAAAGTTAAAGGGCAGACAAAAATGCTGGAGAAACTCAGCGGGTGAGGCAGCATCTATGGAGCAAAGGAAATAGGCAACGTTTCAGGTCGAGACCCTTCTTCAGACAAGGGCAAGAGTAAGGGCAAGTTAGTTTCAGAGACTGCTGACCTAAAAGGAGGGAAAAAGTGGGAGATTTGAAAAACAGCCGTTAGTTCCTGGGAGTGGAAGCCTGCAGTGGTGTACAGAAGGCAGATACTAATAAAGTGGCTGTGATTGAAGACAGGTGCTGAAGCTTGGGCTCAAGACATTGGCGAAAAGGCAGAAGGTAAGTCTTGTTAACCTTTTTTCTATGACCTTGGTGTTGTCCGGATGTCAATTAAGGTGGCGGGATGCTCCTGCTACAGAATGATGGAAATGACAGAATTTCCATGATCCCTAGAGACTTCACCTATGGGAAACATGCAGCTGAATCTTTTGACTGACTGCATGAGGAACTGGATGCACTCAGGCACATCTGGGTGCTTGCTGATAGCAGAGATACTATTTTTAGTGAGGTGGTCATACCCAATGCAAAGCTAAAGGTTACTGGCTGACCACCAGGAAAGGTAAAGGGAGTAGCCAGTAGGCAATAATCCGCTCTGGCCATTCCCCACAAAACCAAATATACCCTTTTGGATACTTTCTTTATTGGGCGGAAGAGAGAAAGGGGAGACGACTTCAGGAGAAAGTAAGTAACAGCAGCATCCAGGCCAGCTCCACCAAGACTGGCTCTGAGGCTTAGCAGATAAAGGATGAAGTCAAACAGGGCTATTGTAATAAGGGACTCAATAATCAGAGGGATAGACAGGAAATTGTGGCAACAAACAAGACTCCAATATGGCGTTGCCTCCCTGGTGCCAGAGTTATGGATGTCACTGAATGGATGTAGAACATTCTAAAAGAGAGGATGAGCAGCCTGAAATCTTGTGCATACTGGCACAAATGACATGGCTAAAAAAAGGATTGAGGTCCTGCAGAGTGAAGATAGGCAAAGGGTTTAAAAAAAAAAAAACAAGGGACATAATCTCAACATTTCTCCCAATGTCACATGCTTGGGACGCTAAGAATTGGAGGATACGTCAATGTATATGTGGGTCTGAAGAGTTAGTGCAGGGCTTCAGATTTGTGGACTATTGGGATTTCTTCTGGGGCAGATGTGACCTGCAGAAGATGAATACGTTGCATTGAAGTGGAGTGAGGCCAACATCCCACCAGGCAGATTTGCTATTGCTGCTAGAGAGGGCTTGAACTAAATTGACAGGAGGATTCTTTCCTAAGCAAGAGGGAGGAGAGGCAGGACGATGGTACAAAAGACAATGACAGTAATTTCAGGCGATAAGACAGGCAGGAGCATGTCAGGCAGCGACGAAAGATTGTTGGATTAAATTGCTTTATTTCATTGCCCGGAGGCTTGACAGGCAAGTCAAATGAACTCAAGATCATGGAGGGATATACGAGGCTGGGATATTCTTGCCAATACAAAAACACAGGCAAGGGAGGGATAGGATTAGCAACTTAATGTTCCAAGATACAAGTGGGATCGAGGTGGAGGAAAGAGGGGAGAGTTGCATTTCTGGTTGAGGATCATCACTGTAGTAGTCAAAGATGAAATTACTAAAGTTTCATCCATTGAGACTTTATGGGTGACGCCGAGTAATACGGGGATGGTAGTTTGTTGGGATTGCACCATAAGCACTCACATAGTCAACGGAAATTAGAGAAACAAATGTGTAGTGTGTAGAGTGTTACTTGAATAATAGGGTTGTCACAGCAGGGGATTTTAACTTTCCTAATATAGATTGGGAACTGCCAGTGCTAAGGACGTGGATAGTATGAAATTTGGAAAGCGTGTGAAGGAAAGTTTCCTCGGGCAATATATAGAGGGCTCTACTGGGAAATAAGACAGAGCAAATGACTGAGGTGTCAGTGAGAAGAGCACTTTGGGACCTGTGACCACAGTTCTGGTATTTTTAAAATAGTCATGATAAAGTGCAGAACTTGTTCATGTTAAATTTCTAAATTAGGGCAAGGTGAATTTTGATAGATTAGACTGTAGCTTGCAAAAATGCAATCCCTGGAGTATAGTTCTGCAGTGCAAAATGAGAGCCTGAGATAGCTTTCAGCAGAGCAAATTAAGGAAAACCCAGAGAGATTTTGAAAGTATAATAACATTAAAAAGAAACCAGGGAGATGATAGGGTCCATCAAAGACTAAAGTGGGCACCCGTGTGTGGAGTTGTGGGAACTTGAAAGTTAACAGGATGTCTTCGGGAATGCAGTAAAGTAGACTGCTGTATGTCTTTCAGTGCCTTGTAACTATCTTTTGACTGTTGGCTGTCCCACCTGGATAAATAAACTTGCATCTGTAATGTATTCATACATATTCATGTATATGATAATGAGCTGGTGTTGTATATAAGCAGGGAATGTTGGGTAATAAATTCTCTCGTGATCCAGGCAACCTGTGTGTAAGTTGTTATTCATTCTGCCGTCCGGAATATAACAAAATTGGCGACGAGGAGGATGGGATAGAGTTTCTGAACTCATCCTTTAAATACAGTGCAGGACTGTTTTGCAACATGCAGTATTGTTTAACATTTTAAACAGTAAATACGGAGTTGTGTCGCAGTTGTTTGCAAGCTGGACACGATAGGCCAGATCTTTCTATGCAGGGGACTGTAGTTTAAAACTGCAGCTGGACAAATCGTCAAGAGTTTGTCAGGCTCTCTACGTTGTGTCTACATGGCAAGATGCCGTCCTTGGGATTGTATAAGATTTTTTTTTGTCGAATTCCTCAAGCTGAATAGCCTTTGCACAGCTAAGTTTTAGGTGAATTGTTACACCAGAACAGACAGGAATTCAGGGTTTGTGAATGGACTTTAAAAAAAGGAGAATGACACGATGGCAGCGTCCACGGGCTACATCGGAAACCTTGGCACTTTTGACGAGGAGAGCCGTTCAGCTCCTATATGGAGAGAGCGAACATGTTTTTCACGGCAAACATAATGGAGATTAGTGAAGGAGAGATGGTGACTGAAACAAATAAGGTCGTTCGCAAACGCATGAAAGCGATTCTGCTCATGGAGATCAGTCCTGAAGTGTACGGCACACTCCTGAATCTCCTTGCGCCCATAAAGGCAAAAGAAGTGCCATTCAATGACATTATGAAGAAGTTGGAGAAGCACTTTAACCCAAAGCCTCTGGAAATTGCAGGAAGCTATAAATTCAACACTAGAAACCAGAAGCAGAATGAGACAATCAATGAGTACATTGTTGCCTTGAAAAACTTAACTTTGCATTGTAATTTTGGAACCTTTCTCGGACGAGCACTAAGCGACAGATTTGTTTGTTGTCTAGTGGATGAACAAATTCAGTCCAAATTCATGAACACTCCAGATCTTACATTCGAGAAAGCATGCAAGATTGCTACCACAATGGAGATGGCATCAAAGAATGCTCGCGAGTTTCGTCCACCACGGACTGCAGTGGCCGTTTAGTCACAAAGCAGTGCCTATGGCCAAACCAAGAGGCGCTAAACCAAAACCAAAGTATGGCAGGGAGTCGAGTTCAGCCAGTTGTTATAGTTGCAACGGTAATCACTCATCCCAATTTTGTCAGTTCAAAATGGCCAAGTGCTAGAATTGCCAGAAGAAAGGCCATATCGCCTCAGCATGTCGGGCCAAGCTTAAAACAGGAAACCAACAATCTGCGGGAATCAAGCGACAACACCAGTGAGGAGTTCACAACTTGGAGGTGAACCCAGATGGAAATGAACTTGGGTTGTACTCCATTTATGCAACCAACATCGATAAGCTTACAACCAGCCAAGGCAAGGACTTTCGAACTAAACTATTGATAAATGAACAGTTAATCGATATGTGTATTGACACAGCAGCAGATTGTTCGGTCATGAGCAAAGACCTGTACGAAACAAAGTTCCCACAGATACCATTGTTTGAGAGTAAGGTCAAGCTGAGAACCTACTCGGGCGAAGTTTTGGAGACATGTGGACAAATGAACTGTAAAGTTCAGCATAACGGTCAGTCAGTAACACTGCCCATCATAGTGGCCAGCTACAGAAATAAACCAACCCTCCTTGGAAAGGATTGGCTGAGTAGAATAGAGTTAGACTGGAAGAACATTCAGTGTCGATTTGTCCAAATCACGTCTTGAAAAAGTCATAAGCAAACATGCAAACATTTTTTGCTGACAGTTACACGGGAATAACAGGGTACTCTGCACACATTCAACTTAAGCAAGATGTGGGGCCTGTGTATTGTCGACCAAGACCTGTACCATATGCACTAAAGCAACAAGTGGAGGAAGAACTCGACAGGTTAGAACGGAATGGAGTACTCGTGAAGACAGACCAGAGTAACTGGGCAACACCAATTGTGGCCGTACCCAAGGACGACAAAACTGTATTGACTACGTGGTGACTACAAAGTCACAATCAACCAAGCCGTTGATGACGAACAATATCCGCAAGATCTGTACGCAGAACTTAGTGGAGCAAGCGTCTTCACTAAACTAGATTTGTCTCACGCTTACGCCCAACAATGTCAACAAGGAAAGTCAGCAGTACTTGACTTTCAACACACATAGGGCTTGTATTCATATACAAAGCTGCCCTATGGTGTGAAATCCTCCCCGAAAAATTTCCCGTCTGTCATGGACAAAATGTTACAAGGCATTCCGCATTGTGTGTGCAACCAGGATGACCTACTTATATTCACAGAGGGCATGGTAGAACATCTGGAAATCCTTGAGCAAGTTCTCACACGACTGAACTGCCACAATGTCAAACTGCGACAAAGTAAATGTGCATTTGTGCAGTCAGAGGTGGTCTACCTTGGACTCAAAGTAGATGCCAACAGACTTCGCCCTATGAAGGTGAAAATGGAAGAAATAGTGAATGCTCCAAAACCCAACAATGTGTCAGAGCTACGATCATTCCTTGGGATGGTGCAGTTCTATGCATGATTCCTTCCAGATTTAGCAACTGTGCTAAAGCTACTACATCATCTGCTACAAAAAGATGTGAAATGGACGTGGGGAAAGGAACAGCAACGTGCATGACATCTGCAAGGAAAACTTGACAAGTGACAAACTCCTTGTTCACTACGATACGACACGCGAGATGAAACTTGCTTGTGATGCTTCAAGTTATGGTGTAGGTGCAGTGATCTCCCACATAATGAATGGCGGACAGGAAAAGCCTAATGCTTTTGCATCCCGCACCCTATCACCGAGTGAACTCAATTATGCACAGATAGAAAAGGAAGCATTCAGCATCGTGTTCGGAATCAAGAAATTCCATCAGTTTTTTCTCGGCAGACCATTCACCCTAGTGACTGATCACAAGCCACTACTAGTGATACTTGGTCCCAAGTTAGCTATACCTTCCATGGCGGCATCGAGGATGCAGTGCTGGGCAATTTTGCTGTCCCAGTTCGACTACAACATTGAGTACAGAAGCTCCAAGTGCAACGCAGTTGCAGATGCGTTGTCTCGGTTGCCCCATGAGAACTCTGACGTGGGAAGTGAGAACTCAATCTACACACTGCAAGTTGTAGATGAAGACTTTCCAGTGACTGCAACAGAAATTGCAGCAGAAGCAAAAAAAGACACTGTGCTAAAGTGGGTCTATGAACAGACATTGAATGGTTGGACTGAAATCGATTGTGGATTGAACTCAGAGCTGAAGCCTTTCTATAATCAACGCCATGAATTATCATGTGAGCAGGGATGCATTAAGTGGGGTTACAGAGTGCTTGTACCAGAGTCTTTGAGAAACAAAATTATGAATGAACTTCATGGCATAGTAAGCATGGTCAATTGCCAGAAGTTTTGTGTATTGGCCTGGTATTGACAGTGACATCGAGTCACTGGTGAACAAATGTAGTGTCTGCCAAAATTGCCCGAGTAAACCACCAAAAACACCATTGCAACCCTGGTCACGGCCAAGTAGACCTTTTCAGAGAGTTCATGTAGATTTTTGTGAAAAAGGTAATGATCACTTTCCGGTACTAGTCGATAGTCATTCCAAATGGATTGAGGTTAAGAATATGGGGTCAAGCACTACTACTGAGTGTACCATAGATGAGTTGAGATCAATTTTTGCATGCCATGATTTACCGGAAGAACTTGTTTCTGATAACGGGCCTCAGTTTCGTTCAGAACGGTTCAAAGAGTTAATGCAGCGGAATGGTGTAAAACACACTTGTTCCCCCATACCATCCAGCCTCCAACGGGGCGGCGGAAGGGTCTGTTCGAGTTGTCAAAGATGCTCTCAAGAAAGGTTTTGCAGGGTAATTCAAAGCTCAGCATGAAACATCGTTTGGCTAATTTCTTGCTGAAGTACAGCTCCACACAACAGGTTACTCACCTGCAGAACTGTTGATGAAGAGAAGGCTAAGAATACGCTAAGAATAAGTCTAGTTCAACCCAATTTGGCCTTGAGAGTTGAGCAAAAACACTTAAGTCAAAAACGCCATTTTGACTCCCACAAAAAGGAGAGGTACTTCAAGCCAGATGAGCAGGTTCGTGTTCTCAGTCCTCCCAACAAGTCCAGTCGAGACAGATGGGATGTTGAGAAAATAGTAGAAGTGTGTGGAACAAAAAGATACTTAGTTGAAATTGGAGATAGGATCAAAAGTGTTCATGTTGATCAAATGATTCCAGCCAAAGATGAACCAAAAACTGAGCATGAAGTCCTAATCCCTGAGTTTTCATCTGAAAGCGAGTTGAAAGAGACCACTGTGATTGAAATAAAGTTCAGTTAGTACAGACAAAGAAACAGATTCCTCTGGTCAAAGTCAGGGTACTAAAATAGAGCCAAGCAAGCCAACAGTTGAGTCAACACCTAAACCTGTTACCGTTAGACAATCAGGCAGGATCCGTAAACCAGCAGTGAGGTTAGGTTTGTAAGTTAAGTAACTCACTGTATAAGTAAACTGAAAATGTGTAGATATGTGAAATAAATATTATGTTTATCATTTAAGATTGAATACTGGTTTAAATCGAGTATCACAACAACAAAATTGTAACTGAGTACTTAGATGTAATATTTTAAAAAAGGAGAGCAGTGTAATGTATTCATGCATTTTCATGTATATGTTAATGAGTTGGTGTTGTTTATAAGCAGGGAATGTTGGGTAATAAATATCTCTCTCGTGATCCAGGCAACCTGCGTGTAAGTTGTTATTCATTCTGCCGTCCGGAATATAACAGCATTGTATTATCTTCAAGCTTATGAAGGTAAGTAAATCTCAGTGGCCCTGATCTGGTATACCTCAGAACACCGTGGGAAGCTAGTAGAAATACCAGTAGCCCTGGTTGAGATATATACATTAGCCACAAGCAAGTTACAAGTCTGGAGGATGGCTAATGTTACATTTTAAAGGGCTGTAAAAGAAAACGTTGGAATTATAGACAAGCGACTCTCACCTGTGGTAAGCAAGCCACTAGAATAGTTAACATGATTTTGTGCATGGAAGATCAGGAAAGGTGTCATTAAGTTTCAAAGAGCACAGAAAAGATTTGAGCATTTTGTCACAACTTAATGGAGTTATAGGGGCGTAGGTCAATCTAGTGCTTTATTCCTTGGATCATACAAGACCGAGAGGTGATATTTTAGAGGTACACATGGGGCATAAAAAAAGTAAATGCACAGACTTTTTGCTAGGAATAGGAAACAAGAACTAGAGGCTATAGATGGGAAAGATTTAATAGGAATCGGAGGGGCAACTTTTTCCCCACAAGGGTGGTACATAAATGCAACAAGCTGCCATAGGAAATGAGTGATGCAGATGGAATAACTACATTTAAAATGGACTAATAAATGCACAGGAAAGGTTTAGTGATATGGGTCAAACATGGGCAAATGGTACCAGCTTAAAGGGGCATCTTGGTCAGCATGTTTTAGTTTAGTATACGGATACAGCACAGAAACAAGATCTTCAGTCCACATCGACCAGCGATCCCAGCACACTTGCACTATCCTACACACAGACGAGGGACAATTTACAATTATACCAAGTCAATTAGCCTACAAACCTGTACGTCTTTGGAGTGTAGGAGGAAACTGGAGATCCTGGAGAAAACCCTCACAGGTCACAGGGAGAACATACAAACTTTGTACAGACAGCATCCGTAGTCAGAATCGAACACAGGTGTCTGGTACTGTAAGGCAGCAACTCTACCGCTGTGCTGCCATTTCTTGGTAATGGTTTTAAAAAGCTTTGGCTAATGACAAATCCCTATTGTGTTGTGGCTTATTTCACTGCCAATCACCAATGGAGGATCAAAGCAGAATGGTTTAAGAGCATGTCTTTCATTGCCAGTATAGCTTCTTGATCGACTTTGAGGTCATAGCACATTAAATGATCATTGCAACATACATCAAGCAAGCAATAGCACCATATCAGCCTCTGCAGTTAAAAACTCAGCCTTCGAAAAACAACATAAAGATTCTCAGGAAACTGTAAAAAATCAAGATGGTTTGAAAATATTCTCAAATGATATAGCTGTGATTTATTCCGTAAGTGCTTGTTGAAAATCCACAGTGCATTGTTTATAGCGCAACGGGCTACAGCATTGTCAATGAATGACTACATTGCTAATTTGAACAATTAAATTTCTTGCAAAACATCTGTTTGCAGACTGTTCAACAAGTCTAGGGCTGTTTGATACATGGTTTTACTCTTTCTTTTGTGTTGTGACACGAAGACAGGGAAGAGGTAGATAATAAAAGAATGTTGTTCAACAGGCAGAGTCAAATATCAATTTGTGTCTCCAAACACCAAATTATAAAAATGTACCTTTAGCTGTATTTGAATCCTGGGCCAAACTGATCTAAATAAAATCTCAGCAATATGCTGCAAATCATCACCCCATATGGGAGTGGAATGCTGCATGTGGCAATGTGAAGAAAAAGTACATACACAGTAGAAAAGACAAACAATGGTCCCCTGTTTCTCATCACTATTCACAGACGCTGACCGAACTGCCTGATACTACCTCCTCATACCTGAAGCAGCTTCCAGATTCATAACACCTCAACCCCATGTGAAAGTCTTACACCGAGGCTTATGTCAAATACTTTATCATACCAAGATGGTATGCAGAGGAAAATCAAAAGCTATACTAAAAAGCTATTCAAATCTTGAAGAATGGAAAATAATAATAATAGATTTTATTTATATAGCGCTTTTCAGGACTCAAATGTACTTCAATCAGTATTACTGCCAAGATTGCTCTCCCAATGCATTACTAACCATGATAATTCCCCTTGGACATATTATAACAACTAATTCAAATCTGAAATTCTGATACAGGTAACAGCAATATATAAATATCTGACACTGGATAGTAAGACAATTGTCCAGTGGGAGAAAACAACCAACTTACACTGTATTTGCAGAGAAGGAGCCCTTATCTCCCCAACATCAAACTACTCCTGACCACTTTCATCATAATCACATTAAATTTGGTGTTTCAATATAACGATTACCTAGTCCAAGAGTACCACATGCAACACCTTGAAAGCCAAATACTGTTCTAACCTTGTACAGCCTGTTCTGGGTTACTGCAGAGTTCCATACCGGTGAATTGTTTGTAACCCAAACAGTTCTCAAGTTGGAAATGAAGACAGGAATGCCTACAACCCCACAACAGCTGTCAAATCCTTTCCACCAGTTTTACAAATGCTAATTCTAATGCATGGGTTGTTCATAAGTTGTCAGAAGCTGGAACGACCTGTAGTGATTAGTGTTTCCAAGCATTCAATCAAATACAAACGTTTACAGTATTTTCACACTATTTCCCCCAAAATGATTACTAATTCTAGGCCTATTAAAATTTAGTATAAGTTTAAATGCTTAAATTAGCCAACTGCCATTAACGAATTAAGTTTAAATGGGGTTTAAGAAATTGGAAAAACAGTCAACTGATTAATGGTACACGTTTCATTGATTATAATAAAGTAGTTCATAAACTGCAGCATAAACAGCACTAGCTATTACATTTTAAACACCTTCGGCAGAATGCTCCAAGCTGACCAGAAACCAAATTACCACTACAATTTTTCTCCATGCCAAAGCTAACTTTGGAGAAACCTACCCAAATGAATAGTTAATGTTTCAGATTAGATGTGAGCATACTATTAATCAGCTTTCAACTAAAATAGTACTATATTGAAAAAAACGCGTTGGCTTTGGTTGAAGCTGTAAAGGTTTTTTATGAGAATAGTTCTAGGAATGAGAGATTATAATTACATTGATGGAGTACAAAATCGCTTTTATCTCTTCACACTAGACGTGAGAGGAGAATTGGTAAATGGGTTCAAAGATAAACAGTTTGGATAGAAATAAAGTTTGTTCCAAAGGTTGAATTGATAGCCATGGGGCACAAATATAAAAGTTTGGTAAAAGAGCAAGAGATGACAACAATTTAAATACCACTTGCTTCAGATTTGGAATACATTTAAAATACCAAAAATGGATTCAGAATTTGGCAAGTACTCAGCAAAATAAATTGCAGGGATTTGAGACAAGTGAAGGGGATTGCAACTAAGCAGACTGCTCTTCAAAAGAGCCACCGCAGAATCAATAAAGCATTAGTTAACGATTCAATGAGGTCACAGCAGAAGTCAGTTACTAATACCACTTTACACATGCACCAAAAATTTGTTCCTGCCCCTACTAAACTGACTTCAAGCTGCAGCTTACAAGAATTCTGAGTAAAGTCAAAACCCCACTAATTTACAGAAACTCAGTGAAAACAAACAAGCCGACATCTGAAGTGATATTAGGACCAGCCTCAAAATGGATCAGATCCTAATATGGCTTCAGATGTCAAGCAAACATTTTCTTGTACTTTTCCATTCTGCTTAAATACCTTGGCCAAAATATTTCTTTAAAAACCTTTACCCTTTAAGCATTTTTAGGAATTGAAACATTTTTGCAATCTATACAGAAATGTAAATGTATAAAGTTATTTTTATATGAAGGAATAAGGTTTCTGCCTGAGGCAAAAACATTTTTAGAAATGCCAGTTTTTGCTTTGGAAATATAAAATCTGAGAAATTAGAAGAGAATGGTAAATAAATTATCACAACGTGAATTTATCTGCTGGAATTGCAAGTAATGGATTTTAGGTATGTCGTTTACATTAAGTAAAAATAATCAGTGGGTGGGGCTTTCATTATTTAGATCTTGTAGTTGGGTAAACTGAAGTGGCCCAATGGGCTGGACTCAGCACTGACACCGTTTCAAGGCTTCGAAAGTCAACCAACCACAAATGGACAAGGTCGTCCATTTTCTAGGATCAGCAGATCCTGTAATCCGACTGGTCCAGAAGCTATAGACTGACAACTCAACATTTGGGGGGGGGGGGGGGTAGGGGTACCCTGAAGATGTACCAAATCCAAAATAAAAACTAAATTCTAGAAATATTCACCAGGTCAAGCAGCATATGTGAAGAGGGGAATAAAGTTAACATTGCAGACTTCTTTGACTCTGGCACTGCATATTGCCATTTACAGTGAAATTTACAAATAAATCATTGATAACCTAACCACTTCTTTAATCTCCCATTTCCCCTTTGCGTGAAAGTCCTTACCAGCTTCTGATCGCACTTTGATTCCACGTTGCAAAAAGGGAACAAGCTACCGATCTACAATTACAATATGACTGGTGCAGTCTAACCACCAGATGGTTTGCAATTAATACATTTCTGGGCTAATATTAAAGGAGGAAATATGGACAGTGCTATAAAACCCAGATTTACTAATTATCTGGACCTATATGGATAGGAAGGGATTCGAGCTAAATATCATACGGGCAAAATGCAAACAAGCAACTTGTCCAGTGTGTCAACTTGGTTGGCAAGGATATGGTGGGCTAAAGGGTCCCGTTTCCGTGCTGTGTGGGTCTGTGACTCGGGTCGATTGTCAAAGAGAACTTGGTAAAACTGCCTTGCCTAACTTGCATTGATTCATTTATAATTGTAATTTGTTGACCAAATACATTAAGTGTTGCTTCTGATTACCATTAACTATAAATTAGCAATAAAATATGACTATTAGAGAAAGCCGATGAAAAGGAACCATGATGCTAAAAAGTCAACCAAAATAGTTCCACCTATTGTTTGCAGTTCAAGAACCAAAGACCCACCAATTGATTCGATGCACATTTGAGAAAACAATATTTGCATTTAGGGTTGCTTCATGAAGTTAATTATGTTGCAAGTGCAGTTGTATATATTTACATTTTGGTTCCTACTAAGACCAAACTAGTGATGGGACTCAAGGCAATTTGTGGAAGAATGCAGTGGGCACGGTTTCAGCTAAAATATTTCCATTAACATCTTGTTTGATCATAAATAGAGCAATAATTTAGAAAGAAATGTACAAATTTAGACAGGCTATGGTTCAATATTTTGAATCTGTGCATGCCCCAGGATCCCCAAGATTTCTCCACTCTTATCTAGCTAGTCTGTCTAAAATGCACACATGAACAAACAAGTGAAATATAATATACACATTCTGGCTCAAATGTGATAAAAGGCCACTTATGGAAGGAACTTCAGGCATGTAAAATGAGGCTATAGATGTTTTAGCAGCAGTGGGTTTAAAGTGTGGACGTACCTTGGGACTCAGTTTTAATTAAATCATTTTCCTCAAATGAAAAAATATCTTTATTCTGTAAACTGAAGACATTTTCTAAAATAGTTATAGGGAGTGCTCCAATTTCTAGCAAACTTGGGCCCACAGTGCAAAACTGGTCTTAAATGGCAATGTGAAAGGTCACAGAAGTCTGATATCAGGAACTTGCCCCCCACTTAAGATGGTATCATGGATCTTACCGAACAATCGCCAATACTATTTAGGAGTTCGAGACAGCAAATCCAATCCAAGGCAAGAGTTCTGTTCTGCACTACTAATTCGTGCAAAAATGGGATGCGATGAGGTGAAACGGGCAGAGGTGGGGGACAAGGGGGTTAAGAGGAGAAGGGGGTATGGTGCAGCCATAGGTGGGTTACGAGAATGATCCCGGAGATGATCGGGTTAACGCATGATAAGCGTTGATGGCTCTAAGCTAGTACTCGCTAGAGTTTAGAAAGATGAGGGGGGACCTCATTGAAACTTACAGAATAATGCGAGACTGGATAGAGTGGATGTGGAGAGAATGTATCCACTAGTAGGACAGTTTAGGACCAGAGGGCACAGCCTCAGAATAAACGGACGTATCTTGAGAAAAAAGACGAGGAGGAAATTCTTTAGCCAGAGGATGGTGAATCTGTGGAATTCATTGCCAGACAGCTGTGGACGCCAATCTTTGGGTATATAAAAGCTGAGATTGATAGGTTCTTGAGCAAGGGTATCAAAAGTTACAGAGAGATGATAGAAGAATGGAGTTGAAGGGGAAAGATAGGTCAGCCATGATTAAATGACCCAATTCTGTTCCTGGGACATATGAACTTAAAGAAATTTGTCTGGTGCCAAAATAGCTGTTACAAACTAGAAATAGCTAGAAGCCCTCAAACAAACACTGAAGCACGTTTAAAACCCCGGAAACCCTAATTTTAGTCTGTATACATGATGTTTGTTCAGGCAATTGCATTTCACTGGAAATGTGTTTGGCAGCACCTGCCAGTATTGATGAAGGGTTCTGAACATGAAATGCTAGCTGCTCCTCTTCTGATGGATCCTACCTGCTCTGCTAAATTCTTCCAGCATTTTTGTTTTTACTTCAGACTCCAGCATCTATAAAATCTTGAATTTCAAATGCATGTTACAAATTCAAAAACAAAATCTACTGAACTAAAATATACTGTATAATTGAAATAAAGTTTGATCAGGTGAAAAAAAATGCAAAAGTTAAACAAATCAGGTATGGGAATCACGTTCCTCCCTGACCTTGAGCTATGTCTGGTACATGCTCATCATTTCCACTTCCTCATATGCCATAAGAAATTAGAAAGAGAAAAAGTCCATTGTCACGTCAAAAAAGACAACACCCAATAAAAATGGATCCAACAGATCAGCAAAGAAACGAAAGTGTGGAAGCGTCTGGATGAATCATGGAGTGTATATTTACTCTCCTTGATCCCTCTGGAAAACATTTGGGGAACTTCAAATTATATCTTATTCACAGATCAAACATGATTATAAAACTACTTGCTGAAGAGAGGATTAAAGACAAACAATTATAGATCAGGAGGGTGGGGGAGAGAAGAGATTGGAAACAACATAACAGATCAGACTTTAGGTGGCACTAATAAGGCAACATCTCAGGTAATCAACTATGCTTCAACATTCGTTGACACTAAATATTTAAGTGTACAAATCGAAGTTTTGAAATAATGCCTATAAAAATACACGTTGATTCAAACTAGCATGACAAAATGTATTTGAAATTTTCCATTCAAATAATTCATAGAACTATCCTTTGAAAGTTCACTGCAAGTTTTATGATGAGAACCCCGTGTCTCTTGCTTACAACGCCAATGTCATTCAGTTCATTTTCCACACCAAAATTGTACTGCTGCAATTATGTTTTTACTAAAACTGGGAAATCTCATCGACACTAAAGTAGAATGTAAGGCTAGTAAAGGCAAACATTTTATATTAAATGCCCAGCAAGAATAACACTTATTATTCTTATTACAATCAATTCACCTTTTATTTGATTGGTTCATGTTTCAATTTGGGAGTGACACTGCACAACTTGCAATTTTCTCATTCTTGCATTTAGGCAAGTCCAAAAGCATCTCCAAGTACCAACAAATTGCATATTTCTAAAATTAAAACATGCCATATTTTGCACATAAATACCAGTACAACTGAACTTTTGCATGAAGTATCATCACACTTAAAATAAAAAGCTCTTTAGATTCCCTGCCCCATGTACCCAAAATCTGGGGGAAATATGCATTCAGCTTGGTGGTGATAGTGGAAGATACCAGGCTCGTAAGGAAAATCTTGCTGTAAATCTCTGAAACTACACTAGCTACTGACAAGGCAACATTACAAACTACAAAAATCACATAGCACAGGAACCAGGCCCTTCAAACCCAAGCTTTAAATTCATAATTCACTGCTCATTTCCCCCATGTCCTCTAAGTGTTTCCTTTTAAACTACAAATGTAATGCACTTTCGAAAGTTACTTTCAAATCTGGCCCCATCATCTTTTCCGACAATTCCCTCCAAGTCACGATGTTCTACTTAAGAATGTCCTTACTACTTCTGGTTCTTTTAATCAGAAATTTCAAAACTGATGACTGAAATTTGTTAGTAGAAACAATTTAACTTCAGTTTATCAAAATTAATGTTTTAATTCAGCCCACCACCAAGAATCTCTACTTCATCTTGGCTGTTTTAAGAAAAATAAATCACATTTATTTTCTCAAATAGCCAAAGTCATTTATCCTTTGAATCACTTTGAAATGAAAACTGGATCGCCAACTCAATCCATTTCTCTTTGGTGTTTCATAACATTAAAGAGAGAAATTAAAAACCAAGTAGACACAAAATGCTGGAGTAACTTAGGAGAGAAGGAATGGGTGACATTTCAGGTCGAGACCCTTCTTCAGGCTGGTAAAAACCTAGTACCTTTACCCAGAATTGAATGAAGGCATTAGGCAACCTATCATTTGGCTGATGAACAAGATAATTTATCTTTGCTGATCTGAGGAATACATCCTACAAAACAGTCTTACAAGCCAAATAAAAGCCAGTCTGAGGTCTCTGCCAAAAAGGAGGGCATACTAACTGCAAGGAAGGAATGCAATATTTGCAACAACCTGGGCCACTCTTGGACCGTCGCATGTGTACTCAATATTGCACTTCCTGTTTTTGTTTCATTTTGTAGGTTGAAATGGGAATTGTGGAAGAGAGAGCCTCTTGACTCAAAACAAAATTGCAAATAATCTGGTTACGTAGAAGCAAATAATTATATAAGGTTTTTTTTTGCAGGACTGACAAACCAATACATGTACCAACAATTCAGAATTGGAAAAGGCAACTATTTTTGGTTTCGTAAAAGGTTCTGCATCTTTGAAAACACCCAATAAAGTACACTTTACATTTTGCAGTTAAAACAATTATAATGGGTATTTACTTAAAATCATGCTAACCACACATCCAGAAACCAACTATCCCACTCTTCCAAATAAAGATGTATACGTCTCCCATAAATAATCTTTCCTTCCCCACCCACCATCCCCACGAACATCAATTTAAAAGGCATACCACACACCTTTACTGATCAAGTTACCTCTTTAGACGATGGCTCAAGATCAATTTATCACCAGGCATAAAAATTGCTAGCAAAAACATTGTTTGTTTTAATCAACGTTAATTTTGAATACATCTTTAAGGCACAGAGAGAGCAGATTGTGAGAAACCAAAAGCAGATTCCAAAAGTCAAACCAGCTCGACTGTGATCAAGGCGCCCGAATAAATTCAAAACTGGAAAAGAGGAAGGCAGGGTGAAAACTTGAGTAACCGAACTAACTAGGGGGGGATTTGTTTCAATCAAACATAAAACAGCTCATATCATGAGATTAAAACTTCCCACTGTGCCTCATAATTGTTTCGCAATCCATTTTAAAAAAACAGCTGACAGCATAAACCGTGATCCACTTGCTCCAAGTTTGTGTTGTTTACATGCGAGTTCCTTAAAGTAATGGAGTTTTAATATATCCATCGTCGTGCTAAAAATCAGGAACAAGGCACCATGACACGCAGAGTAGATGCAATCTCTTCCTTCGATGTCACTGGAGCATGGCTTCACTGCGAAGTTTCTTACCAATGTCAGGGAGTGGAGGAGGCCTTGACATGCCTTCTAATGTAGGTTTAGGGGTTGGAAATGCCCGGTTGCGCTGCCAGCTAAACTTGGCCCTCCTCCGGGAGCGGCTACCTCAATGCAAACAGCAGCATTTACCTCAACAGCGTGCTTTTAACCCACAAAGAAAATGTACTCACACGGTGGCAACGGAGCAAACAAGGGCGGCGGTGTCGGCGGCAACGGCGTCGCCCTTCTCCCAACTCTTATTCCACTTCTCTTCACTGCTTCAGACTAAACAAAACTCCGGGCCCAAGTCTCGGCCTCCACTTCCGCCTTTCCGCTTTCGCGTCGCCGGCCCGCCCATACCTCCTCCGGAAACCACGTAGCGAGGGAAGGGGGCGGGATGTTTCCTTGAGCGACATTGAATACACCCAATCAGTGAGCGAAGCTGACGGACGCTCAGCCGGAGCAGTCGGGTGACATGAGGCGTCCAATAACAGCGGCGCTGTGCGGAAGTCGGGCCGATGACGGTGAGGCAGCGGCACCCCGGGCGCTGCCAGCCCATGAGGTCATCACGTACAGACGGAGGTTAATACTGACTACAATTCCCAGAAAGCATTGTGCAGAGAAGCGTTGCCACTTCCTGTGTCTAGAGGTTTCGTTGACAGGTGCCGCAGCTGGTTGGCTTCTACCTCTTCCCAGGCGAGATAACATTTTCATCACCAAAAATATTTCCATCTGAATTTGAACACTTATGTCTTTTGTCAATTTTAATTAAGCATTTTGCCAACCTCTCCAATCTTATTTATTGGAGATGACTATCATTTTAGGTTAAAAATATTATTTTTGGTGAGTAGCACTGACATAGCTTCGTCTTAAAAAAAGTACTTTAATGTCTTACCGGTGTTTAAATGTTCTCCACATCCTCTTCCACCCACATAACGACCCCTCCTTTCTCCCCCACACCTCCCCTGAGCCCTGGCTGACATTACACCTATCCAACCCCTCCCTCTCCACCTACATTTCTAAACAATTCCCATTTTGTGTCTCAAACCTTGTGTGCCCACTGTGTACAGAGACAATAACGTTTAGTAATCTGAGATAAAGTCCAGTAAAGTCCGATTAAAGATAGTCTGAGGGTCTCTAGTGAGGTAGATTGTAGGTTAGGATAGTTTACTTGCCTGACAACCGCTGGGTAGAAACTGTCCCTGAATCTGGAGGTATGCGTTGTCACACTTCTATACCTCTTTCCTGATAGGTGAGGGAAGAAGAGGGAGTGTCCATAGTGTCACTTGTCTTTGATTATGCGAGTGGACTTGCCGAGGCAGCACAAAAGTAGATAGAGTCAACGAAAGGGAGGTTGGTTTACGTGATGGTTTGCTCTGCGTCCACAATTCTCTGCAATTTATTGCGGTCTTGGAGCTGTTCACCATGCTGTGATGCGTCCTGATAAAATGCTTTCTGTGGTGCATCTGTAGAAGTTGGTTAGAGTTGTTGGGGATATGCCAAATCTCCTAAGTCTACTAATAAATTAGAGGCTTGGTGTGTTTTCTTGGCCATTGCTCCGAGTTGGCTGGTTTTGGACCAATTGCTGGTAATATTTTCTCCTAGGAACTCAAAGCTTTCAGCCATCTCTACTTTGGCTTTGTCAATGTATACTGGGGTATGTTTACTGCTTTGCTTCCTGAAGTAGATTACAATCTCCTTTGTTTGGGGTCTGGATCGGTGCCACGGAGGCATCCGGAGAGGTCTTGGCAGAGTTAATGCAGAGGTTGGTGCGACAGTCGGTGGTGGGGCCAACTGACAGACGAGGACGGACACATGGAAACATAGAAACATAGAGAAACATAGAAAATAGGTGCAGGAGTAGGCCATTCGGCCCTTCGAGCCTGCACTGCCATTCAATATGATCATGGCTGATCATCCAAATCAGTATCCTTCTCTCCATACCCCCTGATCCCTTTAGCCACAAGGGCCACATCTAACTCCCTCTTAAATATAGCCAATGAACTGGCCTCAACTACCTTCTGTGGCAGAGAATTCCACAGATTCACCACTCTCTGTGTAAAAAATGATTTTCTCATCTCGGTCCTAAAAGACTTCCCCCTTATCTTTAAACTGTGACCCCTTGTTCGGGACTTCCCCAACATCGGAGGGACTCAAATAGAGAAAGCTATTAGACAGTGTGTGAGGCAGGAGGCAGAGAAGGAAAGCACTCAGACCCAACATGTAGGGGGGAAAGAAGAAAACAATAATAAACAGAGAATAAGAGGTGGTGGGGTTCTTAAATGGGTGAGCAGAGAAACAGAGGGGTGTAAAATGCGGGCGGAAACAATAGGTAGCAAGGTGAAAAGTAAAAGTGGCAGGCAGACAAATCCAGGGCAAAAATCAAAAAGGGCCACTTTTCAACATAATTGTATAAGTGGTAAAAGTGTTGTAAAGACAAGCCTGAAGGCTTTGTGTCTCAATGCAAGGAGCATTCGTAATAAGGTGGATGAGTTGAACGTGCAGATAGCAATTAATGATTATGATATAGTTGGGATCACGGAGACATGGCTCCAGGGTGACCAAGGCTGGGAGCTGAACATCCAGGGATATTCAATATTCAGGAGGGATAGAGAGAAAGGAAAAGGAGGTGGGGTAGCGTTGCTGGTTAGAGAGGAGAATAACGCAGTGGAAAGGAAGGACATTAGCTTGGAGGATGTGGAATCGGTATGGGTAGAGCTGCGAAACACTAAGGGGCAGAAAACGCTGGTGGGTGTTGTGTACAGGCCACCTAGCAGTAATAGTGAAGTTGGGGATGGCATCAAACAGGAAATTAGAAATGCGTGCAACAAAGGCAAAACAGTTATAATGGGTGACTTCAATCTACATATAGATTGGGTGAATCAAATTGGCAGTGGTGCTGAGGAAGAGGATTTCTTGGAATGTATGCGGGATAGTTATCTAAACCAACATGTAGAGGAACCAACGAGAGAGCAGGCTATTCTAGACTGGGTATTGAGTAATGAGGAAGGGTTGGTTAGCAGTCTTGTTGTGCGTGCCCCCTTGGGCAAGAGTGACCATAATATGGTTGAGTTCTTCATTAGGATGGAGAGTGACATTGTTAATTCAGAAACAACGGTTCTGGACTTAAAGAAAGGTAACTTTGAGGGTATGAGACATGAATTGGCCAAGATTGACTGGCAATTAGTTCTAAAAGGGTTGACGGTGGATATGCAATGGAAGGCATTTAAAGACTGCATGGATGAACTACAAAAATTGTTCATCCCAGTTTGGCAAAAGAATAAATCAGGGAAGGTAGTGCATCTGTGGATAACAAGGGAAATCAGGGATAGTATCAAAGCAAAAGATGATGCGTACAAATTAGCCAGAAAAAGCAGCATACCAGAGGACTGGGAGAAATTCAGAGACCAACAGAGGAGGACAAAGGGCTTAATTAGGAAAGGGAAAATAGATTATGAAAGAAAACTGGCAGGGAACATAAAAACTGACTGCAAAAGTTTTTATAGGTATGTGAAGAGAAAGAGATTAGTTAAAACAAATGTAGGTCCCTTGCAGTCAGAAACAGGTGAATTGATCATGGGGAACAAGGATATGGCTGACCAATTGAATAACTACTTTGGTTCCGTCTTCACTAAGGAAGACATAAATAATCTGCCGGAAATAACAGGGGGCCGCGGGTCAAAGGAGATGGAGGAACTGAGTGAAATCCAGGTTAGTCGGGAAGTGGTGTTGGGTAAATTGAATGGATTAAAGGCCGATAAATCACCAGGGCCAGATAGGCTGCATCCCAGAGTACTTAAGGAAGTAGCTCCAGAAATAGTGGATGCATTAGTGATAATTTTTCAAAACTCTTTAGATTCTGGAGTAGTTCCTGAGGAGGGTAGCAAATGTAACCCCACTTTTTAAGAAGGGAGGGAGAGAGAAAACGGGGAATTACAGACCAGTTAGTCTAACATCGGTAGTGGGGAAACTGCTAGAGTCAGTTATTAAAGATGGGATAGCAGCACATTTGGAAAGTGGTGAAATCATTGGACAAAGTCAGCATGGATTTACGAAAGGTAAATCGTGTCTGACGAATCTTATAGAATTTTTCGAGGATGTAACTAGTAGAGTGGATAGGGGAGAACCAGTGGATGTGTTGTATCTGGACTTTCAGAAGGCTTTCGACAAGGTACCACATAAGAGATTAGGATACAAACTTAAATCACACGGTATTGGGGGTTCAGTATTGATGTGGATAGAGAACTGGCTGGCAAACAGGAAGCAAAGAGTAGGAGTAAACGGGTCCTTTTCACAATGGCAGGCAGTGACTAGTGGGGTACCGCAAGGCTCAGTGCTGGGACCCCAGCTATTTACAATTTATATTAATGAGCTGGATGAGGGAATTGAAAGCAACATCTCCAAGTTTGCGGATGACACTAAGCTGGGGGGCAGTGTTAGCTGTGAGGAGGATGCTAGGAGACTGCAAGGTGACTTGGATAGGCTGGGTGAGTGGGCAAATGTTTGGCAGATGCAGTATAATGTGGATAAATGTGAGGTTATCCACTTTGGTGGCAAAAACGGGAAGGCAGACTATTATCTAAATGGTGGCCGATTAGGAAATGGGGAGATGCAGCGAGACCTGGGTGTCATGGTACACCAGTCATTGAAAGTAGGCATGCAGGTGCAGCAGGCAGTGAAGAAAGCGAATGGTATGTTGGCTTTCATAGCAAGAGGATTTGAGTATAGGAGCAGGGAGGTTCTACTGCAGTTGTACAGGGTCTTGGTGAGACCACACCTGGAGTATTGCATACAGTTTTGGTCTCCAAATCTGAGGAAGGACATTATAGCCATAGAGGGAGTGCAGAGAAGGTTCACCAGACTGATTCCTGGGATGTCAGGACTTTCATATGAAGAAAGACTGGATAGACTTGGCTTATACTCGCTAGAATTTAGGAGATTGAGAGGGGATTTTATAGAAACGTACAAAATTCTTATGGGGTTGGACAGGCTAGATGCAGGAAGATTGTTCCCGATGTTGGGGAAGTCCAGGACAAGGGGTCACAGCTTAAGGATAAGGGGGAAATCCTTTAAGACCGAGATGAGGAAAAACTTTTTCACACAGAGAGTGGTGAATCTCTGGAACTCTCTGCCACAGAGGGTAGTTGAGGCCAGTTCATTGGCTATATTTAAGAGGGAGTTAGATGTGGCCCTTGTGGCTAAAGGGATCAGGGGGTATGGGGAGAAGGCAGGTACGGGATACTGAGTTGGATGATCAGCCATGATCATATTGAATGGCGGTGCAGGCTTGAACGGCCGAATGGCCTACTCCTGCACCTATTTTCTATGTATCTATGTATCGGGAATAATCTTCCGGCATCTAGCCTGTCCAACCCCTTAAGAATTTTGTACGTTTCTATAAGAGTGAGGATGGAACAGTGGCATCTTCACTTCTGTGGAAGTGAGGATGCCACTGCAACGGAAGGAACAAAGGAGGACCCGGCGTGGGAGGACTGCCGTGAGGGAGGGGGGAGATCAACGGGGACCCGCCGTGAGGGTTGGGGGAAGAACAATGGAGGATGGAGGACCCTGCGTGGGGGGACCACCGTGAGGGAGGGAAGAACAAAGGGGGAACTGGCCCGCGGGGGGGAGGGGGGATTTGTAACTTTATGTGCCCTTTATGGGTGACTATTTGCGAGCAAAGAATTTCACTGTAACGTCACATGTGACAAAGTATTCATTTCAATTCAATAAACACCGAAGATAGACACAAAATGCTAGAGTAACTCAATGGGTTTGGCAGCATCTCTGGAGGAAAGGAATAGGTGATGTTTCGGGGAAAGACCCTTCTTTTGCTCTCCCTCCATCAATTAAACTCACTTGACTCTTATTTATATCTTTCACATTTTTTTAAATTGTTCCTTGATCTAAACTCCTGAATAGTTCTGATCAGATGTTTCATTACTGTGGTGTATTCGCGCTTGGAACGGACTTTAAATAAGACTCGGACACGGGAGTAAACTAACGAGCTTCTTTTATTCTGAAAGCCACGACGAGTCTCTCTTGCACATGCGTCAATTGCGCAAGACCTTAAATATGTTAATCATATTTCATGCACAACAATTACCTAATCTCACCCCTTCATAACTTTAAACTCTTCTCCCAAGCTATGAATAATCTCTTTTCCTATAACAGGATTCAAATTTTTTGAGCTTTTCCTTATATTATCCATGAGAAAATATAATTAAAAAAATTGTTAAAGGAAATTAAAACTAAGGAATCTTTGTTGTGATTTGTTGATGTGCCGGTTTCTCCTATATAAATAGCAGAACAGCTCCATTTGAAGGCCATCCTCTCTAATGGACCCAATATCCCCCTTGTGCTGAACCTTAAATCGAACGCAGTAATCTTAATAAGATTTTGTGATCTTATCTGTTATCTTAATATGAGCTTGTCTAGATTAGACTTGATTTTGATTTTGCAGGTTGACAGCAAGAAAGGCTCAGCAGGTTTGAGAAATCAGCCTCATTAAAATATGGTACTAAATTGATTATATTTTTCCAAAGCACCTGTCATTTGTAAAAATATTTTTCTACAAAGTACCTTGGACCACAAGTCCATGAGGTAGTGATCAGCACAGAATCTCCTGAAGGAGGAGATGATAGGACCGGTGGGATGGTTCCTCAAGAAGCATGCTGAAGTCATTTGGCACAATGCCTCATCACCAGAAAACTCAGGCAGGCACAAAAAACTTGTCTGGTTGGTGATGAGAAGAGTCCTCCCCTCAGATCCTTCAACCACGCCTGGAGGTCTCAGTCCCACCAAATGAAGTGGCTGGGGTGCTGATATGATAGTCTGCCAAGAAGACCTGGGAATGAATGCAGTAATCTTTGTCAAGGTTCATTCCCTGTAGTTGTGTAACACAAGGCCCTGTGCTCTAGAGTGTGTTTCTGGGGATGCATATTGATGCAAACATGCAAACTGCTGTTGGCAGGTCATCAACTGGGAGATGCACTTTGGTCTGCCTGAAACCTGCTGGTCTCCCAGTACAACAAGTGAATGAGTTGTCAAGTCAAGTCACATTTATTTATATAGCACATTTAAAAAACAACTCTCGTTGGCCAAAGTGCTTGACATTTGTAATAAGAATAATATAAACAAACAAACTACATACATATATACATATAGCCCTCGCTCAGAGGACGTCAAGAAAGGCTTGGGAGTATAGATAAGTTTTTAGTCTTGACTTAAAGGAGTAGAATGGAGGGGGCAGTTCTGATGGGAAGTTGTGTTTAGTTTATTGTCACATGTCAGCATAGGAGCACCGCAAGGCTGCGTACTCTCCCCTCTCCTGTACCCTCTCTGCACCAATGACTGCACCTCCACAGACTCCTCTGTCAAGCTTCTCAAGTTTGCGGACGACACAACCCTAATTGGACTAATCCAGGATGGGGAGGAATCAGCCCACAGACAAGAAGTGACACAGCTGGTGTCCTGGTGCCGTCACAACAACCTGGAGCTCAATGCTCTTAAGACAGTGGAATTGATTGTGGACTTTAGGAGAGTCCCCTCCTCACCCCACTTACCATCAGCAACACCACAGTCACATCTGTGGAGTCTTTTAAGTTCCAGGGAACAATCATCTCCAAGGACCTTAAATGGAGGGGGCCACCATCGACTCCACAGTCAAAAAGGCATGTACTTCCTGCGGAAGCTGAGGAAGCACAATCTGCCACAGGCAATGACGGTCCAATTCTATACGGCCATCGTAGAGTCTGTCCTCACCTTCTCACCTTCTCCATCATGGTCTGGTTTGGCTCAGCCACCAAGCACGACACCCGGAGGCTGCAGCGAATCGTCCGATCAGCTGAGAAGGTTGTTGGCTGCAACCTTCCCTCCATTGACGAACTGTACACAGCAAGGGCCAGGAAGCGAGCGGGTAAGATCATCTCTGACCCCTCTCACCCTGGCCACAACTCTTTGAATCACTTCCCTCTGTAAGGCAACTCCAGACTGTCAAAGCTGCCACAGCCAGGCATAAAAACAGCTTTTTTCCACGAGTAGTAGCTCTACTCAATAACCAAAATTTGTAGCCTCCTTTTGCTCTGGTATTTTATTTAATTCACATGTTTAATCAATAATGTTTAATGTTTTATGTGTCATTCTTAATTGTCACTGTCTGTCATGATGTCATTTGCGAGCGGAGCACCAAGGCAAATCCTTGTATGTGAACATACTTGGCCAATAAACTTATTCATTCATTCATTCACTAACCAGTCAGCAGAGAAACAATACATGATTACACTCGAGCTATCCACAGTGCACAAATACATGATAAAGGGAATAATGTGAATAGCGTTTAATGCAAGATAAAGCCAGTCAAGTCTGATCAAAGATAGTACGAGGGTCTCTAATTAGATAGATAGTAGTTCAGGACTGTTCTCTAGTTGTAGGATGGCTCAGTTGCCTGATAACAGCTGTGAAAAAACTATAGCTGAATCTGGAGGTGTGCGTTTTACACTTCTATACCTTTCAGCCCGATGGGAGAGGGGAGAAGAGGGAGTGACTCAAGTTGTTCAATGTTGTTGAATGCACATTCCAAGATTTAGGAGTATCTTGCTGCATGAAGTTCATATGGTTACAGCTGATAATTGGCTCTGTTGTACATGATTTTGTGCCTAACATTGTTTCAAAGGTGAAAATCAAAAAAAATTTGAATACTGTAAATCTGAAACAAAAACTGAAAATGCAGAAAAAATTGATCCTTCTTACACTCATCTCCCACCCCTGTCCGCAATTTCCCTATGATCTCCCCTCTGTCCCATCCCCCCGTCGACCTCTACCCACATCCTCCCCCCTCCAGCTTTGCATTTCACTTCTCCATTCCTCTCCTTATTTGACACACTTTTGTCTCCTTTTCTAGCCTTTGTCATTTACTCTACCCATCTGCCAATAAACCCTTAGCCCCACCTCATCCTTTCACCTGTATCTATTTATCACTTGCCAGGTTTTGTCCCACTCTTTTCCAGCTTACTGCCCCCCCCCCATCCCTCCCACCTCCCATTCCAATCAGTTGGAAGTAGGGTCCTGACCCAAAACCTCTCCTGTCCATTCCTTCCCTCGGTGATGCCTGAGCCGTCGAGTTGTTAGTGTTCTGCTAAAGATTCCGGAATCTGCAGTTTCCTGTGTATTCCCAAAAATGTGTTTGAATATGCAGATGTATTCTTGTCAGTCTAGATGTGCTCCCATTTGCAATTCTATGGAGTAATTTGGCCACACCGAAAATGATGAACTTGAAGGTAGACAAAAATGCTGAAGAAGGGTCTCGACCTGAAACGTCACCTATTCCTTCGCTCCATAGATGCTGCCTCACCCGCTGAGTTTCTCCAGCATTTTTGTCTACCTTCGATTTTTCCAGCATCTGCAGTTCTTTCTTAAACATGACGAACTTGAAGCTTTATTTGATCACCTGTTGTTATCTTTGTGCAGAAAGAGTATAAAAGCTTACTGTACTTTGAGTTAGAGGGATACTTTTCAGAATTTTCCAAAAGCGATTCTTCCAGAATACTTGCTTGTCCTGCTGAATTAAAACCGCACATCTACAGCTCTAATCTCCGCGCCAGCTCATTCAAATTCACACAGCGATCAGATCCCATGACTGGCCTCACACTTCCTTATTCATCTTTCAACTTAATTCTTTTGCGTAGCTTTGAAAATCTTCCTGCCTTGCTTTCCTGTGTCATAGTCAAAATGAAACATAGTCAAAATATTCCAACCACAGTGATCTCTCGTCAAGTAACAGGAAATTTGCTGCACATTTAACTGCAAATTGTAGCTCAATGGATGACATTTTTGAAGACACAGCACTTTTTTGTTTGAAACTTAGCTGCTTGGGTAGCTGTTGATGGAATATTGAGTGAAAGGTACAGCATGGAAACAGGGCTTTCAGCCCACCGAATGCATGCTGTTCACTCATTCACATTAGTTCTTATGTTATCCCACGTTTGCATCCATTCTCTACGAAATAGGGGGAATTTGCAGCAGCCAATTAACCTACAAACCCACTCATCTTTGGGTTGCAGGAGGAAACCGGAGTATCCGGAGGAAACCCACGCAGCCACAGGGACAACGTATAAACTCCACAGAGACAACATCTGAGATCAGGTTTGAACCCAGATCTCTGTAGCTGTGAGGCAACAGCTCTACTAGCTGTGCTACTGTGCTGCTGGAATATTGGCTGGACCAGTGACTGTGGGAAGCAAGTGTTAATAATTTTTTTATTCTCATGATAACTGAGAATTATGCAATTATATTCCATCTTTAAAATTAGATACATTACAAATTATTATTTACAATCCCAAGACTAATAATAGAGATTTGCCATTGAGTGTGCTCCAAGTAAATGAAAACCATTCCCGTATAACTGGTTGGATCTAACTAGGTGGAGTCGAAAGCAAACATTTGAATGTTCCGTTGTCAGTGGATTGGAAGACCAAGAAAACATTGGCCGAAACATAACCTTCAGTTGCCAACTGAAAATAACTTCATAAGTTATAGGAGCAGAATTAGGCCATTCGGCCCATCAAGTCTACTCCACCATTTAAACACGGCTGATCCATCTTTCCCTCTCAACCCCGTTCCCCTGCCTTCTCCCCATAACCCCTGACACCCACACTAATCAGGAATCTATCGCTCTGTGCATTAAAATATCCATTGACCTGGCCTCCACAGCCTTTCTGTGGATGTAGGAAACCTCTTTATTTTTGGCAAAAAAAAATAAGGAGGCACTAAACTCTATACACCATTTTTCGTTAAAATGTGCAGAAGTAGAGAGTGTGGGTTAAATGTAGTGGCAAGAGTTGGTGAGGTTGTGGTTAATAAAGGGATGTGGGATCTTGTGCTTTATAAACAGAGGCAAGAAAGTTATGCTAAAGCCACTTAAAACTCCAGTTTGACCATGGCTGAAATATTGTATCCAATTCTGGTCATATAACTTTATCAGGGATGCGAAAACTCTCCAGAGGGTACAAAACAACTGACCAGAATGGTTCGAATGGTCAGGGAATTCAGACATCTGACTGAACTGGAGAATCTCGGGTTGTTTTCCTTGGACATCTTGTTGATACATTTTTGGAAATCAAATAGGGGGTAGGAGAGATATAGTAATGGGTAGGGCACGATGGAATGTCGATGACTTGGGAAGGTTCAAGTCCATCTGGTAACACTGGTATATAGAGTAGTGAAGAAATCATTTGGCAAACTTGCCTTCATAGCTTGGGGCATAGGGTACAAAAGTTTAGGATGTAATGTTGCAAATTTACGTATTAAACACTGGTTAGACTATACTTGGCGTATTGTGTGCAGTTCCAGTCATCACACAGTAGGAAGGATGTGGTCTACTGGCGGGAGTGTATCAAAGAGTTATTGGGAAGTTGCCCAGATTGAGGACTTTAGTTATGGAGGGAGATTAGGTAGGACGGGTTTGTTTTACTTGGAAACAAAGGAGGCTAAAGGGTGACCGAATGGAGGTATATGAAAATTACAAGAGATGACCATCTTCCAACACCCTATTCTCCATACATTAGTCTGGTTTAGAGATAAAGCATGGAAACAGGCCCTTCAGCCTACCGAGTCCGCACCGACCAGCGATCCCTGCACTTTAACACTACCCTACCCACACTAGGGCCAATTTACACACACACCAAGCCAAATAACCTACATACCTGTACGTCTTTGGAGTGTGGGAGAAACCGAATATCTCAGAGAAAACCCACGTGGTCACGGGGAGAACGTACAAACACCATATAGATAGCACCCATAGTCGGGATCGAACCCGGATCTCCGGTGCTGCAAGCACTGTAAGGCAGCAACTCTACCGCTGCGTTACTGGGACCGCCACCGTCTTTCCCCTCAATACACTCACATCCCATCCCTGAGTCCCACATTTTTTTCCTTTTCTGCATTGCATGTGTCCCTTTCCACTCATGTACCTCCCTCTAGCTTTACATTTTGGTTCTCCTCTTCTTTATCTGACTCCCTTTTGTCTACTTTTCACCTCCTGCGTTTGTCACTTACTCACCCATCTGTCATTGCCCCCCATTCACCTGCATCCGCTTATCACTTGTGTAGGAGAAGGGTCTCGACCCGAAACATCATCTATTCCTTTTCTCCAGAGAAGCTGCCTGACCCGCTGATGTACTCCAGCATTTTCTGCATATCCATTTATCACTTGCTAGGCTTTCTCCCACCCCGCCTCACTCTGGGTGAAAAAAATCTCCCATATCAGTTCTAAAATCTCTTCCCCTGTGGTTTGAGACTGTGACCCCCAACCCTCAACAATCCCACCACTGCCAGCCAGAGAAAAAATCCTCCCGCCTCAACATTAAGACTGTATAGCCCTCTCAGAATTTGAAAGTTTCAATTAGATCTTTTCCTATTTTTCTAAATTCTAGTAATGTAAGCCTATGTTACTTAATCTTTCCTCCTACAACAACCACCATCCCAGAATCTGTGTGGTGTATTATTGCGGTCGTCTATGACAAGTAGGTACTCTCACAAGGTAGATGGATGAGCACTTGAATTACCAAGGCATTGAAGGAACTGGAGCAAGTGCTGGTGAATGGGACTAGTCTCGATGGGCACTTGATGGTTGGCATCAGAGGGCTTGTTTCTGCACTGTATGGTGCTATGATTCTAAATCTCTTCTTGGATAAGACGACCTAAACTGCACAAGAAACATCAACTGATGTGTAACAAAAGCAATGTAAATTGTAGCCTGACACCCTTACTCCTGTAATGAAATCCTCTCGCTATAGATGCCAGTATACCACTTGTCTTCTTTATTGTTTGCTGCATTTATTACAGGCTGAGGTCCAAGCATTAATTTCTGCACTATATCTTATTTACCTCATGCCACACTTAGGACGACCCATTTATTCCTACTCTGTGTTTTCTGTCAGTCAATCAATTTTGAATCCATGCCAATAAATTGCTCCCAATCCCATAAGCTTTATGCTTATGCATTTGCTGTTATCCGGCAACGGAATCATCCTAACACAACCAGAGAGAAATGCTGGTGACCCTCGGACTTTCCCTGATCTGACTTTGCTGGCTTTACCTTGCACTTAACGTTATTCCCTTGTACTGTACTGTAAATGTACTGTAATACACTGTAAATACACTGTATGGCTCGATTGTAATCATGTATTGTCTTTCTACTGACTGGATACCACGCAAAAAAGTTTTTCTCTGTATCTTGGGATACGTGACAATAAACTAAACTGAAACTGAAACTGAATTTTGCCCACTAACCTTTAATTTGTGGGACTTTAGCAAAAGATCTGTGAAAATCCAAGTACCCCACTTTTATTGGTTAAGAAGGACTGCAGAAGGTAGACAAAAATGCTGGAGAAGACTCAGCGGGTGAGGTGGCATCTATGGAGCAAAGGAATAGGTGACTTTGTGTCGAGACCCTTCTTCAGACTGAAGTCTCGACCCGAAGTCACCTATTCCTTTGCTTCCATAGATGCTGCCACACCCGCTGAGTTTCTCCAGCATTTTTGCTTACCTTCCACTTTTACTGGTTCTCACTTATCTATTCTCTTGGTTACACTCACAAAAAAAACTCCAGTAGAATCTTCAAACACGATTTCCCTTTCATAAATCAAAGTTGACTTCTCTAATTCCATTGAGAATTTCTGAGTGTCTGTTGCCTCTTCTTTTATAATCGCTTTGAGAATTTTCCACACTATTGATTTTAGGTTAATCACGCATAAGGATTTGCAAATAGGTTTATGTCACTGCTGTATAGTTTAAAGGGTGCAGAGCAAACCTTTTAGGAAGGTGCAGCCAAATAGTTCATTAAAGTTATTGAGCAATCCCCACTGTCATGATGTCACAGACATGAATAATAGCAAATAGGGTCTTGACCCGAAACGTCGCCAGTTCCTTCTCTCCATAGATGCTGCCACACCCGCTGAGTTTCACCACCATTTTTTGTCTACCTGCATCTTCAGTTCTTTCTTAAACATAAATAATAACAAGTTGTGGGTGTGTAGCATTACATCAGGCAAATGGGTGGTGAATAGGAGGCCGTTGTATTTGATAGTGTAGCTCACCTAGCCGAAGAATCCAATGTGCCGCGGACGATGCATACATCTCCCAGGGATATTACACAGGATAAGCAAAATTTGTCGACCTGAAACTATAAGCCAGGTTTGGATCAGTAATGATTTATAGCAAATATATGAAGCATAAGTTCGTAAGTGATAGGAACAGAATTAGGCCATTTGGCCCATTAAATCTGCCATTCAATCGTGGCTGATCTATCTTTCCCTCTTAACCCCATTCTTCTCCCCATAACCCCTGAAGTTACGCATATTGGCCACAAAATATTTCCTTCATTCCTTTTCTCTTTGACAGCTGTTTCATGCATGATTTAGAGTTACTTTGATTTCTTAATATGCGTATCCATAGCAAAGCCAGATACAAATTGTGGCTGAAATTTATTTTTGAAACACTTGCACTGACAACTTCAAAGGTTTTATAGTAAAAGATCCAAATGCTTAATTATGGACTTGTGTCCATCCTAGCCAGCTGGGACAGTTAATTAGATATTATTTTTAATGTTTGTAATATTTCACACTATTACAATTTCCTTCAAGCCAATGGAGAAAAATAACTTTAAAAAGCATTTTTCATGACTTCAGTACTATACAGAAAATGTGTTTGTCTTATTGAAGAGGAAGGCTGAGAATCCATGGGCTTTTTTGCACTAATTTATTGAACTTTTTGTTCATTTTGTTATCTAGGAATACTGTTTACAAACCTGTTATGCTGCTGCAAGCAAGAATTTCATTATTTTATTTTTGATACATATGACAATTAAAAACTTTTGACTCTTTCCCTTCCCATCCGCTTCTTCGCATTTCCCTACATCTGGATGTACATTTCACTGCTTTTCCTTCCTTATCTGACACCTTTTAGCCTTCTTTTCACCTTAAAGGGCCTGTCCCACGGGCATGCGACTCCATGCGCAAGCGGGACCTAACCGGAAGCGGGAGCCGTGCGGGGGCCGCGCGGAGGTCGCGGGGCCGGTCCCACTTTCGATCGCTGGAACCTGTATGGAGTTGTGCGGAGCTGGTCCCGACATCGAAAAACTGACACTGTTCAAAAATTCTGCGCGGCAACGGCCTGCCACCCCGCAGCCGCATCGAGGCCTTGCGCGCCGCCTCAACGGCCGTGCGCACCACCTCAATGCCGTACGCACCGTCTTGACGTCACTCGACCTCCGTGCGGTCCCCGCTTGCGGTTAGGTCGCGCTTGCCGCATGGAGTCGCATGCCCGTGGGACAGGCCCTTTAGCCTTTGTCACACTCTCCATCTGCTAATCCCCCCCCCCCTCACCTGTATCCATCTATCACTTGCACCACTCCCACCTCTCTTTTCCACCTTCCAACTCGATGAGTTTCAAGAGAGGTCCCAACCTGAAACGTCACCTGTCCATTCCTTACCTTACCCAGATGCTGCCTGACCCAATGAGTTCCTCCAGCAATTTGGTTTTGCTCAAAATTTGAGCATCTGGCAGTTTCTTGTTCTCCAAAGAACATGTTCTGTGTGTTGAAATTATGACAGAGGAAAAAGCCCATGATTTTTTGTGTCTTTGAGAGATAAACATAGAACTTTTCATGCAACAATTCAACTGAACTTTCTGTTTAAGCACTGGGTTTAAATTTACAAATTACTGGCGTAGTTCTTAGTTAATCAAAGACAAATAGTATTTTGGACACGCAAGAGTTTGTTCCTTCAGCTCTGAAAGTAAATGATCACACTTCACACTCAGCTATTGCCTTGAACACTTTAGGATGGCCTTCAGGGAAAGGGCAGGACAGAATAGGATTTTGATTTATGAGTTTTTTGTCCAGATGTTGCAGCTATAACTGGATCTTTACCAAAACACTTATGATCAGAGTATATCTGTGTTGCCTATGAATAGAACTATGAAAACTTGTATGTGATAGCAGGTGAGGAGATTAACAATAAGTCTCCTGCATGTACCTGGCAGGTGTTGTCCATCATATCCTCCAGTCACTTTTGAAAAACAGTGTGTTGTGAGACTGTCACATTCAGGATATTGCAACACTATATTTAAAGAAATTAATTAGAAGCAAAAATAATGGCTAGAAAACAACTACATGTGTAACAGTACAGCAATATTTAAACAACCTAATGAATAGCTCTTTTGAGTGAGTAGATGTAGAAACTTTCTTCCTTAACCTAATAATTGTACTGATGAATCATTATCTGTCAAATTTCCACGAACCTTCTTTTGGGAAAAAAAAGTGCACAAATACAAGAGATCAGGGTGGGTGTTGCACAATAATTAATAAACATGTTGAGATCATGCATTTAGGTTTATAATTGGGTGTTTAATGTTACCCTTCAAGTATAGTCAAATTTAAATTATTTTGTATCCTCTGCAAAGAAAATGCCTGAAGTTCAAAAGAATGGTGTCACGATTTAGAATTTGTAAAATGCAAGAGAGACAACTTTTTGAAATAGTTTTATATTAGTCCTCTTCTCTTGCTCTTTCCCTGCACTGCTTCAGGCCATATCAGATTATTGCACAAAACATACAGCAACTCTTTCTTTCCCAGTTATGAATCCATGTCCTCTTGTTACTGAACCCTCTGGACAGAAGAAGTTCATCTTTATTTACGCAATCAAAAAATCCTTTATGATTTTGAACATTGCTTTCTCGTGTCCTCTTACAATTCACTGCTCTGAGGGGGAGAACATCTGGCCAGTCCAGTTAAGTGTCAGCAGAATGGCCAGCACTTGTTGCCTGTTCCTAACTCGCCTTGTAAAGGTGAGGGTGAGCTATCTTCTAGGACAAATAGACTCTTACTCAGTGTACAGTGGAGAGAGACTTCCAGGATTTAGACCCAATGATGATGAAGAATGCCAATAAATTTCCATGTGAGGATATTAGATGAACTGAACGGGCAATGGTGGTGCTTGAAATGGGCCTGCTGCCATTATCATTGGTGGTGGAGTTGGCATGTTTGGGAGGTGCTGATGGAGGAGTCTGTATGAATAACTAAGGTGCATTTAGTAGATGGTACACATTGAAACGATGCTTTGCTACTGTTGGAGCGAATTAATGTTTGTGTTGGTGGGCGATGTGCTTATCCAGTAAGTTCCCCTGGTCTAGATGGTACTGTCTTATTGAGTACTGTTGGATTATTGGTATATATGTCAAGACAAATGGACTTCATTCCATCACCCTTCTAAAAACGCACTTAAATTTACATGGGTTGTACAGTTTTCAGGTGCTTGCCTCGGGATACCTAACCTCTGATCTGCTCAAGTAACCTCTGTATTAATGTGGAGAATCCAGTAGGTTTCTGACCAGTGTGGTAACTCACCTTCAGGATGTTGATGACAGTGGACTCAGCAAAGGTAATGTTGTTGAATGTCAAGCATAGTTGGTTGGGATCTTTAGCTGGGGCTGGCCATCGCTTGGCTCCCAAGTGGCAAAAATATTACTTGCCATGTATCAGCACATCTCTGAATCTTCCACAGGCCTCGCTGCATCTAAGCATGGACTGCTTCCTGAATGAGGAGTCCTGAATGAAATTTAACATTGTGAAATCTTCAGCAAACATCCCTACCTCTGAACTTTTTTGATGAGCTTTTTTTTTGATAAAGCTGCTGAAGGTTCCCTCAGAAGGCTGTCCCAAGGATATCTTGGTACTGGGAATGTTATACCTGAGGTTATAACACCAGGTATACATGAGAGCCATTGGTGTTGGGCAAGACAATTACCCAACTATCTGGGCACTTGTACAATGGAAGTAATCATTCCTACAATTGACTGCTTCCCATCAGATCTTCTCTACATCTGGGAACATATTTTGTGAACTGGTGACTCTTGCAGGACTTTACTTATCCAGGGACATTGTACCCTACGGATGAAGTTTGAGGAATGTCACATCACCTGTGCGTTCCCTCCCCAGATGCTGCCTGACCCACTGAGTTCATAGAAACATAGAAAACAGGTGCAGGAGGAGCCTGCACTGCCATTCATTGTGATCATGGCTGATCATCCCTCATCGGTAACCCGTGCCTGCCTTCTCCCCATATCCCTTGATTCCGCTAGCCGCTAGAGCTCTATCTAACTCTCTTTTAAATTAATCCAGTGAATTGGCCTCTACTGCCTTCTGTGGCAGAGAATTCCACAAATTCACAGCTCTCTGGGTGAAAAAGCTTTTCTCATCTCAGTTTTAAATGGCCTCCTCTTTATTCTTAGACTGTGGCCCCTGGTTCTGGACTCCCCCAACATTGGGAACATTTTTCCTGCATCTAGCTTGCCCAGTCCTTTTATAATTTTATACGTTTCTATAAGAACCCCTCTCATCCTTCTAAATTCCAGTGAATACAAGCCCAGTCTTTCCAATCTTTCCTCATATGACAGTCCCGCCATCCTGTGGATTAACCTTGTGAACCTACGCTGCACTGCCTCAATAGCAAGGATGTCCTTCCTCAAATTAGGAGACCAAAACTGCACACAATACTCCAGATGTGGTCTCAACAGGGCCCTGTACAACTGCAGAAGGACCTCTTTACTCCTATAATAAAATATATTATTATTATTATATTCAAATCCTCTCGTTATGAAGGCCAACATGCTATTAGCTTTTAGCTAATGTGTTTTGCTCAAGATTCCAGCATCTGCAGTCTCTTGTGAAGCCCACGGAAGAACAGTTCCACAGAAACCAGGAAATGGGCCTCCCCAAACACTAATTGATCTCATGATCTCTAACTCTTGTTATTTCGTTGGCACTTGCTGTTTAATGACAAATGACCTGATTACCATAGCAGCAAGCACCACTCCCTCCATTACACGCTCTGGAACTGAAGTTTGCATTAATCAGCCTGAGAAAACCACCAGGTGGTGCCAGATACACGCAGTAGATTGTTGCAGCTTGATGATCAAAGGCCAGGGGAACATTCATGAGAACACAAAGCGGCAAATGCTGGCTCCTCAGCCATTAAAGTCTCCCTCCAAGTTAAGTGCTCATCAGCATTGACTGAATGCAATCAATGCAATCTCTGTATTCCAACAAAGTTATTGAAGCACTGGATGAATTTTAAAGGAAATTAGTTTAGTTTAGAGCTACAGCACATAAGCAGGGCCCACCGAGTCTGCGCCAACCAGTAATCACCTTACACCAGTAGTATCCTACATACCAAGGACTATTTACAATTTTTACCAAAGCCAATTAACCTCCACACCTCTATGTCTTTGGAGTGTGGAAGAAAACCAGAGCACCTGGGGAAAACCCACACTGTCATAGGGAGAACGTACAAACTCTGTACGGACAGCACCGGGTCGTCAGGATCTAACCCGGATCTCTGGCACTGTACGGCTACAACTCTACTAATGCACCACTGTGCACCCCCCCCCCCCCCCTCCTGTATAGGGTGTCCTGTATAGTTTTCCTGTATTAAATTCCATTCCCGCAGTTTTTCTTTTTCTGTTCCAACTGCACTGCTATGCCGCCTTCCACACCAGGTCTAATGTTTAGCCTTAAATATTGCTCTATATGACAATTCGCCCTACACAATGGATATGCCGTTCCATTTTGTGCACCTCTACTCTCACATTGATACCCCCTTCGTCAGCGAGACAAATCTACTTGAGCCAGGAAGACGAAGGAGCTGGTCAATGATTTCAGGAAACCGAGTGGTCCGCACACCCTAGTCAGGATCAATGGTGTTGAAGCAGTGATGGTTGTGAGCTTCAGGTTCCTGACATAAATGTCACCAACAATTTGTCCTGGACCAATGACTTTGAAACTACAGTCAAAAAATTACACCATGCTTCCACTTCTTCAGAAGACTCTGGAAATCGACATGTCCCCAATGATTCTTACCAATTTCTTCAGATACAACATAGAAAGCACCCTAAGGGGTGCATTGCAACTTGGTTTGGCAACTGCTCTTCGCATGAAAATTGCAGAGTTGTGGACGCATCCCAATCCAACAGACAAATCGATCTCCCCTATATTGACTCCATTTACACTTCATGCTGCCTCGGGAAAGCAGCCAACATAGTCAAAGATCTCTTGCACCTCAGGCAGAAGATATAAAAGCTTGAAAGCATAAACCACCAGATTTAGGTACGGTTTCTTCCCTGCTGTTATCATACCTCTGAATGGGTCTCTCTAAAGTAAGGGTGCAATCCTGATCTTCCAACCTATCTCATTAGATCAGCATGCCGTGAGATCAGGTGATCAGGAGGGACATTGGTGAGAGTGCAGGAGTGGTTCCATTGCAGGATTTGGAAGGAGCATAGACCAGAACAATTGAGGTTAAATGCGCAACTTAATGATAGGGGTCCCGGTCCCGTGTGGTGCTGTGAAGATCTGACTGACCAAGGAAAGTTGATCCCAGTACAGTATAATTCATTTCCCCTGGAATGCCTCAAAATTAGTGCACTCAGATTATATCATCGCAGCTGGCCCCCAGATCAAAATTCTGGAACACATACTGACATCCCATCTGGAAATTTTCAGTCAAGTTTCCAGAGAGTTGTTACTGACTGGTCATTGCTATAATAGTTCATCTGAAAACACGGTGTTAGGGATTGAAGATCTCTGCATTTCCCCTGAGACTGTCTACTTTATCTATGCCCCTCATAATTTTATACCTCTGGGGAAAAATATATATATTTTCCAGAGGTATAAGAATGAGGAAGGGCTGTGATGACGGTGAAGTTTTAGTTTATTGACACCGTGTGATATTCGCGTTCTATGTAGAATTTGGATAATTGTTTATA
>CM075986.1:12716803-12925830 GCA_038087875.1 Malacoraja senta
GACAGACGTGAAGCTCACCGTTTGACCTGTTTTACAAAATGTTAAATGGTCAGCTCAACATAGATTACAAGACCTACACCAAACCCAAACCAATTAGGAGCAGACGAGGGACATTCGATCCAATTTGAGATTCCAGCTACCAAGACAGATGTGTACAGCGATTCATTCTTCCCCCGCACAATTAAAGCATGGAATAATCTTCACCCTACCATAGTTACCCAACCAGATGCAACTAAATTTAAGGTAGCTCTTTCTTCCCAAAAACCCTTTCTGGCTTAAGTCCTCCCTCCACCACCTCCAGTTTAAATTCCATTTGGAATATTTTGGAGGACCAAGAAACCAAGAACCAAGAACCTTCAACCTCTGGCATTCCAGAGAAAACAGTCCAAGGTTGTTCAACATTTCCTCAATGTTAGACACAAAATGCTAGAGTAGCTCAGCAGGTCAGGCAGCATCTCTGGAGAAAAAGAATAGGTGATGTTTCAGTTTGGACCCCTTCTTCAGACGTCCTGACACAAAACATCTATTCTTTATCTCCAGAGATGCTGCTTGACCTGCTGAGTTACTCCAGCATTTTTTTTTCTATCTTCTATTTCAAATAGCATCTGCAGTTCCTTCCTGCACATTTCCTCAATGTTTCTGTCTAAGGAAGTATGGAAGCCATTTTGTCCATAAGGAAGTCCGCACACACTCTTAATTGGGCAGCAATCAGATTATCTGTTTTAGTTGGGTTGTTTAGTGGATAAATATTGAACAATTTTCACATGGTGCCTGAGGACCCTTTACATCCATTGGGGAGAGTAATTTGTTTAAGTTTAATGTCTTATTTGACCAATGATAGACCAGCAATTCAGCACTTCCCATACAATGTCAGTCTAGTTTTTCTTTAGGTTAGATACAGCGCAGAAATAGGCCCTTCGGCCGACCGAGTCCATGCCATCCAGCGAGTCTCGCATACTAACACCATCCTACACACACTAGGGACAGTTTACAATTTTACCAAGGCAAGTAGCTTACAAACCTGTCTGTCTTTGGAATGTGGGAGGAAACCGAAGGTCCCAGAAAAAACCCACGCACGTCACAGGGAGAACATACAAACTCCAAAAACCCCAGTACCCGTACTAAGGATCGAACCTGAGTGTTTGGTGCTGGAAGGCAGTAACTCGACCAATGTACCGTGGTGCTGCCCTGAAATTGGTTCTGAACTAGACAGTCTGAAGTTGGTTCTAGTCCCACAACATTCTGACTCAGAGGAAGGAGTCCTAAAGAGAGCTGCAGTCAAGTAGACACAAATGACTGATGACAGGAATAAAGTGGGGTTATCGGGGTGTGAGCGGCTTGACCTTTTGAGCTGATATGAGCTGTACCTTTTTATCATGTATAAATCCTATATAAAGCGTTGCATTCAAGCATTGGTCTTATGGCTAAATATTAGAGGCCCAACATAGACACTAAACCACACTTAATGAAAGAGTCAAAGCATATCGCGTGCTCTCTGCAGACCTGAGTTAATGTTTATCCTTGAACCAGCAACACTAATATGTACCGTGACTGTGTGTCGGACTTTGCTGTGTTTTGCTTTGCTTTGCTGTGTACCTGTGAACTTTCATTAGACACCACAAAACTTCTGGAGTAGCCAGAATCCTCAACTCAGACAATGTTGCCTTGATGCCCGAGAGAAATTCAGAGAGTTGAATAAATAATGCGGTAAGACTGGATCCTGAGCAAAATCAGAAGTGTTAAGACAGCTCTGCATATGACAGATAGGGCAGTAATGTACTTATCTGATTGTTTACAAACAGTACTATTGAAATAAATCTGGTGCAAAGGGAAATGCTGACCTGCATTCACAGGATCCAGGTTTTAATGCTTGACTTGAGAAAACGCCATTGGCTTGAGACAGACAGTAAATATGTGGCTGCTGGATTGATTTACCAAGCCATTTAAAAAAATATCGTACTGATGTTGGTTAATTAGACATCAACAAGAATTAAAAATCAGACAAAAATCTACAATATTTCCTGTGAAGCAGATCCATTGGGGTTTGTGTCTGATAACTCAGTGCAAGGATCCCGAGAAAGTAACTTAATCACCTAAATGTCAAACACTTTGTGACTAATTACCCAACCTAGCAATAATCGTTGATCTTTTGGTGGCTTGCAGTCATTCTGAAAGTCAGCAGTTGGGTGCACAGAAGTTAAAGTCGCACCCATGTCTGTCTGTGACAGCATCACTCTTACATTGCACAAGCTTACGGAAATGATGGGCACTCAAGGCCCACGAAGTCGAAGCCAAATATGATGCTAAGTTCATCATCTCTGCTTGCACATGATCCCTATCTCTCCATACGCTGCATATCCACGTGTCTATCTATAAGTCTTTTAACCTCCACTATCGTATCTGCTTCCACCACCATCCCTGACAGCGTGTTCCAGGCACCCACCGCTTGCTCTGTAAATAAATAAATAAATAAATAAATAAATAAATAGAATCCATGGGGTCATAATTTCAGAAGCTACACAAACACTGTTGTTATTGAACTTACGTTTTGATGTTTATACGGAATTTGATGTTCATGTTTTGACATCACCTTTGTGTAGGAAGGAACTGCAGATGCTGGTTTAAACTGAAGATAGACACAAAAAGCTGGAGTAACTCCGCGGGACAGGCAACATCCCTGGAGAGAAGGAATGGGTCTTGATATCTTTGTTCTGCTCAACTGGAAATCGCTCTGGAAATCAATGGACAACTTGGGATAAATTATTTTGAAAATGGATACATGAGCAGGCTCTTTACTTCTCAACCAATGACTGGGTATCTGGAGAGCAGGTCAGAGCACACATTCACTTAACTGTAAGGAAGACCATAATCTTGAACAGATATTTGTTTCATTGTTGAATTTCAGGTGGCTCCATGATTGTCTGCCCCAGCAGATGCTCCTTCTAATATTTGGGTAATGGGAGATTTAGATGATGTTCTGTGCTGTATAGTTTCCAGAGTTTGGAGCAAATGCTGCCCAAGGCTCAGGAAGGTAGGCAGCTGAAGGGAGGGGGGGGGGGTGTCGGGCCTGATGGATTGGGGTGATTGGTTCGTCAGCATGACCTGTGGGCTAGGAATGCTTTTCCTTGCCCCCTCCAACAGCCCTTTCTAGTGATCCAATCTCTTTATTGTGTTCACTTCCACTTCAATCTTTCTCCATGATATTAGGAAGCCCGCCAAGCAAAACTCTCCACACAGAATCAATCCCACTGTGATCCAATCCCTGCCAACATCTCAGCTCCTGGGATCTCTCTATCTCATTCTGAACACCTCGTTAGTCTTTCTTTTAATTATGTGAATTATTTCAATATGGGTTTATTTTGCAGTGTGACCCATGTTATACAGTTATATGAATGAAAAGGGATCTATTGTTAAAGATGAAAGTATGTCAATAATTAATCAGTAGTCATACAGCATGAAAACAGGCCCATCGGTCACATCGACCAACATGTCCCATCTACACTCGTCCTACCTGCCTGTATTTGGCCCATATCCCTCTAAACCTGTCCTATCCATGTACCTGTCTACATGTTTCTTAAACGTTGCAATAGTACCTGCCTCAACTACCTCCTCTGGCAGCTCATTCCATACACCTACCACCCTTTGTATAAAGAAGTTGCCCCTCAAGTTCCTATTAGTGTATTACATTCTGTACAGAAATCACACAAGATATTTTTCAGCAGCATATGGTCTGGAGTTTGGGAATAAATCCAAGTCTTGGGTTTTAAAGTGTGATCTGGAAGCAGAGTTCGAGGAACAAGACACAACATGGTAGTAGCAGTCAAGTTTGTAAAATTCCATGCTATGATGAACTGGAGGCCAATGACATTTCTGGGCTTTCAGAAACATCAAAATGTTAACTAACTTCTAATGGATTTTTTTTAAAAGATGCGAGTAAGGAAAATATTGTTGTCTCTTTCCAAAAGCTGGGAAATAATTAAGAGAGTGTTTGAGAGGGAAAGATAGATCAGCCATGATTGAATGGCAGACTAGACTTGATGGGCCGAATGGCTTAATTCTGAACCCATGAACTTATGAAAAATGATCTCTGATCACAAAAGAAAATCTGCAAGCTACATCCAATACAAAGCATCAACAAGACTGTAAAGGTTATTCCCGAGGCTTAAGAGTTGGGACACAAGAAATGGCCTTATCAAGGGCACCATCACATCCATCAGCAACAGTGGAAGCACTGGATAGGAGATGGGTGGGAGGATACACTGGCTAGTCGCCATCAAAGCTCTGTAAGATTTTACAAGATGCTGCCAAAGACAATAAGTTTTGGATATTCTCTCAGTGTGACTTGGATTTGACCCAAAATGATGGAAAATAAACTGCCAGCAATAAGATGTTCAACTGGTAATCACAGAATTTGGTGCTGGGGATGTGAACAGTGTGGTCTGTAACTAGTTGCTCAGTGCTGGGGAGGTGACCAGGGAGAAGGAACACCTGTTGACTCGCATCCATCCAGTGGATTCGGACCATTTAGCAGAGATAGCTTTGGAGGTAACTTCCCTGTGATTTGAGGTGGAAGCAGATAGGAGGGCAAGGATCACTGCATCCTGGTAGACTATGAGCTCTTGATCTTCAAACCCTTCTCATTTTACCAAAGCCTTTTCTAGCACATTGCAGATGATGCCGTATGTTATCATTGTTTGCCTTCACTTAGTGGTGGCTTCCTAAATTTGGGAACTGTTTAACAGGCTCCAGGGTGTCACAGTTGTAAAGAGCTCAAACTTCACACAGGTTGAAGCTCAAGCATCTTTATTATTCAGGTCATGATCTTGCAAGCAGGTCATATCACTTTCACACTGCTGCTGTTACTGGCAGTCAGTGGGCGAGTCTTTACACTATGAATGTTATAATTAGGCGGAGTTATAATTACTAAGCATTCTAGTTGGCTAACATGCAATAGCCAATCTACAACAGTGAACCTTTATTATTTAAGACAATGCTGTGCAGCGGGAGCTTTTTACTTTAGTTTAGAGATACAGCGCAGAAACATACCCCTTGACCCACCGAGTCCACGCCGACCCGCGAACCCCGCGCGCTAACGCCATCCTACACACACTAGGAACAATTACAATTATACCAAGCCACTTAACCTACAAACCTGTACGTCTTTGGGATGTGGGAGAAAACCCATGCAAGTCACGGGGAGAACACGGGGAGCTGTTTGGTCGAGGGCTTTGTCTTGTAGATGTTGAGTGGAAGGCTCATCCTCGCCATAATCTGTTAATTATTTGCAAACTTTATCTCTTGGCAGCACACATGGCCTTTTGTCTAAACATAATATAAGCCATATAAGATTTGGGCCTCAACTCTTGAAGCATGGGTGGGCTTTCTCTGGATGCTCCGGTTTGTTCCCACATCCCAAAGACGTGTAGGCTTGTATGTTAAATGGCCTCTGTGTTGCCCCCCAGTGTGTAGAGTATAGAACTAGTATACGGCTGATCGATGGTCGGTGTGGACTCGATGGGCCAATGGGCCTGTTTCCCCACTGTATCTCTAAGCTAAGCCAGGCACAACACCGAGTGATGTTGAATGTTTATGATTGTCAAAGGACGTTCACGGACGTTCAAAGCATTGACAGCTTTAACAGCAAAAGGACCTTGGGGTTGGATTTACCAGCATCAGAGTCTATCACCATCACTGAGCACACGGACTGGGAGAAGTTTTGCAGTGACTTGGGCTGTGGTGGTGAACTGGGAATGTGTTTCCTGGTGAAAGACCACACTGGAAGAAGCAGTATGGTCTCGGGAGCATCCATTTGGAGATCTCACGAATTTGAAGATCTGCCCCAATAAATCAAGCCATTGGGACATGGCAGAGATTATATAAATTCAGTTTGTATTCACAGTATTGAGTCACATTTCCCAAACAAAGCGGAATCTATCATTTACAAAGTTTTGATAGTTTCAGATTTGCTATACCATGAGGACTGCTAGCATCTATTCCTTAATATAATGATCACTCTGAGAATGAGAAGCTGGAAACCTGCTGAAGAACTTTGCTTTCTGTTTTGTGGTCCATGATATGATCTAAACCTTGCTGTTTAACCACCAACTATAGTGTTCACACAAACAACATGATTTTATGATGTGTTCTCTGCTGGAGACAATGAGTCATCCTCTGTTCAGTTTCCATTGACACCTGTCATACTCCTGCCTCAATAAGTATCCTAAATTATGGCTCTAGAAACATTATGCATGGTGGCCAACAGAATGATCATGGTGGCCAACAGAATGATCATGACTCATTCACTGAGTAATGTACCTCTTGCCCTCACTGCTCCCCATCTCCCCTCCCTCCCATCTGGGCACAGACTAAAAGTTGCACTTTCCCACAATGCTGGGCGGCACAGTGACGCAGCGGTAGAGTTGCTGTCATTCAGCGCCAGAGACCCAGGTGCTTGTCTGTACGGAGTTTGTAGGTTCTCCGTGACCTGAGTGGGTATTCTCAGGGAGCACCCGTTTCCTTCCATATTCCAAAGACGTACAGCTTTGTAGGTTAATTGGCTATGGTAAAATTGTAAATTGCGTCTCGTGTGTGTAGAATAGTGTTAGTGTGTGGGATCCCTGGTCGGTGGACGGAAGGGCCTGTTTCCACGTTGTTTCTCTAATCTAAACTAAAAACCTTATTTCATCAGACTTAGAATACAGCAATAATCAGATAATTCGGCACGCTTGGTTCTTTGGTAATGTTGGACTGGTAGGTTTACTGGACTGTGTAGGAAGGAACTGCAGATTCTGGTTTAAACCGAAGATAGACACAAAATGCTGGAGTAACTCAGCGGGACAAGCAGCATCTCTGAAGAGAAGGAATGGGTGACATTTCGGGTCTGGTCTGAACAAGGGTCTCGACCCAAAACATCAATCATTCATTCTCCATAGGTTGACTGGACTGTTGGATTTTATTCTGATTAATATTACAACATACATTTTTGTAGATGTTACACAGTACAGATAGTCCCTGGACTACATTAGGATTCTGTCCATGTGAACTGTTCATAAACCAATGTCTATGTTAATTCACAAACATCTGTTTTTCTATAATAACCTATATTGTATTTTCAAGCACTTGCTATAATTTCTTAGGTAGACAAAAGTGCTGGAGAAACTCTGCGGGTGAGGCAGCATCTATGGAGCGAAGGAAATAGGCAACGTTTCGGGCCGAAACCCTTCTTCAGACTATAATTTCTTCATGTCCTGGAAATCAGGAGGCAGCTCGAATGTCGGCGAAACATCACTCCCTGATGAGCTCAATGCGTTTTACGCACCCTTTGATGTGCCTTCCCGAGCCCCCATTCGCTGTGATGGTATTTCAGTCTCAGTCACAGAGGCCGACGTCAGGAAATCCTTCAGAGGGGTGAACCCTCAAAAAGCACCTGGACCTGATGGTATACCTGGTCGTGTTCTAAAAACCTGTGTGGACCAACTGGCTGGAGTTTTTACGGACATTTTCAACCTCTCACTTCTGTGGTCTGAGGTTCCCACCTGCTTCAACAGGGGATTAATTATACCAGTGCCCAAGAAGAGTAAGGTGACGTGCCTCAATGACTATCGACCTGTGGCACTAACGCCTGTGGTGATGAAGTGCTTTGTGAGGTTGATCATGGTGCAAATCAACTCCTACCTCGACAAAAACCTGGACCCACTGCAGTTTGCTTACCGCCACAACAGATCAACGGTGGATGCGATATCGCTGGCCCTCCACTCCGCTCTGGACCACTTGGACAACAAAAACTCATATGTCAGGCTGTTATTCATCGATTACAGCTCGGCATTTAATACAATCATCCCCTCCAAGCTGGTTACCAAACTCGCAGAACTTGGTCTGCGCATCCCTCTGCAATTGGATCCTCGACTTCCTTACTCTCAGACCACAGTCTGTTTGTATTGGTGGAAATGTGTCAGACTCGATAGCAATCAGCACGGGAGCACCTCAAGGCTGCGTGCTCAGCCCCCTGCTGTACTCACTCTATACTCATGACTGCGTAGCCGGTCATAGTGGGAACTCCATCATCAAGTTCGCTGACGGCACACTGTTGTGGGACGTATAACTGATGGGGATGAGTCAGAGTATAGAAGAGAGATCAAGCAACTGTCCAGATGGTGCCAGCACAATAACCTGGCCCTCAACACCAGCAAAATCAAGGAACTGATTGTGGACTTTGGAAGGAGTAGGATGGGGACCCACAGTCCCGTTTATATCAACGGGTCGATGGTTGAAAGGGTCAAGAGCTTCAAATTCCTGGGCGTGCACATCTCTGAAGATCTTTCCTGGTCTGAGAACACTGATACAATTATTAAGAAAGCACATCAGCACCTCTATTTCCTGAGAAGATTACGGAGAGTCAGTTTGTCAAGGAGGACTCTCTCTAACTTCTACAGGTGCACAGTAGAGAGCATGCTGACCGGTTGCATTGTGGCTTGGTTCGGCAACTTGAGCGCCCTGTAGAGGAAAAGACTACAAAAAGTAGTAAACACTGCCCAGTCCATCTTCGGCTCTGACCTCCCTTCCATCGAGGGGATCTATCGCAGTCACTGCCTCAAAAAGGCTGGCAGTATCATCAAGGACCCACACCATCCTGGCCACACACTCATCTCCCTGCTACCTTCAGGTAGAAGGTACAGGAGCCTGAAGACTGCAACGACCAGGTTCAGGAATAGCTACTTCCCCACAGCCATCAGGCTATTAAACTTGGCTCGGACAAAACTCTGAACTTTAATAGCCCATTATCTGTTATTTGCACTTTATCAGTTTATTTATTCATGTGTGTATATATTTATATAATGGTATATGGACACACTGATCTGTTTTGTAGTCAATGCCTTCTATATTCTGTTGTGCTGAAGCAAAGCAAGAATTTCATTGTCCTATCAGGGACACATGACAACAAACTCACTTGAACTTGAACTTGAATTGCCCTAACATTACCTTTAATTAAACTAATGGAATATATGCTGCATCCAGTCATCATTAAATATATTAACCATTTTATTATCATTATTACATGCTTGAAAATGCTTTACAAATGTATGGGAGAATTTCAAAGTTGGGTCATTTGTAATCCAGGGCATGCAGCACAATGAACTTCCCCGTGAACCCAGGAAGTTTAAATGCATTATGGGAACAATACTCCAGTGTGTTTCAACAAAAGTAAAAAACGGAATCATGTAGGTTTCAAGATAGCGTGAAACCAGGGCCCTGTTGGGTTTAGAGGAACAGAAACAAAACCAGATGAGGCACAGGAACTAATGCCCCATTGAGTGAAATAGGACAAAGGAAGGGAACTTAGGTGTATTAAATGGAGTACCTTAATCCAAGGCCCTTGATTATTCAAGCCCCAGGTAGTTTGATTTCTCTGTCTGTGATATTGGCTCATCCTACTTGTTTAATTTTCTTTCTCCTTTTATTTATCTTTTTTGCCCCAGAGAGTGAAGAAGATTCCTGTCCTGAACAGCTAGGCTTTTTTCCTGCTCTACATTTTGCAACTCTTACATTCTCTTGTCTATTGAATGTGGACACAAGGAACTGCAGATGCTGGTTTATTAAAGAAGACACAAAGTGCTGGAGTAACTCAGCGGGTCAGGCAGCATCTCTGGACAACAAGCACAGATGACGTTTGTCAGTCATCCCAATGTTTTGACATTCAGAAGAAGGGTCCTGACCCGAAACGTCATCTGTCCATGTTCTCCAGAGATGCTGCCTGACCCACTGAGTTATGCCAGCACTTTGTCTTTTTGATAATGTTTTGTTTGTGTTCTCTCTTTCTCGCTGCTACCATTCACTCTCTGGCCAAATAAGGTGGGTTATTGGAGACATTCTCCCTCCCCCACCCTCCCTGGATCTTAACAAGCTTCTCTTGACAACTTCCCAGATCGAATAATGGTTATTTAACTTGAAACATCAACTCTGTTTACCTTCCATGGTTGTAGCCTAAATATTTCCAGCATTTTCTCTTTTTTTATTTGATTTCCAACATCAGCAGTGGTTTTGATTTTTCAACCTCAGGGCATATAGATAGATAGATAGATAGATAGATATGCCTTTATTGTCGTTCAGACCGAAGTCTGGACGAAATTGCAGCAGTCATACATATAATACAATAAAAACAACAATAAACACATATTAACATCCACCACAGCGAGTCCACCCAGCATCTCCTCACTGTGATGGAGGCAAAAGTCTTAGGTCTGCAGTCTCTTCCCTCCTCTTCTCCCTCTGCGCTGAGGCGATACCCCCCGGGCGATGTTAAATCAGTCCCGCGGCTCAAACACCGCGGCCCGGGGTGGTCGAAGCTGCCGCCCACCAGTCCTGCTGGCCCGCGGCCGAACCCTGGACTCAGGCCACCACCGCCAGAACACCGTCCCAGCCACCTATAGTATTGGTATGGTAGCCATACATATAGTATTGAGAGGAGCGTAGAAAACAGCAACCAGTGAAGCAGACACTGAACCATTAGGGATTCTGATTGGTTCGATGGTGAATCACCAGTTTTTCTGTATGTTGTTTCTCACATCAGCCACATTTTGTTACGATCGCTTTGTCTCAGAATCCAGCTGCTGACCAGCTTTGACAGATGTGCCCCCGCCATACCAGCTGTCAAAACTGTTAAAATATTATTGATGTCTCTGGCATTCACAAACTGCAAAATTACTAAAGCAAGTTGAAGTTAATAACTTTTTTAAAAAGCTAAAACATTTTAATTTTATGTTTAAAGTAGCAAAAACTAAGTGGAATAGTTCAATATATTTAGGCAAACGAACAAATACATATATATTCGATTGAAAACAATGTACATTTCCTGAAATATATGAATCTCTTGTGGAATGCAATCTTTTAGTTTAGTTTAGAGATACAGCGTGGAAACAGGCCCTTCGGCCCACCGAGTCCGTACCGACCAACAATCACTCGTATACTAGCTCTATCCTTCACATCAGGGACAATTTACAGGGACCAATTAACCTACAAACCTGTACGTGTTTGGAATGTGGGAGGAAACTGAAGCACCTGGAGAAAACCCATGTGGTCACAGGGAGAACATGCGAACTCCGTACAGATAGCACCTGTAGTCTGGATCGAACCCAGGTCTCTGGCGCTGTAAGGCAGCAATTCTACCGCTGCATTGCTGGTGCAGGTTCAAAAGCAGATTTCCTGTCATATGGGTTGGGAAGTTGCAAACCCCTCACCAGTGAACCACATCAGACCCTAGTAGGGATGATAGAGATAAAAGTTTACATAGGAAAGAATGTACTTGCCAAAGAGAAACCACAAGGGATATTCACAAGACTGGTTCCCGGGATGGCCGTTTGAGTAGACCAGACCATTATTCTCCAGAGTTCAGAAGAATGAGGGGCAATCTCATTGAAATGTACAAAATTCACACTCTGCTTGACAGGCTGGATCCAGGAACGATATTTTCTCTGGCTGACTGTCGAGAACCAAAGGCCACTGTCTCAGAATAAAGGATAGGTTGTTTAGGACTGAGATAAGGAGAAATTCCTACTCGCAGAAGGTGGTGAACATTTGCAATTCTCTTCCCAGAAGGTACAGAAGCCCGAGGTCCCACACAACCAGGTTCAGGAACAGCTACTTTCCTACAACCATCAGCTTCTTGAACCAACCGACACAACTTAATCCTACCTCAGCAGTGGAATACCACCGTCTACCACTTGCACTATGGATTTGAATTTTTTCAATTTATTCTGCACTAATGCCTTTTTTTTTTTTTTTTGTCTTGCAGAATTCATGTATAATTTGTGCTTTTGTATATTTGTCAGAGTCTATGTGCCTATGGAGGTGCTACACGAGAGATTTTCAATGGACCTGTACCCCACTGTACTTGTGTATGTGTCAATAACCGGGACTTGATTCGACTTGACTAGATTATGGAAGCTCAGTCATTGAGTTAATTCTTCAAAGAAACAGTACGGAAACAGGCCCACCGAATCCACACTGACCAGATTTCTTCCCATGCACTAACACAATCCTACACCCCAGGGACAATTTTTACCGAAGCCAATTGGCCTACAAACCTGTACGTCTATGGAGTGTGGGAGGAAATCAGAACACCCTGCGAAAACCCACATGGTCACAGGGAGAACGTATAAACTCTGAACAGACAGCACCCAAAATCAGGATCAAATCTGGATCTTTGACACTGTAAGGCAGCAACTCTACTGCTGCACTACTGTGCCGCCCGAAACAGAGATTGGTAGACGTGTGGATATTAGGGAAATCAAAGGGATAGTGTGTGCATCAAATAGGCTACAGGACTTGCATACGTTGCATGTATAATATGAATTAATTCTTAGGTTTTCTGTAAAGTCACTGAGTGACCTTCAGAAGTGTTTCTGATTTTTGGTCTTCCGAAACAGCAATTTAAAAAGTTTAATTGGCTAATGTGAACCCTACTTCAGCTGACATACCAGCAGGGGTCACTATTAACCTAACCCATCAATTCCACAAAAACAGAGACAATTAGATGATGATGGGGAGCAGGGTCTGAAGAAGGGTCTCGACCCTAAACATCACCCATTTCTTCTCTCCAGAGTTGCTGCCTGTCCTGCTGAGTTACTCCAGCTTTTTTTGTTGTTGGATGTTATGCAACACATGGGGTGATAAATCCCCAGGGCCAGATGAGATCTATACCAGGTTGCCATGGGAAGCAAGGGAAGAGATACTGTAGTTGGGGCTCCGATGGACATTCTTGCATCTCAAGAGTAGAGGGTAGCATTGCTAAAATGCTTTTCGATGGGTAGTGTGCGGCCAGTGATGTACCACAGGGATCAATGCTGAGACCCTGTTCATGATATATATTATGGACTTGAGCGTGAAAATAGGATATACAGTGGCTTGCTAAAGTATTCATACCCCTTGAACTTTTCCACATTTTGTCACGTTACAACCACAAACGTAAATGTATTTTATTGGGATTTTATGTGATAGACCAACACAAAGTGGTGCATAATTGTGAAGTGGAAGGAAAATGATACATGGTTTTCAAATTTTTTTACAAATAAAAAACTGAAAAGTGTTGCGTGCAAAAGTATTCAGCCCCCCTGAGTCAATACTTTGTAGAACCACCTTTCGCTGCAATTACAGCTGCAAGCCTTTTGGGGTATGTCTCTACCAGCTTTGCACATCCAGAGACTGAAATGTTTGACCATTCTTCTTTGCAAAATAGCTCAAGCTCAGTCAGATTGGATGGAGAGTGTCTGTGAACAGCAATTTTCAAGTCTTGCCAGAGATTCTCAATTGGATTTAGGTCTGGACTTTGACTGGGCCATTCTAACACATGAATATGCTTTGATCTAAACCATTCCATTGTAGCTCTGGCTGTATGTTTAGGGTCGTTGTCCTGCTGGAAGGTGAACCTCCGCCCCAGTCTCAAGTCTTTTGCAGACTCTAACAGGTTTTCTTCCAAGATTGCCCTGTATTTGGCTCCATCCATCTTCCCATCAACTCTGACCAGCTTCCCTGTCCCTGCTGAAGAAAAGCATCCCCACAGCATGATGCTGCCACCACCATGTTTCACAGTGGGGATGGTGTGTTCAGGGTGATGTGCAGTGTTAGGTTTCCGCCACACATAGCGTTTTGTATTTAGGCCCAAAACTTCAATTTTGGTCTCATCTGACCAGAGCACCTTCCTCCACATGTTTGCTGTGTCCCCCACATGGCTTGTGGCAAACTGCAAATGGGACTTCTTATGGCTTTTTTTCAACAATGGCTTTCTTCTTGCCACTCTTCCATAAAGGCCCGATTTGTAGAATGCACGACTAATAGTTGTCCTGTGGACAGATTCTCCCACCTGAGCTGTGGATCTCTGCAGCTCCTCCAGAGTTACCATGGGCCTCTTGGCTGCTTCTCTGATCAATGCTCTCCTTGCCCGGCCTGTCAGTTTAGGTGGACGGCCATGTCTTGGTAGGTTTGCAGTTGTGCCATACTCTTTCCATTTTCGGATGATGGATTGAACAGTGCTCCGTGAGATGTTCAAAGCTTGGGATATGTTTTTATAACCTAACCCTGCTTTAAACTTCTCCACAACTTTATCCCTGACCTGTCTGGTGTGTTCCTTGGGCTTCATGATGCTGTTTGTTCACTAATGTTCTCTAACAAACCTCTGAGGCCTTCACAGAACAGCTGTATTTATACTGAGATTAGATTACACACAAGTGGACTCTATTTACTAATTAGGAGACTTCTGAAGGCAATTGGTTGCACTGGATTTTATTTAGGGGTATCAGAGTAAACGGGGCTGAATACTTTTGCACGCGACACTTTTCAGTTCTTTATTTGTAAAAAAATTTGAAAACCATGTATCATTTTCCTTCCACTTCACAATTATGCACCACTTTGTGTTGGTCTATCACATAAAATCCCAATAAAATACATTTACGTTTGTGGTTGTAACGAGACAAAATGTGGAAAAGTTCAAGGGGTATGAATACTTTTGCAAGCCACTGTATATTTACTAAATTTGCAGATCAAACTAAAGTTGTTGGTGGTGTGGTCATTGAAGGTTGTCCAAGGCCACAACCTTAAAGCACCAGAGACCCGGGTTCGATCCTGACTATGGGTGCTTGTCTTTACGAAATTTGTACGTTCTCCCCGTGACCTGCATGGATTTTCTCAGAGATCTTCAGCTTCCTCTGACACTATAAAGACGTACAGATTTGTAGGTTAATCAGCTTGGTATAAATGTAAATTGTCCAGGTGTGTAAGATAGCATTAATATGCAGAGATCGCCGGTGGGCCAAAGGGCCTGTTTCCTTGCTGTATCTCTAAACTAAACTAAACTAAACCAAGCAGGTAGGGCATGTGAGAAGTGACGCAAAATGGGAAATCTTGTGCCATTCCCAGGCAAACCCACCGGTGCCCTCCTCTTCATGCCCCTGGATTTGAGAATCATCTTCCCACTCTACAAAGATTTCCCAGTGTGGTGTCAGGACCTCACACTACCAGTTACCAGGATATCATTATGCAAAAATATTTATTTGGTTGCTATGTGCCTCTCCACATCCTCTGAGGTATATGGTGGTTGATGCAATGGCAGTGACCTTGTGTAAGAAGATTGTGTGCTAAGAGAAAGACATTTGACTGATTAAAGAGGAGTATAAAGACAGTTCCGTCCTTTGAATCATCATCCTGTCCACAATCTTCCAAAGGTAGATAACAAGATACCAAAGGTAGACACTAAATGCTGGAATAATTCAGCGGGTGAGGCAGCATCTCTGGAGAGAAAGAATGGGCGATGTTTCGGGTCGAGACCCTTCTTCAGACTGATGTCAGGGGAGGGGCTGGGACAAAAATAGAATGTAGTCGGAGACAGTAAGACTAGTGGGAGAACTGGGAAGGGGATGTAGAGCGAAAGCAATGGCTATCTGAAGTTAGAGAAATCAATGTCCATACAGCTGGGGTGTAAACTACCCAAGCGAAATATGAGGTGCTGTTCCTCCAATTTGTGCTGGGCCTCACTCTGACAATGGAGGAGGCCCAGGTCAGAAAGGTCTAATTGGGAATAGGAGGGGGAGTTGAAGTGCTGAGCCACCGAGAGATCAGGTAGGTTAAGACGGACTGAGCGGAGGTGTTCAGGCTCGGAGAAACGATCGCCGAGCCTGCGCTTGGTCTCGCCGATGTAGAGAGGTTGACACCTGGAACAGCGGATACAGTAGATGAGGTTGGAGGAGGTGCAAGTGAACCTCTGCCTCACCTGGAAAGACTGTTTGGGTCCTTCGATGGAGTCGAGGGGGGAGGTAAAGGGACAGGTGTTGCATCTCCTGCAGTTGCAGGGGAAAGTACCTAGGTGGTTTGGGTGGGATGGGACGAGTTGACCAGGGAGTTTCAGAGGGAACGGTCTCAGCGGAAAGCAGAAAGGGGTGGAGATGGGAAGATGTGGCCAGTAGTGTGATCCCGTTGGAGGTGGCAAAAATGTTGGAGGACCAAAATGTGGTTTCCTTCGGCACAGTAGCGCAGCAGGAGAGTTGCTGCCTTGCAGCGCAACTGACCCAAGTACTTTCTCCCTGTGACCATGTGGCTTTCCTCCGGGTGTTCCAGTTTACTCCCACACTCCAAAGACATGCAGGTTTGTAGATTAACTGGCTTCTGTAAATGATCCCTAGTGTAGAGGATAGAACTAGTCTATGGGTGATCGCTGGTTGGTGCAGACTTGGTGGGCCTGTTTCCATGCTGTATCTTTAAACAAAAAACTAAAAAACTAACATTAACAGTTAAAACCTATCAGTGAAATATTTTAATAGCGATCGTCTGTGAAATAAAATATTCCATCCGGAATCTTAATTGCTTGCCTCTGGCTGTAAGCTCATGCAATCCTCCCATGCAAAAAAACAATCATTTATTTATTCCGAACAAAACAGTCGCATCATATCTATGCTGATGCAACAAGCAGAACAATAAACTCTCCAATTGCAGACTGCCAGCATGTAGCTACACAAGTCAGGAATAGGTCACAATGCAAAGACTTTGCCTCACGCACCATGGGACCCTCAGCCCAGTGCTCTAGCACTTGGGATGTATCGGTTTGTTTGTTTAAGCTCGTGCGGAGTGCGGGCACAGTTGTCCACCAGTGCTCCCATCCCTGGAATGTCTCTGCTTCAGGATGTATCTGCTGTTTTCCTCCACTCTCTCTCCACCATTGCAGCACGCCAAGGTTCAAAGTGGATTCCAATGCCTCGGGTGCCAAGTGTGACTGAATGTCAGCACAACGGTTGCAGACCTAAGTCATACAGCAGGGAAACGGGCCCTGCAGCCCAACTTGCCCATCCTGACCAACATGCCCCATCTACACTAGTACCACCCTCTGTGTTTGGCCCATATCCCTCTAAATTTGTGCTGAATCATTTTTTAAGTTTATTTTAGAGCAACATTCCCGTTAGGTTGGGGTGATTCCTCCATCCCAGTAACACTCTCCATCCCATGTCTGCTACATCTCTTAAAACTTTCCATTTTTTTGTGTGTTCCAATTTCAACATGCATCACATTGCAATGTTCCCAAAAAAATAGAATTAAATTGGAAATATGAAGGCCTGTGCAGTTTAAGCCATCTCTTAATTTGAACTGCTGCTCTATCACCATTAAATGTTAGTACAAGTTCCCTATCCAAAACTACATATAAAAACCAGTTTTAGCTTAATGTTCACAAGAGGTCTATCAATTTTCTCTAGAGATGTTGCCTGACCCGCTGAGTTACTCCAGTACTTTGTGTCTCTTTTTTGTAAACAAGCATCTGCAGTTTCCTGTGTCCTCATAAGATGTTTGATTGATCAACAATTCTGTTGGAAGCAAAGATTGTGGCATTTAAGAGGCTTTTAGATGGGCATATGAATATACAAGGAATGGAGAGATATGGATAATTTGCAGGCTGAAGAGATTAGTTTAACTTGGCAACATGTTCAGCATGGACATTGTGGGCCGAAGGGCCTGTTCCTGAACAGTGTTGTTCTACTTTTTACGGTCATCGCTGGTTGCTGTTTACTGTGACCAGGTTGAGCTGTGATGTTGCTATTCTACAGCAGGGATTGTGATGAATCCTCTGTTGGCTCCTCATGAGCATCAGTCTCCCAAACATCTTCAATGATCTTCCTGAAGTGAAGCATATTCCCTGAGTTATATAACATTTTCCTCAGTCTTTATCCCATAGGATCTACAGTATAGCAACTGTGTGATGTCAATAGCTTTCTGCCAACTTTCTAGGTGGTTGGATTCTTACCTGATCACCTGGTTTAAGGGGGGAACATTTCATTAATTGGCCTATTGAAATAGGAGGCTTATTTTTTGTTTTATCTCTTCCTCTCCCTGCTACTTTCAGTCGAAGTTTCGGGCTTCAGTGCCCTGCAGCTGTTGGCAACGTTGCTCTGGATTATTCATTCCTCTGTCTCTGGGCTGGGCTGGAAGTAATGCCTGGCCTTTGCATATTTTCACGTGGGAAGGCAACTGTGAATACTTCTCCTGCCTTTCTTGGGAGCAACTTGTCTGGTTTTGCAGCATTCTATGCTGCTCCTCTTAAATGTGGATATGATAATGAACTATAAGGGAATTCCCACTTTGCTGCAAATTTTGGAAACTGCCGCGGGTTTTAGGTAAACAGAACCTTTTTCCCACGGTGGAAATGGCAAACACTTTTAAGGGCAGAGGGGGGTAGTTTAAAGGAGATGTGCAGGATAAAATGTTTACAAAGAGAGTAATGGGTGCCTGGAACGCACTACCAATCTTCCTGATATAGTAGTGGCCAGAGGATCTGGGGTGACGGAGGAACTGAAGGAAATCCACATTAGGCAGGAAATGGTGTTGGATAGACTGATGGTGACTGAAGGCTGATAAATCCCCAGGGCCTGATGATCTGCATCCCAGGGTACTTAAGGAAGTGGTTCTAGAAATCGTGGATGCATTGGTGATAAGTTTCCAATGTTCTATAGACTCAGGATCAGTTCCTGTGGATTGGAGGATAGCTAATGTTATCCCACTTTTTAAGAAAGGGGGGAGAGAGAAAACAGGGAATTATAGACCAGTTAGCCTGACATCGGTGGTGGGGAAGATGCTGGAGTCAATTATAAAAGATGAAATAGCCGCACATTTGGATAGCAGTAACAGGATTGGTCCGAGTCAGCATCGATTTACGAAGGGGAAATCATGCTTGACTAATCTTCTGGAATTTTTTGAAGATGTAACTAGGAAAATGGACAAGGGGAAGCCAGTGGATGTAGTGTACCTGGACTTTCAGAAAGCATTTAATAAGGTCCCACATAGGAGATTAGTGGGCAAAATTAGGGCACATGGTATTGGGGGTAGAGTGCTGACATGGATAGAGAAGTGGTTGGCAGACAGGAAACAAAGAGTAGGGATTAACGGGTCCCTTTCAGAATGGCAGGCAGTAACTAGTGGGGTACCGCAAGGCTCGGTGCTGGGACCGCAGCTATTTACAATATATATCAATGATTTGGATGAAGGGATTCAAAGTAACATTAGCAAATTTGCAGACGACACAAAGCTGGGTGGCAGTGTGAACTGTGAGGAGGATGCTATGAGAATGCAGGGTGACTTGGACAGGTTGGGGGAGTGGGCAGATGCATGGCAGGTGAAGTTTTATGCGGATAAATGTGAGGTTATCCACTTTGGTAGCAAAAACAGGAAGGCAGATTACTATCAAAATGGCGTCAAGTTGGGAAATGGGGAAGTACAACGGGATCTGGGGGTCATGGTACATCAGTCTATGAAAGTAAGCATGCAGGTACAGCAGGCAGTGAAGAAAGCGAATGGCATGTTGCCCTTTATAACAAGAGGAATTGAATATAGAAGCAAAGAGGTCCTTCTGCAGTTGTACGGAGCCCTAGTGAGACCACACCTGGAGTATTATGTGCAGTTTTGGTCCCCTAATTTGAGGAAGGACATTCTTGCTATTGAGGGAGTGCAGCGTAGGTTTACAAGGTTAATTCCCGGGATGGCGGGACTGTCATATGCTGAGAGAATGGAGCAGCTGGGCTTGTACACTCTGGAGTTTAGAAGGATGAGAGGGAATCTCATTGAAACATATAAGATTGTTAAGGGTTTGGACATGCTAGAGGTAGGAAACATGTTACCGATGTTGGGGGAGTCCAGAACCAGGGGCCACAGTTTAAGAATAAGTTGTAAGCCATTTAGAACGGAGACGAGGAAACACTTTTTCTCACAGAGAGTGGTGAGTCTGTGGAATTCTCTGCCTCAGAGGGCGGTGGAGGCAGGTTCTCTGGATGCTTTCAAGAGAGAGCTAGATAGGGCTCTTAAAAATAGCGGAGTCAGGGGATATGGGGAGAAGGCAGGAACGGGGTACTGATTGGGGATGATCAGTCATGATCACATTGAATGGCGGTGCTGGCTCGAAGGGCCGAATGGCCTATTTCTGCACCTATTGTCTATTGTCTATTGTCTATTGTCTATTGACCACTTTCTAACAGAGGTGATTAGTTGGTCATAGCACAATATTCAGCCTGGAAGTCCTGGGCCAAAGGGTATGTTCCATTTAGTTTAGTTTATTGTTTATTGTCGCGTACCGAGGTGCAATGAAAAGCTTTTGAAGCGTGCTAACCAGTCAGTGGAAAGACATTTGCTTTGTGCCTAAAGTTCTTACTTCAGGAATGCAGCACTTGGTTAACTGAACTTTCAGCTTGTGAATGGTGTTGCAGGCATGGTTGAATTAAAGTATGGTTGGAAACATCATCCACTGTCACTGTGAAGTTTTGGCCTCCGCTATGAGGAGATTCATTATTACCTTTGTCTAAGATCTATCTAATATTTCAACCACGGACTCCTACTAATGACGTGCATCCACAGGTCTGCACATATCACATCACATTTCTAATGAAGTATTTTAATGTTCTCATAATTCCTGGCTAAATGAACCAGTCTCTCTTAGAACATAGAACAGTACAGCAAAGGCACAGGCCTTCCTGCCCACAATGTCTGTGAAGAAGATGATGCAAAGATTAACTCTTATCTAACTGCACGTAATTCATTGCCTGCATATCCATGTGTGTACCTATATCAAAGTTTCTTAAATGCCGCTATCATATCTCCCTCCATCACATCATGTTCCAGGCAGCATGTTCCAGGCACTCATTGCCCTCTGTGTAAAAAGAAACTTGCCCCACACATCTCCTAGAAACATTGCCCCTTTCACCTTAAAGTTACGCCCTCTCATATTTGATATTTCCATCCTGGGAAAAAGATTCTGGTTATCTATCCTATCTATGCATCTCATAAATCTATATACTTCTATCAGGTCTCCCCTCGCCTGCAGCATTCCAGGCAAAACAATCTAAATCTGTCCAACCCATGAAACTGGTACTCCAAGATATAGTGAATTAATTCTCTAGCATTTCACCCCTTCTGGATTTTGGTACCACCACTGCGTCACCTCTGAAAACAAACCCTCGGAGTTGGAGACACTATCCTGAACGTGTAAATATGGATAAGGTGTTGCATCTCTTGATGTCTCTCTGGCTGTCAGCTCATCAACTGCATGTAATTCGTGCAGTTTTCAATCAACCTTGCTGCAGGTTTATCATCAATGGCATTGCTATAGGCAGATCCATACATGTATTCACAGTCTGCAATCTGTCTTGCTGTACCTATCATATTGCCAGGACAATGGACCATCTAGGCATTTTATGTTCACAAGCACAGAATCAATCTTTAAATTTTCTTTGAGGCTTTGGGGGAGTTTTTCATCCCAATCGCTTCCCAGAGCTTGGATTAGTTTGCATGTGTATTTTTACCACGTGTCATGGTGGAACTTCAAACTCCGATGTCACAACCAATAGCTCCTTTGCAATTTGTCCAGAGTTTCTTTCAGCCAGATCACGTGAATCCAAACAAATCTTTAGCTTATCCACATACACCGAACTTGATACCCAAGGCAAACCAGGAGTCCAGTAGATTAATGGATGGTGCAGTTTTAGAGTTGCTGCCTAACAATGCCAGAGATCGGGTTCGATCCTGACTACGGATGCTGTCTGTATGGAGTTTGTATGTTCTCCCTGTGACCTGCGTGGGTTTTCTCTGGTTTCCTTCCACTCTCCAAAGACGTGCAGGTTTGTAGGCTAATTGACTTGGTCAAATTCTACATTGTCGCTAGTGTGTATAGGATACTGTTAGTGCACGTAACGCTGGTCGGCATGGACTCAGTGGGCTGAAGGGCCTGTTTCTGTGATGTATCTCTAAATGAAAAATCTCTACCTCATTCAGTCCTTTAAGCTCAGCTCCCAGCTTCTCTGATCGCAGCTGCAACATGTCTGGGACCACTATCAATTCTTTATTCTCATCAGTTCTACATGGTGTTTTCCCTCAAGTTTTCCAGTTCCTTCAAACATCTAAAGTTATTCAGCAGTTGTTTCTTGTAGTCAGAACTCTGGTTTCTGGCATATGGTGGTGAGTTCCCTTTGCCAGGCAGCATAGTTGCTGAGGGTTGGCACACCGTTCTACTGAAGTACAACAGACTCTGCTTTCAACTTCCCATTCTTTAAGTTTGCATTTGGGTTGAGATGGAAAGATAGATCAGCCATGATTAGGTGGCAGAGTAGACTTGATGGATCAAATTGCCTAATTCCGCTCCTAGAACCTATGAACTCAGTGGAATTAAAGCAAAGTTTATAGTTCAGCAAAGTCCAGACCGAATCCAAAATTAGGGAACCATTTGGACTTTCCCAGAAACTACATTTGCATATTTTTTTCCGCATCTGGGTTGATTTAAATATAAATAAAAAATGCGCACCTGTCACTTGCCAAGTTGTTTCTCTCGAATCATTGACAACTGAATTGAAATCCAGCCCAAGATTCACATCGATACCAAGGCACAGCCATGGACAGAAAAGGCTTTAGCATTTGTGTTCACTCGGTTTTGTTTTACAACATTTCTCATTTCACTAGTCGCTCTTATTCAAAGCCACTGTCGGAGAGTTCCCCTTCCCTAACAGGAAAGAAAGGAAGGTCCAGTTAGACTTTACACTTTAGAGATACAGCACAGAAACAGGCCCTTCGACCCACCGACTCTGCGCTGATCAGAGATCACCCCGTATACTAACCTACACACTAGGGACAATTTTACAACTTACCAAAGCCAATTAAACCTACAAACCTGTACGTCTTTGGAGAGTGGGAGGAAACCGGAGCACCCAGAGAAAACCCATGCGGTCACAGGGAGAATGTATAAACTTCATACGGACAGCACCCTTAAATCGGATCGAACCCGGGTCTCTGGCATTGTAAGGCAGCAACTCTACCGTTACTATGTCTAGTGACAGGAAAGGTGACAATGGCTGCCTATCCACTCTATGAGTGCATTTACCACATGCTTGCTGACTTTTCCCAGGAATTTCTGAGAGGCTTGGGATTCAGGTCCATTTATTTTTTTGCTTCTGCCCGCCTGATATCAGGGGGAAAGTTGATGAAGTTCGGGAAGGATTCAGAAGGCCAGTTCAATGTAGCTGGTGACTGAACCCTGTGTGGAGTTGACACGTCCCGCTCGTCACCGCATGTGTTTCCTCCAAGTGCTATGATTTCTTCACATGTCCTAAAGATATATGGGATGTCAGGTTAATTGACAACTGTAAATTGCTTCCAGTGTGTAGGTGAATGGTAGAATCCAGTTCAGTTGAAGAGAATGTAAGGAGATTAAAAAGTAGGTTTATTGGAACTGGGTGGTTGATGGTTGGCATGGATTCAGTGGGCTGAAAGGCCTGTTCGTGTGCTGTATTTCTCTATCATTACTTTTATACCAAGCCAATGATAAGATCACAGCAGTCATACATTAACACAGTAAATGGCAGGACCCCAAGGAGCATTGATGTGCAGAGGGAACTTGTGATGCAAGTCAATAACTCCCTGAAAGTTACAATACAAGTGGATGAGAGGGTTAAAAAAAATGGATGGCATGCTTGCCTTCATTGATCAGTGAACTGATTATAACATTTAAGAAGTCATGAAATAAAAAGTTATATAAAACTTTGGTGAGGGCACATTTGGAGCATTGTATGCTGTCCTGGTCACCGACACAAAGGGTGTTGGATGTGTGGAACGAGCTGCCGAAAGTGGTAGTTGAGGCAGAGACTATCGCAACGTTTAAGAAGCAATTCGATGGGACAGGTTTAAAGGGGGTATGGGCCAAATGCAGGCAACAATTTCTGTTTTTACTCTGGAAATCTACAAAGCGCAAAGAAGAATTTGCAGGTAGTTTCCTCCCAGCAGATACTTTGCTGCCCACCACAAACACAACCCCAAAATATATCTTGGGATGCAGGTTCATAGCTCCCTGAAAGTGAAAGAGAGGGCATATGGTATAGCGCCTTTAATGGTCGGGGCAATGAATATAAAAACTGGGGAGTCATGTTGCAGTTGTATTAAAGTTTGCTAGGGTCACATTTGGAGCATTAAGTGCAGTTCTGGTCACTGCATTACAGGAAGGATGAGGAGGCATTGGAGAGGGTGCAAGGATATTGTCTGGTTTAAGATTATTACCCAGAGATTGGACAAATTGGATTGTTTACTCTGTTGTGTCAGAGGCTGAGGAATAATCTGATAAAATACATAAAGTTATGAGTACGACAGATAGGACAGAGTCAGAGGTCAGAGACTTTTTCCCAGGTTGGAAATGTCAAATATGAGAGAGAGTAAATGTAAGGTGAAAGGAGTAAAGTTTAAAGGAGATTTGTGAGGTGTTTTTTTTACACAGGAGCAGTATTCCTGGACCACTGCCAGTGGAGGCAATATTCAAGCAACATTCAAGAGGTATTTAGCAAGAGGACAGAGATATGAACCATGTGATTGCAGATAGATTAGCTTAAATTACCTCAGTGTGCAGTACAGACATCATAAGATACAATACTATACGATAGAACTTAATTTATCATTAGCCGAAGAACCTGTTCCTGTGACATACTATGCTATGTAATGTTATGCATCGCATAATCAAACAAGGGTACCTTCACTGGATGTCTATTGTCTATAATGACCTATAAAACATTCTACTGTCAGAAATTGACCATCCACTGTTGCCCTAGGAGATTGCTTGGGTAGAAATTCATCTAGAATTCCTACAGATGGAATAATAAATGCATAAAACAGCAAATACAGCTGTATTTAACCCAATATAGTCAATAAAGTCGCCATGGGATTTGAATCACACAGAGGCCAGACCAGGTGAACTCCCTAATAAACACCGGTGAACAGTATGGTTTATATAACTGCCAGTTTTATTATTTTTTTACTAAAATCAGCTTTTTATTTCTAGAATTTAAATTCACAAAATGCTAAAGTGGAACCTAAGCACAAATGCTTCTGGATTATCTTTTACACAGAATCTTTTACCCATAGGCGAATTAAAAACCAAATGACATAGGTTTAAGGTGAGAGGGGAAAGACTTAATAGGAACCTGATGGGCAATCTGTTTACGCAAAGGTTGGAAGGGAAATGGAACGAGCTGCTAGCAGAGGTAGTTGAGGCAGGTGCTGTCACAAAGTTTTAAAAAAACATTTGGACAAGTACATGGATAGGACAAGTTTAGAGGGATATGTGACAAATGCAGGCAGGTGGGGCAAGTGTAGATGCCGCATGTTGGTCTGCATGGGCAAGTTGGGCCAAAAGGCCAGATTCCATGCTGTATGACTCTATCTGTCCAATCCTCTGTATTAGTCATCATTGACAACATAACCACGAAACTACTGGACTCTAACTGCGCAACTACTTCTAAATAGAATCAAAAAGAGGGAAGCAGATAAAAATGCGCAGAAACTAGTATGTGGAACTGAATTATTGTACTATTTTACATTAATTAGAAATATTACTCCGCAACCAAAACTCATTTTATTAATAGTATGTAGAATTACAGAATATGTACCACACAGAAACCAGCCACAAACCTTTCAGGTTTTGACCCAAAACATTGACCATTCCTTTTAACTACCGAATTCCTTCACCAGTTTGCTTGTTGCTACAGAAACAAGCCACTTGTCACACCCGCCCAATGGTAGCATCTATGATCTACACTACCTCATTCTCTTTCTAGAAGTAATGTTCGGTTTATTCTGCTGAAATAGTTAAAATAATGGGTTGAGAATCGGAGTTAATATTTGATTACTGAGACCCTTTGTCAAACCATCCTATGTATAAAATCATGAGAGGAATAGATCGGGTAGATGCACAGAGTCTCTTGCCCAGAGCAGGTGAATCAAGGACCAGAGGCCATAGATTTAAGTAGATCTAAAGAACTTTCTACTGCCAGTCATTAAGCAGATAGGATCAATGTTTGGAGGAGAGGCAATTTCTTGCCAAGTGCAAAGGATGACACAAAGTCCTGGAGTTACTCAACGAGTCAGACAGCATCTCTGGAGAACATGGGATGTTTCGGGATGGGACACATCTTCAGACTCGGTGCAAAGGACAGTCCTTGATCTAATCAGTATGCAAATAATAAGGATCTTTATTTTCAGATAGACACGAAGTGTTGGAGTAACTCAGTGGGACAGGCAGCATCAATGGATGGAAGGAATGCTATTCACAGGTGGTGCCTGACCCGCTGATAATAAAGATCATTGTTATTTGCATACTGATTAGCTCAAGGACTGTCCTTTGCACCGAGTCTGAAGAAGAGTCTCGTCCCAAAACATCGCCTACCCATGTTCTCCATAGATGCTGTCTGACCCGTTGAGTGACCCGTTGAGTGACTTTGTGTCATCCTTTGCACTTGGCAAGAAACTGCCTCTCCTCTGAACATTGATCGTATCTGCTTAATGACTGGCAGTAGAAAGTTCTTTAGGTCTACTGATTACACTATCGCATTATCAAAGGAAGGTGATAAATATTGCAAAGCAGCATTTGAAATGATCATGGATTGTCCTTTGCACAGTCTGAAGAAGAGTCCCGCCCATGTCCTCCAGAGATGCTGTCTGACCCGCTAAGTTACTCCAGCACTTTGTATCAAAGTTTAAACCAGCACCTGCAGTTCCTTCCTACACATTTCATCTGCTCCATTGCAAAATCTCTTCAAGGTATGTCTACTTTGAAGGAGTTCTCCTCTCTCCGACGACCATTCCTTCTATCCAGAGATGCTGCCTGTCCCGCTGAGTTACTCCAGCATTTTGTGTCTATCTTCAGTTTAAACCAGCATCTGCAGTTCCTTCCTACACATCTTTATTATCAGTGTCGTTTGATGATCAAGGCGTAGATGCCTCGTCGTGCACTGTCTCTGGCGGCAGGGAAGAGGTGTTTACACGTCACAAGCTAAAGCTGCATTGACTGACCTATGGTCATGAATCTTTCTCCCCACCAATCTTCGAAAGGCCAACACATGCATACTGGTCCTTCTCCTGATTACACAGTCAGCCATCCACCCATCTTGCCAGTTCCTGAAACCCTGATAATCTAACTTGGCCATCTCACTCCCACTACCACCCAGCCCACTATCACAACAGACGACCCACCCTTCCCACCTGCGAGAACTATCTAGGTCTCAATCATCCCTGGAACATCCTTATCCCTGCCATCCCCCACCCCCTCTCCACAACTGCTGCTGAAAGCCTTCACTTGCTCTGATGTCAATGCTCCAATGCTTAGATTGGTCCTAGGAAGACCAGCTCTCAGTAACTGCCGTATAAAAAAATATACAATTGCTTTGGAATCATGCTGAATTTCCAAGGTCTTCAAAACTATGACAATAGATCACTGTTAAAGTGGCTTTCTCACATATTTAGACTAATTTGTTTTATTTCTATTAGTTGAGATTTAAACAGTGATTAGGAAAATGTTCCCAAGATAGACACAAAATTCTGGAGTAACTCAGTGAGTCAGGCAGCATCTCTGGAGTAAATGGTGGTGTTTTGGGTCAGGACCTTTCTTCAGACTGATTGTGGGGGGTGGTACTGAAAGCAAGAAAAGAGCATCAATTTTCTCCAGAGATGCTGCCTGACCCCCTGAGTTACTCCCAGAATTGTGTATCTATCTTTAGTATAAACCAGCATCTGCAGTTCCTTTTTATGATGGAAGATGCCCCTGCACTGCAATAATTGTGTCCTGGGATTGTCATAAAATAGGGAATCAACTATTCAGGATGGAGTTGAGAAGAAATTGCTTCTTAGGAATTGAATCTTAGGAGTTCTCCACCAAACGGGCTATGGATTTCAGTTGCTGAATACATTCAACAGAAGATTGATGGATTTTTAGGTATTGGGTGAATTTATCAACGTGGGGTTATTGCAAGAAAGTGCTGATGATTAAAGGATCAGCTATGAGTTACTGAATGGTAAAGCTAGCATATAGGGGTGAATGGCTTACTCCTGCTTCAGGTCTGTGTATTCTATGTTCTTTGGCTCCTCAAATCCCACCCAACATAAATCGCACAAGGCAACATAATCTATCACACTGACATGAAGGGAGGTTGCAGATGGGGAAGTAGAGGTTGGAGTCTGCATGAGTCAACCTCCCAGTCAAATCAGCAAAGACCACAGGCTCAGCCCTGGGATATTCCTCCACCATAGAGCTGAGATTCACAGCAAGCCGTTTGGTTCGCAGTTAGGCAGAAAGGGGAACTCTTTGTGGTTTGTTGTTTGTGCAAGGTTTCATGGCGCACACAAGACCTGCATTGTTTTGATTGCACTAAAACAGATTTCTTGGGTTAGCACACATTGGTTATGAACCTCTCTCCTCATTCTCTCATTTACTGGCAAAATGCATGCCAAGTACAATCTAGTGCAAGGAGAGGGCACAGCTGGCAATGCACTGAGCAAACATAAATTGCATCTGGCACTGAGTGATTCTCGTTTGCACTAAAGGGGTCGAATGTTAGTCAAAGATAAGATAACTTCTGAATGTGTCTGATCAGTGATCCTGGACCTTTTTAATGTGATTGAAAAACGCATGTATTGCAGAAAGTATTGATAATATTGAGATTTTATGGCCAGTTTCACAGAGTAATCGTTGTCTTGTTTATCCATTACTAATTAATAATGATAACATTCACAGTCAACCTTTTATTGCAGTCAGTGTTATTGAACTTGAACAATGGCTTCCCTTTGACGTACAGAGCAGATCAAAAGGTTGACACAAGGAATTGCTGATCAAAGGGTTGATCAGATATGGGTCAGTTATCTAACATCATAAAATAACATACTAAATAGAGATACAAGGAACTGCACATGCTGGTTTACATAAAAAGACACAACATGCTGGAGAAACTCAATGGGTCATGCAGCATCTCTGGAGACCTTGGAAAGATGACTTTTCAGGTCGGGACCCTTCAGACTGATTATGGTGGGGTGGGGTGGGGAGGGGGGGGGGAAGAAAGTTGGATAGGAGGGCAGGACTAAGTTTGGCAAGTGAAAGGTGGATACAGGGGAGAGGGCTTCTGACAGGCAGATAGTTGGATGAAAGCCAATGATGAAAAGACAGGAGGTTTGAGACAAAATGATTGAAGTGTGAGTTGTGAAGCTAGAGAAAGGATGTAGGTGGAAGGGGAGGGGGAGGGGAGAAATAGTTGTGAGTCCAGGTGGTGCACAGGAGAGTGAGGGTGGGGACAGGGGGAATAAATGGGAGGTGGGGGAAGAAGGGAGGGGAGGGGGGAGATGTTTGTAGTTAACTAAAACTTGTGTGAGTTCCAGATAGAGGAGGAGTGAACTGTGAAGCCAGAAGAAAGAACACAGGTAGAGGGGGAGGAACAGAAGTGAGAAGGGGAGAAATGAGGGCGTCCAGGTGGGGCAGAGGGAAGGGGGAAGGAAGGATTTTTTGTAGATTAGTTACCTAAAATTGGAGAATTCAATGTTGGAATTCAATGTTGACACCGTAAGGTTGTAAGATACCCATGTGAGGTGCTGTTTCTCCAGTTTGCATGGGGACACTTTCTGTGAATGGAGAAGGCCCAGAACAAAAAGGTCAGCATGGGAATGGAAAGGGGGGTTACAAATGGTTACCAACAAAGAGATCCAGCAGGCCTTTGCCAACCAAGCACAAGTGTTTGGTGAAATGGTCGCTGAGTCCACAATTGGTCTCACCAATGTAAAAGAGGCCACATCGGGAACACGATGTGCAGGAGATGAGGTGTGATCCTCTGGATTCACGGTTCACATTTCTTCGATCTTTAATTCACACCTTTTCTCTTTTCATCTCTGCCCACCTGCATCCACCGACCCCTTCTCAGGCTTTGTCTTGTCCCTCATTTCTTCTGGCTTTCTCCACCCCACCATATCAATGTGAAGAAACATCAACTATCTATGTTCTCCAGAGATGCTACCTGACCCACTGAGTTACTCAACACTTTGAGTCTTTTGCAAAAATAAGGTACTATGTGCCCAACATACACCACATCTGTCAGGGGTTATTATTGAATTGTTTCCATAGCTGAGCAATGTCATGGAACAGTTCAAGAGAGAAACAAATGCATTGAATGGAAGGTGCTAATGACAAATCAGCCTCCAGATAATGAGTAAGAAGGAACTGCAGATGCTGGTTTAAACCGAAGATAGACACAAAAAGTTGGAGTAACTCAGCGGGACAGGCAGCATCTCTGAAGAGAAGGAATGGACGACGTTTCGTGTCGAGACCCTTCTTCAGACTGGTTAAGGATAAGGGAAATGAGAGATATAGACGGTGATGTGGAAAGATAAAGAACAATGAATGAAAGATATGTAAAAAAGTAACGATGATAAAGGAAACTTTATCATTGTAAGCTGTTTGTAGGTTGAAAATTAGAAGCTAGAGCGACTTGGGTGGGGGAGGGATAGAGAGAGAGGGAATGCTGGGGCTTCCTGAAGTGAGTGAAATCAATATTCATTGATTGTAAGCTGCCCAAGGGAAATATGAGATGCTGTTCCTCCAATGTGCATTTAGCCTCACTCTGACAATGGAGGAGACAGAGATCATTCCTACAGAAAGGTCTGTGTAGGAATGGGAAGGAGAATTAAAGTGTCCAGCAACCGGGAGATTAGGTTGGTTCACGCGGGCTGAGCGAAGGTGCTCCGTGAAACGATCGCCCAGTCTACGTTTGGTCTCGCCGATGTATAACAGTCCACATCTTGAACAACAGATACAGTAGATGAGGTTGGAGGAGGTGCAAGTGAACCTCTGCCTAACCTGAAAAGACTATCGGGGTCCCTGGACAGAGTCAAGGGAGGAGGTGTAGCGACAGGTGTTGCATTTTCTGCGGTTGCAGGGGAAGGTACCTGGGCAGGGGGTGGTTTGGGTGGAGAGATGAGTTAACCAGGGAGTTGCGGAGGGAACGGTCTCTGCAGAAGGCGGAAAGCGGTGGAGATGGGAAAATGTGGCTAGTGGTGGGATCCTGATGGAGGTGGCGGAAATTTCAGAAGATTATGTGTTGTTTGCGACGGCTGAATGGGTGGAAGGTAAGGACTAGGGGGACTCTGTCGCTGTTGCGACTAGCGGGGGGGGGGGAGCAAGGGTGAAGCTGCGAGGTACCGAGTTGACACGAGTGAGGGCCTCATCAATGATGGGAGAGGGGAACCATTGTTCCCGAAAGAATGAGGACATCTCGGATGTTCTAGCATGGGACACCTCATCTTGGGCGCGATGTGGCGTAGACGGAGGAATTGGGAATAGGCGATAGAGTCTTTGCAGGAAGCAGGATGGGAAGAAGTGTAGTCAAGATAGTTGTGGGAATCAGTGGGTTTGTAATAGACGTCAGTCAATAGTCTATTTCTTGTGATGGAGACAGTGAGATGAAGAAAGGGGAGGGAGGTGTCGGAGATGCTCCAAGTAAATTTGAGTGCAGGATGAAAATTGGTGGTGAAGTTGATGAAGTCCAGTTAATGACTTCTTTTAGCTCGTCACTGGGAGGTAATGGCTGTCGACTGTGCATTCACCCACCAGGGGCAAAGAGAACAATTCATTTTATTTCTCGCTACCGATTTGAATACTTAGCAGAAGGTCAGAATGTAGCCTTAGAAGGCTTAGGAAGTTCAGCATGTTCCCTACAACTCCCACCAACTTCTACAGATGCACCACAAAAAGCATTTTATCAGGCTGCATCACAGCTTGATTTGGGAACAGCTCCATCCAAGACCGCAAGAAATTGCAGCGAATTGTGAATGCAGCCCAGACCATCTCACTAAGCAACCTCCCTTCTATTGACGCCATCTATACCTCACGCTGTTCACAAGGCCAGCAGCATAATCAAGGACGTCGCACCCTGGCCACTCCCTCTTTTTCCCTCTCCCATCAGGCAAAAGTTATAGAAGTGTGAAAATGCACACCTCCAGATTCAGTGACGGTTTCTTCCCAGTTTCTTATCAGGCAACTGAATCATCCTCCACAACCAGAGAGCAGTCCTGAACCTCATTGGTGACCCTTGAACTATCCTTGATTGGATTTTGTTGGCTATGTTTCTATGTATCTTATACACTGTAAATGGCTCGATTGTAATCATGTATTGTCTTTCCACTGACTGGATAGTATGCAACAAAAGCTTTTCACTGTACCTCGGTTTACGTGACAATAAACTAAACTGTAACTAGATTCATAAGTTCATAAGCCAGAGGAGCAGAATTAGGCCATTCGGGGCAACAAGTCTACTCCGCCATTCCATCATGGCTGATCTATCTTTCCCTCTCAACCCCATTCTCCTGCCTTATCTCCATAACCTTTGACACCCTAACTAATCAAGAATCTGTCGATTCTTTAAAAAAATACCCAATGACTTGGCCTCCACAGCCTTCTGTGGCAATGTGGGCTGGAGCAGGTTTGGTTTCCTAGTTCATAGAAAAGGAAAACGAGACGAAAGGGCCAGAAAGGGAAGAGGAGTCATCTTTGCAAAACTTGATGACATTTTCAATGGAAGTGAAATCACATTATGCACTGTTGGCATTCAGTCATTGTCACGTACTGATATTACACGGCCCACATTTCAAGCCAGTTACCATCAGTCTTCTGGATATTTGTAATATTGGCTCCGTTTTAATTTCTACATCGGTACAGCCTGACCTACTGGACAAGTGCAAAAGCTCTCAATTACTAAAGTATGTTTACCCTCTGACTTTCCTGACTAATTAATTTGATCAGATAACATCTACAATACATCTAGAACATAACCCTGGGCTCGCCTTTCTTTGTCTTTTTTTGTTTTGTTTATTTTATTAGAAGTTAATACAATACAAAACAATACAGTGGTACCTAATTTTAGGTGCCAAGTATGTCATAACGTAATGCATTCTATGTACAACCTCTAGTTTTATGTTTTTGAAAAGGAGGTAAAAAATTAAAAAAAAGAAAGAAAAAATAGAGAGAAGAGAAAGAGGAAAAATAAATAGTAGAAAATAGAAAAACGTGAAGTGTGTATATAAGAAAAGAAAAAATAGAAAGTAGAAATAGTAGAAAAAGACCCTTAAAAAAGAAATTTTCAAATCTTTGTTCGGAGATGTAAATCTATCCACGACCTGACCTGAAATCAGTAATCTTTCTTTGTCTTTCAGCTATTTTGTCTGTTAATCTCAGTGGGGCGGGATACAATGCAGGACTGAGGGAGGTGAGATGCTGGAAGTTGTGTTTGAAAGGTGGTGATCTGTCATTTCCCTGTGACTGAGGATATTTTACAGTCTATATGATAAATGGAGAAACCATGTGTAGCAGGGTCATGTGAACAGTGGTGAGCCATGGAATTGTACAGCGTGGAAACAAGCCCTTTGGCCCAACTTGCCCACACCGACCAACATGTCCCATCTATATTAGTCCCACCTACAGGTGATTTACCCAGATCGCTCAAAACCTGTCCTGTCCATGCACCTTTACAAATGTTTCTTAAACATTGCGATAGTCCCTGCCTCAACTGCCTCCTCCGGCATCTCGTTCCATACACCCACCACTCTTTGGGTGTTACCCCTCATGTTCCTATTAAATCTTTTCTCCCTCACCTTAAACCTATGCCCTCTGGTTCTTGATTCCCCTGCTCTGGGCAAGTGACTCCGTGCATCTACCCGATCTATTCCTCTCATGAATGTTTCAGTTTCACAGCCATCCCGTATAACCCCTTTGAAACAGCAGCCTTGCTCTACGCTGTTCAAGCTTGTTCTCAAGTGATTAAATGTTAGTGAGATGAATGCTGAGGACAGTGGCCTAAAATTCTCATTATTTCAGTTGCACTGGGAGCTAGAGAGAGGGCTGCAGCAGCAACTACCAGCGAGGCTAGGAAGCTGAGAGTGATCCTGACCCTAAATTCCAAACAAAATCCAGGTCTTTATTTGAGTAACTGATCTCAGATCAAATAACGCAGGTTTAATGTTAGCTTTTTAAATAGCAAGGTATCAGGGCAAAAAATAATTAGTAAAAGCTAAGTAAATCATAAAGTGGTGGAGAAACACAGCGGGTTAGGCAGCATCTGTGGAGGGAATGGACTGATGACATTTCAAGTCGGGACCCTTCTTCAGAGTGATTGTAGTGAGGAGGGGGGGGGGGAGTAAGTTGAGAAAGAGGTGAGGGCAGGACTAAGCCTGGCAAGTGAAAGGTTGATACAGGGAGATTTGATTGGCAAATGGTGGAGTAAGTGACAAATGCTAGAGATGAAAAAGAGAGTAAAAGGGTAAGATAAAGTGAGAAGATGAGTGAAATGTAAAGCCTGAGGGAGGGTTAGAGGTGGATGGGAACGCGAGGGAAAGAGGGGTGGGACAGAGGGAGAAATGGGTTACACTAGGATGCGGACGAGCAAGAGAGTGAAGGAGAGAGGGAGAAAAGGGCTTGTGGAGGTATTGTGGAGGTCTTTTGTGACCAAAACAAAGTAACTTTTTAAACCAATAGGGTAAAAAAACTCACCGCAGATTAATTTTCCATGCATTAATACTGATTTAAATTGTAGGAGTTTGACATCAGTACAAAAGATGCGAGAACAAATGAAAACCTTGGCAAGAACTCAGCAGCCAAATTTCTAGCTGGACATCAGGACAGCAGGAGATGGATGCAGTGTTGCTCTGCTCCAAGTTGGATGTTCAGAATTGTGTCGAGGAATATCTAAGCCCTTGTGTCTATAAAATAAATTTTAATGTCGTAACTTGTCCCACGGTAATTCACAGGAACAGAAGAACATTCCATAAAGCCATGATTGTTCTTGGAAAATTGATTGCCGGAAATCCTCCTGAAAATAGGGATAATAGCTTATGTTGGAAAATCATTTTCTTCTTTTATGTTCACAAATTAAATTCACTGTGTGGATTACAGTGAATGGAATATTCCTTCCGTATTCAGCAAACAAACGAAGCTTTGTGGTAAACCTGCTGGGGCATGTGTACTTTGTCAGGTTTATTCAAAGATTGAGTAATATGTAAAATGTTTCATGTTCTCAGTATAACAAACTATTTGAACGCTAGAAATGAATCTGTTGAAGTTCAAAGTCAGAAATGAGCAAGCATCAAATCCCGTTTACATTTATGGTTTTAATCCTTTTCAATTTTGTTTTCAGCTTTCCTTTTTTTTGGATCAGCTTTGTTTGATTTCTTTGGCACTGATGTAGTAATTTCCAAGAACTATCAAAAGCACAAACAAACTCCCATCCAATCTTATTGATGCACTGACAGTATGCACAATTTCCTTGGTAGTCTGAACATGTAGCAGTGATATGGGGAAAATCAATGCATGTTTTTATCAGACTAGAGAATAATTTATTTGTAATCATTAATTTCAATTATCTCAAGTTCCAGCGAGATAATGATGTGATGCTGCAAACATGGTAAGTAGAATAATGTAAATGATCACATGCACTATGAGGTCATAAGGTCACAAGGAATAGGAGTGGAATTAGGCCATTTGGCCCATCATGTCTACCCCACCATTCAATCATAGCTGATCTATCTCTCCCTCCTAACCCCATTCTCCTGCCTTCTCCCCATAACCTCTGACACCCATACTAATCAGGAATCTATCTATCTCTGCCTTAAAAATATCCACTGACTTGGCCTCCATGGCCTCTGTGGCAAAAAATTCCACAAATTCGCCAAAATGCATTTTCCAATCTGATCAGTTAAAACCAATCAGGTCTTCATATCTTCTAATCAATAACTTCCAAGCAACACACTTGTTGACTTCCATTATTCTTCATGCCCGAAAGATGTCAGTCCTTTCTTTCTCTTGAAGTAAATTCAATGGGTTCATTGTCTTACTTTTATAGTTGTTTCAAAATACATTTGCTTTTCTTGGTTAAGTACCGTATATTAATTAGCTTTTAATTTTACCTCAGTTTTGCAATTCATGCTCCATATTCTGACAAAGAGCAGAGGAATTTTGTAATGCCTCTTTTCTAACGAGGCATTCCATGCTTATATATTTGCTGTTTATGGGATTTGGGATTTGTTTATCTGTTTGGTGTTAAATCTAAATGCACACAGTATATGAAACACAGTGGATGAGCTTGTAGCGCAGTTTGAAATTGGCAGGTACAATGTTGCAGGCATCACAGAGAGGTGGCTGCAAGAGGATCAGAGCTGGGCGCTGAATATCCACGAATGTACATCCTATTCAAATGACAGATAGTGGGGGTGGGGTGGCTCTGTTGGTAAGGAAATAAATCCAGTCCTTAGCAGAAAATGACATGGGGTCAGATGATGTAGAATCCTGTGGGTAGAGTTAAGAAACAACATGGGTCAAATGATCCTGACAGGAGTTATATATAAACGTCTGAATAATAGTCAGGATGTAGGACACAAATGACATCAGGAAATAGATAAGGTGTGTAAAAAAGACAATGTTACAATGGTCATGGGGGATTTCAATCTGCAAGTAGACTAGGAAAATTGGCTTGAAGATGGCTTGTTAGAGGAGCTTGTGGTTGAGCCCATGATGTTGTGCACTGAACCAGACGTGATTAGGGAGCTTAAGGTGAAGGAACCCCTGGGAGGCATTGATCATAATGTGATAGAATTCAATCTGCAGTTTGAAAGGGAGAAGACCACTATCCAGTCTACCCACTGCAGTTCACCTACCGCCACAACAGGTTCATGGCTGATGCCGTCTCCCATGGCCCTACACTCATTCGCAGAACACCTGGATAAGAGAGAAACCTACATCAGACTTCAATTTGCCCTATTGAGCCCTTTTCTGTTCAATTTCCCCCTTTGTTAACAATATTCAACATACACATTAGTTCCTTTATGTAAAATGAAAGACAGCAGGAATCAATGCACAAAACAAAGTATTTATTGAATATAATTGCACGATAATTACTGAGATTTTCAGATTCAAAAGATTTGCGGGTTAATTTTTAACCACAGTAAATAAGTAAGCGTGAAAAATGTGATTATGTTTTTTTATTACAAAGTTTATCTCCTAATGATGGAAAAATCCAGCAGATATGGTGATATCTGTAGAAAACGAAACAGTTAATGTTTCAGGCTCGCAACCCGTCGTGAGAACTGGGAAGGAGAGAGATACAAGTTAGTTTTTAAGCAAAAGATTATGTGGGGTAGGGATGTTTAGAACAAAAGGAATGTCGGTGATAGGACAAGTTGGAGTGGCTTAATAGCAGTAGTTACCAATTAATTAAATTCTTGGTTTGTGTAATATGTTGTTGTTAGTGGGACCTGCCCAGCAGGCTAGACCTGTGTGAATAGTATAGGAAAAACTGAGCCAACATAATATAAAAGCAGAAAATGGAAAATGCTGGATAAAACTAAGCAGGACCAGGCATCATCTGTGGAAAATAAAAGTGTCAATGTTTCAGATGAGGGAGTCTTCTTCAGACCCGAGAATGGGAGAAATAAATTAACCTGAGTAGCAGCAAAATGTGATAGAGTGAAGCCATGTGGCAGGTCAGATGGGGTTAAGATTCTACAGCTGTGTAATTTATTGCTGATGTGGTTTTGGACAATCAGCACATGCCCAGCAGGCTAGATGGATACAGAAAGCAAAGTAAACAAAGGATGGCAGAAATGGTTCTTGCACAGATAGGAAGGAAGCATATTATCTAAAATTAGATCTCCTTTACAGTGGCCACACTATACAGAGTACTGGTACTGACGGTCTTTTTCTTGTTCAACTCTCCTCTTTGGTAACAATATTCAACTTGTACATTACTCTTTGTGTAAAATGATAGACAGCATGAATCAATGAACAAAACAAGGTGATTAGGTGGAAGATAAACACAATATGCTGGAGTAACTCAGCGGGACAGGCAGCATCTCTGGAAGGCAGGAATGGGTGATGTTTCAGGTCGAGTCCCTGTTCTCAACCCGAAACGTCACCCATTCCTTCTCTCCAGAGATGCTGCCTGTCCAGCTGAGTTACTCCAGCATTTTCTGTCTATCTTCAATTTAAACCAGCACCTGCAGTTCTTTCCCACACAAGGTGTCTTTATTGAATATAATTGCATGATAATTATTGGGAGTTCAAGTGATTTGTGGTTTAATTCTTAACCATAGTAAATGAGTAAGCAAGAAAAATGCAATTATGTTTTTTATTACTAAGTTTATTTATTAAACCCCAGATTTGATAGTACAGGATATTATCACTGTTTATTGATAATTATTGTTAATCATTTTTGGAACGCTTGTTATTTCAGTGAACCAAATCAAAGTCCCAACCATCTCTCTATTCAGACTTTTCCCCTTTAGAGAGCTTCTCCATGCATTTCTATCCTTCCTGCATTATATTTTCCGAAAGCAATTCCCAAGCCTTCTACACTGATTAAGAGGTCCATATCTTCTTAAAAACTATTATGAAGTAGCCAAAGTTGCTCACAGTTTAATCCAATATGCAAAGTCCTCTTTAGAGACATCTACATAGACTGATGTAAGAGACTACCGTTGCTGATGCTTTGAGTACAAATCAAACTGCTGGAGGAACTCATTAGAAACCTAAACAGTGTCAGGCAGCATCTGTGGATGGTCGAACCTGAACCGAACCAAAACATCGTCGCTCAGTCTGAAAAAGAGCTCTGTGGAGCTACATTGGAATAGCAAAGGAGGACAAAGCCAAAGAGATGCAAATAAGATTTGTTTGAGAATTAAAATGTCAAGGATCTTCAAACTCAGGATTACGCCTTGCAAACTGTCAGTCAGTGTTGTTTTTTTTGTCCCTGTATAGAAGGGACCCTGTTGTGAACAATGAGTATAGCATACTAAATTGGAAGAAGTGCAAATAAATCATCACTTTAGATAGATAAAAAAAAGCTGGAGTAACTCAGCGGGACAGGCAGCATCTCTCGAGAGAAGGGATGAGTGATGTTTCGGGTCGAGACCCATCCTCAGACTGAACAAGGGTCTCAATCCGAAAAGTCAACCATCCCTTCTCTTCAGAGATGCTGCCTGTCCTGCTGAGTTACTCCAGCTTTTTGTGTCTATTTTCGGTTTAAACCAGCATCTGTAGTTTCTTCCTGCACACTAAATCATCACTTTACCTGGAGAAAGCATGGGGTGTCCTGGACAGTGGATCAAAGGGCAGGCATTGTCTCTCCGGCAGATGCATGGGTAGATGTCGTAAGAAATAGAATGAGTGCCGTGTTAGTTGTGCTGGCTGTGTTCAATAACTTGTTCTAATTTTCCCACAATTCTCCACAAGGAGTGTTACATGGGCTTTGAGCTTATGTGCTTTGCTAATGAATTTCCAGAGTGATGCAAAACCACATAGAAATGTTTATTATCACAGAAGTGTACTATCAATTCTGTAAGGCTGCAAACAATATTATGTAGCTAAATTGCAGGGCCATTTTTCTGGTGATGTTAATTGTGGGATAAGTACTGGCCCAGATTTCATCCTTCATTTTGTAAAGCAGGTTAAAAAGAACATGGACTGCAAATAATTACACTGACATTGATATAACATCAGAAAATACCAGAGACTAAAATTAAGAATAAGCATAGGGGCAAACATGAAAATACCCGAATCAAAAATATGCTGACTTTTAAATGAAGTTGGAAGTTGGAAAACAATGCAAAAAATACAAGAAAGGACTACTTACTAAAAACACAACAAAAAGAAAGGATGACCCATTGTAAACTGGAAACCCCCCCAAATAAGATCCAGTACCTAGCAAAATTCCCCTGGCTTAAATTCTGAGAAGATTGATGGACTTCAAAGGACAACTGTTTAGGTGCCCAAAAAGTGAGGAAGCCACAATATTAGAGCAAACCGCAGCACAAGTGTTGTCATGAGCAACCTTGAGTCATGAGTAACAATATTACTGTGCATCTGGAAGGCACATCCATTAGCGACTCCACCCTGACTAGCAGTCACTCAAGGTCAGCATTTGCAGCCAGCAACTACTAGGGTAGAAGCACCTACTTGATGCAAACAAGTTTTCCATCCAGCAGTTGATTTCTCCATTAAATAGTAGACACAGCTGTTTCTTGCAAAGCATGTTAAATAATAATTTCTCAGAAAACATCTGTCAGAAGCTTGGTATGGATACTGAAGTTCCAAGTGTTTGCAACAGTATTTCTATTTGCCAGCTGACATGCCTGTTCAGGGATCACAGAGATGCTACCATGGTGTCCCGCCCACATTCACAGAGGCTTCTGCAGGTGACATGCTTCCACGCACGGGTCACTAACAATTGTCTTAAACACCAGCTATATGATCAGGTGCTGGCTACTGCAGAGACACAGTAAAAGGCACATCTTCATCCACTTCCTGCTCCTCATGGTCCTCTTCTGCTCTGGAAATCTTCCATCAGTCAATGCCTAGGTTCTCCTGTTACCTATATTGGACATGATGCAGCATTTCATAACAGAGCTTTAGTGTGTGGGTCAGTGGGGAACATACTGCATGGCATTCTAGTCTGATACAGTATGTCAGTGTGTAAGGGGCAATGGCATCATTACAGGTTGCAATGACCTTCAATGCATCCATGTTCTCTGGAAATGGCTGAAGGAGGCATAGGTGTCCGAAATCATGGGAGGAGTTAGAAGACCCCTATTAACAAAGACCTGTCCATAAAGGCAGAGCCACCGGTGAATGTTGATAACATGGACTGCCTAGGAATGAAAGAAACACACCAGTTTCTTGGTGTGACCCAGAGTACAAGAATATTTGTAAACTTGCGGATGAGCTAATAGAAGCCGTTCTGACATTTTGTGTGCTGAAGGGGAACAGAAAATGTCTCGTATGTTCAGTGGATCATGGCCCGAACCTTGGAGGAGTTGGAAATGCTGGCAAATTTTGCATCACATATATCTCTGCCTCTGAATTGCCAAGATAGGAACACAATCGCTGCAGTGACAGAGTCATCATCTCGCTGCAAACTTGCATTTCTTGCAACTGCCAAATGCTCAGGAGAAGTGTCACCAGAATTTCTCCAGCCATGCTGAATAACAGGGATGTAAGATGATTGATGCTCTTCGCGCCTCGTCCAAGGCTGAAAATTCATAACGTTCTAAAGCGTACATTCCTACTCGAAATGCCAGATTAGTGTGAAGCAACCCAGAAGTGGGCATCTCCATTTCAGTCTGATCAATTCCAATTTCCTCAGCACGACACTAACAAAAACCTGCTATATGCAAAGCACTACCTCGCCTGCAGCCATTTCAACAGGAAACAAAATATACTTGCAGCAGTGCCATGGCTTGGTGAAGTTTTGGCCTTTCAAGCCCCAGCTGAATGAGAAAACAATGGATCAGTGTGTTGTATGGGGCTATAGATTGTTGGGAACCATGCAAATAGAAGCATTGCTCAGTTGAATCAAGCACAAAAAAGTTCACAATGAATACAATCCCATACCTCTTCCAAACTGCATGAGCAGCCATGGGTTAAACAAGAAATTGGTTATTTATTTAGGAGGGATCTCATTCCATCTTTAACCAGCTCACCTACTTTACAGCATTCTCATTTCCGCAAAAGATGGTCATAGATTCAAACCTCATTTTGAAGGGGTTTTTTCTGAGGTAACTTGGAACCACTAAACCACATCGGTTCCATTACAGTGGACGTGATTACAAAAAAACAAACTGCTGGATGAACTCAGTGGGTCAGGCAGCATCTGTGTGGGGAAATGGACAGACAAATTTGAACAATATTGAATAATTGAATACATGTATACATACAAGGAATTTGCCTTGGTGCAAATTTGGGGGCAGGACCCTTCTTAATTATAGGTTCTTTTAGAACAGGAAAATATTATTTGATCCAATTAACTCAGAATGTTATCTGTAGTTATACAAATTCCTGGTTTAATTATATAACCTGGTTCTAAAAGTCCCACTCTGTCAGACATGACTTTCACCAGTTTTTTATTATTGACAAGCAAATTAAAAAATATATCTATATATATATATATATATATTCCATGCACATAAATGTATATGTATCGAAAATTTATGTGCATAAAATACTATTATATATGTATATGTATATAGCTCTCTCTCAACTTCAAGTCAAGAGTCATGAGTATGTTTTATTGTCATATGCACTGGTACCAGAAGACAAAATCATTATTTGCTCAGCTTTACAGGCATATTAAATCTTCTTTTAGTAATTGTTCTTTCTTATCAGTGCTTCCGATAAAATACTGTAGAGGCATGGTTGCAATATCAAATTACTTTGTTTATTTTCCAGCTTCACAACTGAAGCCTGTACATTGAGTTCTTAATTCTACTACTGTTTTGTGTCTCTGATGCGTGCAGCAATATCCAAAAGGTTTTGCCTTCTAACCTTAGGACAACCCTAATGCACAGACTTGCCTGACATCTGCCCAGATGTCTGGTTTCTGGCAATTACAGTACTTTAAACAGCAGATGCAGAACAGGGCAACATAAGATCAGAAAATAGAGGGGTGACTTTAGCACTGGAGGCTAAAGGCCCTGACTTTGATTTTGTTCTCTGATTTAAAATAGTGAAGTGAGACAGCAGCTTGTTTTACATCTCTCCAGTTTAGCACTGAATACAACATATAAGGATTTAAATTGAGAAAGATTTAGATGAGGCTATCATTTTTCTTTTCTTTTTTTAACATGCCACAAAAATGAAACCTACCCCAAAGAGAGCTAAATCTGTGGACTAAACTTCCACAAATAGAATTGGAAACAAAAATCCCGGAACCATTGAGGTAGTAATCTAATGGTATACGAATGGATATTACAAAAACACAAACATACATTAATTTGGCAACTTTAATATAGAGTATGTTTCACATTGGGTTGGGAGAAAGTTAATAGAGATACAGACGGATGGAAGAATGGCAGGAGAGTTGAGAAAAGTCTCAACCTTGGCTCGAGAGTAGTTTTTGAAAAGCTTCCATTGTTATAGAAAGGGAAAAGTGGAATGATGAGCCAAGATTATGAAGGTGTTCCTGTGACAATTCTATCTAAGTGTTTATATATAAAACAAACAGACAACCAAGGCTTGTACAAACCATTCAGAGTAAAGAATTCCATCTGTTGGGTTCCCTTGGCAACCTTAAGATCTCCCGAAATCTTTGAAAATCAGTGATTTATTAATGCTGTTTGAATGCAACATAGCCAGCATTTGTAGAACATGAGTCCATAAAGAGTGACAAAACAATGACTGAATAATTACTATATGCTTTAAAATGTCCAGAGCACCAAGTGCAGTCACAGCTGCATTGTTGGACATGTAGTAGCTGATTTGCACACACCAAGCTCCATTAATGAGCTGTGATGATAATAAGCAAAACACAAAGTGCTGAAGGAATTCAACTGGACAGGCAGCATCTTTGGAGGGAATGGATAGGTGCTGTTTCAGTCCGGGTCATTACTGCAGACTGTTGGGAGTAGGGGAAGAGAATATGGAAAAGGGATGTGGTACAGGACAAAACCTGGCAAATGATGCATGTGAGGGGAGGGGAATTGATTGGCAGATGGGTGGATAAGTGACAAATGGTGGAGGTGAAAATGAGACAAAAGGGTGTCAGATAAGGAGAGAATATGAAGAGGAATGCAATGTAAAATCAGAAGGAGGAAAAACAGGGGAAGGGGATAAGGGAAAGGGGAAAGAGTGGGGATAAAAGAGCAATTTTGGACAGGTTTGGGATATGGGCATATGAAGCAGGAGAAATATAGAAACATAGAAAATAGGTGCAGGAGGAGGCCATTCGGCCCTTCGTGCCAGCACCGCCATTCATTGTGATCATGGCTGATCGCCCCCTATCAATAACCCGTGCCTGCCTTCTCCCCATATCCCTTGACTCCACTAGCCCCTAGATCTAACTCTCTCTTAAATCCAAAGGAGCAGTGTGACTGGGAGGATGCAAAATGATGGGAGAAATGTGAGAATGGTCACAGGAAAGACAGGGGGCTGGGGAGGGGGTATTACTTGTAATCGGAGAATTCAATGTTCATAATGTGTAGGAAGGAACTGCAGATGCTGCCTTAAACTGAAGATGGACACTAAATGCTGGATTAACTCAGCGAGTGAGGCAACATTTCTGGAGAAAAGGAATGGGTGACGTTTCAGGTCGAGCTCCCTTCTTCAGATTGAGAATCAGGAAGGTGATATCATTTCTTTAAATGTTTAACAAATGTTAAACAATGTTTAATTATTCTCTAATTTCTTTGATCCCAATTACATTATCTGCTATTTTTAACCATAGGAGACCTACATTGGTCTTCAAAGACCATTTTATCTTCACATATTTATAGAACTTTCACAGTCAAGTCAGTGGATATTTTTAAGGCAGAGATAGACAAATTCTTGATTAGGACAGGTGTTAAGGGTTATGGGGAGAAGGCAGGAAAATGGGATTAGGAGGCAGAGATCAGTCATGATTGAATGGTGGACTCGAAGGGCCGAATGTCCTAATTCTATTAAAACTTGTGAACTTTCACAGTTTGTTCTTATGTTCTCTGCAAGCTTCCTCCCCTACTTCACATATTTCACAGTGGCCAATGTGACATATTTCACAGGGATGCAGGAGCACCTGGGGAAACCCACGCTCTCACAAGGAGAATAATCAAACTCCACACCGACAGCAACAGAGGTCAGGATCAAATTCCTGTTGCTGGATCTGAGAGGCAACAGCTCTACTAACTGTGTTACTGGTGACAATGTTGAGCAATGCAGCGATTTTAAAGTATTAGGGCAGCACAATAGACAATAGGTTCAGGAGCTGAAGACAATAGACAATAGACAATAGGTGCAGGAGTAGGCCATTTGGCCCTTCGAGCCATTCAATGTGATCATGGCTGATCATCCCCAATCAGTATCCCATTCCTGCCTTCTCCCTATCTAGCTTTGACAACAACCCCTATCTAGCTCTCTCTTGAAAGTATCCAGAGAACTGTCCTCCACCGCCCTCTGAGGCAGAGAATTCCACAGACTCACAACTCTCTGTGTGAAAAAGTGTTTCCTCATCTCCGTTATAAATGGCTTACCCCTTATTCTTAAACTGTGGCCCCTGGTTCTGGACTCCCCCAACATTGGGAACATGTTTCCTGCCTCTAGCGTGTCCAAACCCTTACTAATCTTATATGATTCAATAAGATGCCCTTTCATCCTTCTGTACTCTGATACAAGCGCAGCCGCTCCATTCTTTCAGCATATGACAGTCCCTCCATCCCGGGAATTAACCTTTGTAAACCTACGCTGCACTCCTTCAATAACGCAACTGGTAGAACTGCTGTCTCACAGCGCCAGAAACCTGGGTTTGAAGGTGACCACAGGTGCTGTCTGTGTGGTGATTGCACCTTCTCCCCGTGACCATGTGGATGTCCCTTGGATGCTCCAGTTTCCTCCAACATCCAAAATACGTACGGGTTTGTAGGTTAATTGGCCTCTAAAAATTGCTCCTTGTGTAGGGAGTGAAAGTGGGATAATATAGATAGGCGTCGACTAGGTGGGCCGAAAGACCTGTTTCCATACTGTATCTTTCAATTAATTAATGATCAATATAATGATATGATCGTCATTAACAATGAATATTGACTGCCATAAAATATCTGAAGATTTTTTTAGAGACAATGAAAACCCAGGCAGAGATAATGTGCACTATCTCATTAACGACAAAACGTGATGAAAGCGGTCAAAGTAGCTAACTAACCAAACAGAACAGTGTCATTAGAAATGTAGGAATTACTCAGTAGGCCAGGCAGCATCCGATGACGATCTTTCATCAGAAATGAGGTCAGTTAGATATGAAAGAAGGGGCAGAGACGGTGGAGAAACCTGTGGGTAGGGTGGAGAACAGGAGAGAGTGTCTGCCCAGGCAGTTTTGCAAAGCAAAGAGACAAGATTTGGAAGCGAGTTTTGGTTAACACTTTATCAAAACGAGAAAGGAAACAGAAACTAATGAGAGCAAACAAGGTTTAAAAAAATCTAACGGAAATCCCGTTAGAGAGACTAGAAGAACATCTTCAAGGTGAGTAGTCCTGGAAAAGAAACAGCAGGAACTTCACTGGTAATCAGAAGTCAAAGAATTACAGATGATGGAAAGCCACCATTTATATCATTTAGCCTTTCTGGATCTCCAGCCTATCACTGACGGTCCATTCATTCTCACTACCCTACCCCCTTCTCTGTAACATGTCTTTGATAGCTAACGTTCTGAGAAAGATGAGTGACCTGAAATGATCTTAACTCTATTTCTTCCTCTACACATGCTGTAGAAGTCATTTGCCTTGCTGATTATTTCCTGCTTCCTAGATTTTATTTCAGGCTTCCAGCCTCTGGTCAAGGAAAAGCTTAGTCAAAAGAATTTACAAAGGAATTGGAATAGTTTCTGGTGCAGCACAGAGACATTTGGTGATTTGAATGCTGGCACTTGGGGCTGCAAAGGCCACCTACACACATGCACCTTATGCCCAATGTTAACCCAGTTTGCTGCAAGCCCAGGATGTACCCAATGTGTACTGTAAGGAAGAAATCGAGCAGATCTAATCAACAATTTGCATTGGTCAAAAGTCAGCGACTGATTGAGTAACACCCAGCTTTGTAGTGCCTAAAGCAAACAAAACTCTCCAATGTCACGGGAATTATAAGGTGATACACAAGGAAGCCACGGGTGATGAATGACTCTCTTTGTGGTTTTGCAGAATCTGGATGTCAAATTGGCATGGATAGGGTCTTTACCATGGAACGACACAAGAAAAGCCCTGACCCAAAACTGTAGACTTTAGAGATACTGTGTGCAAGCAGGCCCTTTGGCCCACCGAATCAGTGCTGACCAGCGATCAGCCCCATACACTAGCACTATCCTACACATGAGGAACAACAAGCGAGTTCGGTATTCCGAAAAACGCAAGGAATCATGGGATTTATCAAAGGTCATCCATGATAAAGCAAAAGCGAACGAAGTGCTGGCTGTATAAACTGTGTACAAATTGTTAAGTATTCTACCAATTAATTAATCTAGAATTCTGTTAACTTAATAGCGGACAGGCGTCGCTCTTTTATAAACATTAATTCGATCTTATTTCTATCTCACTTCACAAACCCATCCTCTGGAATTCCGCAGAACCTCTCCCGGCAGCGTTGGAGGACATTCTCTCTATCTCTCCGACAGGTTTAACCAACAGCAACTGGATAAGGCTGGAGGTGCAGCTGACGGTCCCCGGCCCGTCTGGGAACGGGTTCCTCGGGAATTGGAGCAGAGTTGAGCTGGAGTTAGCGCTTCTACTCCATGCTGGCCGTAAGCCTGGGGGGGCCACTGCTCCGGGCCGGTGTCCCGTTGTGAAAGTTCGTTTCTTAAAAAGCAGACAGCAACAACGGTTGAAGGTAGACCCTGGCAATCTGGAGAGGGAAGATTGTTTGCCTTTTTGTATAGGCTCGATCCTCCTATCTCCATCTGAATAAGTCAACGTATGAGCAAAATCCGATAATACATAGTACTATCCGTAAATGAAAACAAGTGAAATTCAGTCTTAAACTGAGGAATATGTCTCTCCTTCTTCCTATTGCAAATAATCCCTCGTTTAAACCGTCTATTTTAGATGTGGTGTTTGTTCAATGGAAGAATCAATACTGTGGGAGACCTCTATAAGAAGGGGACACTCTCCTCTTTTCAAGAACTACAGGAGAAATATGACTTGAATGCCAATAATATTTTTAGATATCTTCAAATCCGAGATTATGTGAAAACATATACACAAGACTGTCCTCTTATGGGTCCAGATATATTAGATGATTGTTTAAATAGACATGCCGATACAAGTAAGTTGATATCTTACATTTATAACACCCTTCTAAATATTGACACCCCACCCTCTGAGATTTATAGGTGAGCATGGGAGGATGAGCTGGGTTTACCCATTTCGAAAGATATATGCGATGAAAGCCTACAATACATACACTACTGTTCTTTAAATGCCAGGCATTGAAAAAAACAATTTAATTACATAGGTTATACTACTCAAAGACCAAATTGAACAAGATCTTCCCAACTGTCTCTCCTCTTTGTGATAAATGTCACTTTCTAGAAGCCACCCTAACTCATTCTTTTGTATCCTGTATAAAAATACAAAACTTCTGGATGGAAATATTCAATATTATTTCTAAAACACTTAAAACTCAATTGGAGCCAGATTCAAAACTAATAATATTAGGAATGTCAGAGGGCTGCCCTAATCTAACGATATCTCAAAGACGCTTCCTTGACTATGGTTTAATAACTGCGAAAAAACGTATACTTAAATTCTGGAAAAAGATAACAGTCCCCACAGTGAAAATGTGGATCACAGAGACACTACATCTAGAAAAAATAAGGCTTGTCTTGACTGACAAACCAGATCAATTTTCCAAAATATGGTCTCCTTTTATTGAATTTCTTCAACAACATAATGGTTGAACACAAACTCAAAACCGACGCTAGGGTCGGGTGAGCGGGCATATGGAAGGGCAGTGGGATATATCTCCGCTTTTTTCACTCCTTCGTTAGTTCTGGGGTTTTCCTTTTTTCTTGTTCGTGTTTTTCTTGAAATTCTTTCTTTTCTTTTTCTTTTCTTCTTTCTTTCCCTTTTTTCCTTTTTCTGTTTTTCCGATCTAGTTATTAGTTTATAAAATGTTAAAACTGAAGCAGTACGAAAATTGTATCTGTTATGTCGATTATTTTCTCTTTGTACAATTGCTTCTAATAAAAATAAATTATAATTGTTTTTTTTTAAAATATATTAAAAAAAATCTTTGTTTCTCTGTGAACCAATTTGCAGAATTACCAAGCTTGGAAATTCCCCTGGCAGATTTTGTCAACTAGGACTGGGAGGTTTGCAAAAGTTGTCTTCTTTGTTAGAGTGAGAATTTAAAATGAACAAAGGGAGTAGTTCAATGTAATGGTGGGCGGGCTAATGTTCAAAATAGGAGTGGTCTGAGCTGTGATTGGACAGTAATTCAGATTGTGATTGGCCACCTCCCCCTTCTTCTATAGACAGTGTCGCCATTGCCAGATATAGGGTCTCGAGAGGCTCGAGAAGACCTCGAGAAGACTTACTGGTACCGGCTTTGTTCTCCAAACTCTTATCAGCGCTGTCTTTCTCTGCCTTAGCCCTTATCTCCTATTCCTATGCTCACTGACATTCCATCTGAAGTACTTTCCATTATTTTAATAGTTCTGTCTTTATACACAATTCAATTCCTCTTTTACAAGCATAATTCATCCAACCACTAACTTGTGTCTCCACCCACTTCTTTTCTGCCTCTCTGCCTTCAATAGTCTCCACATTCCATATGCCTCCTACTGGTCAAGACACATTACTCAAATGTTTGGTCAATTTATAATACAAAGTTATATGATCCTTGTAAACAAATAACACATGTGTTGTACAGCTGTCTTTCCATCACTCTTATCCAAATTATTTCCATGTTCATCCAATCACCAAATCACTTCTTAGTACACAACTTAGTACACAAATTGTAACAAACTTTTTCAGCCTGTTAAGCCTAATCCTTTATTTGTAACAAACCTTTGCAGTCTGTAAAGCCCAATCCAGGCTACTCTCTCTGGTAGCAAATTCACAAGTCTTTTCAAAACACGGTCTCTTCAAGGCACATTGTCTTTTCAGCACACATCTTTTCAATACACAATTAGTGACAAAAACATTGTAGTCTGTCATGTCCAATCCTTTAATTGTGACAAAACCTTTTTAGTTCTGCCATGCCCAATCCTTTAATCATTTCCAATACACAAGCCAATCCTTTATACAAGTGGTCTTACCTTCGCTGTCTGCTTCTAAGGATCTTATCTGGAACCAGGCCAACCTCAGACTGAGGGTCCTTACTTTTTTACCGGGAGCTTCTTCGGGAGGCCAGACTGCAAAGGGTCCGACTAGAGCTCAGTTTTCTCCCTTTCAGATCCCGGTCAACTGCACCCTCTTACTCAGTCATCTGTTGCTGGTCCCAGCTATATCTCTGCCGACTACAACCAAATGTGAAAGTTCGTTGCTTAAAAAGCAGACAGCAACAACCGTTGAAGGTAGACCATGGCAATCTTTAATTGATTCGTCTGATGGAAGTGGCGAGATTACAATGAGCACAAACATTGCTCAGTGCTTCTCGTACTTCCACTCACAGAACAATGGAGAGTTAGCACAATTATACATTTTTCTTATCGGTAAAACACTCCTACCAAGTCTGAATATGGCATGACTGAAAGATTCTGTAGCCTTTCAGAATATAAGAGAAGCTGGGTCCAAATCAAGCTCATCCAATGACAAGTTATTACTTATCTCTGGAGCGTTAGCTTTTTTTTTTCAATCTTGGCTTCTTTATGGCCTTGAAGAAGCACATGTTATTACTGCAGGCTGCCATTTTAATGTCTTTATTGAAAAGACAACCTGTCCTCCATTTTGTGTTCCTATAATTTACAATGTCATTCAGACTTGGCACCGAGCCATTCTTTTGTTCTTCTAGTCAATGCTTTTGTAGAAGAACGACTCCATTTTAGATTTGACTATTAGATTTGACTATTAGCTCTTTCCGGCCACCCCCGGACAGGGATAGACACTCGGGAGGGTACGGGGACAGTAGTGAGACTCCGCTCACAAATCTGCCTCCTGGGGTTATGCAAGAGAGGGGTGCATGGCTTGCCCCTGTATAATAACCCTGTATAACCCAGGAGGGCAGCCCGAGTGAGAACGGAACCCATACACCCAGGCTGAGGGGGACCAGACAGTGATTCATCTGTTGGGACAGTGGGGAATAGGAGGCAGTGTGGACAGAGAGAGAGAGGTGGAGAGAGAGAGAGGTGGAGAGAGAGAGAGGTGGAGAGAGAGAGAGAGGATGAAGAGAGAGAGAGAGAGAGGGTTCCTATCCATGCACATGTCCAAATGTCTTTCAAAATTTTGTTATTATACCTGCTTTAGTAACTTCCCCACCACCCACTATGTGAAAAAAGTTGAACTTCAGGTTCTTATTAAATCTTTCCCCTCTTACCTAAGCCCCCCTAGTTCTTTTTGGTCCCAGAATTTGGTCCCAGACAACTTTCCTTCCTCACTTCAACCCCACCTGTTCCCGTGTCCACCCTCCTTGCGTCCTCCGATGACTTACCTTTACTGAGTTGGATTCATTTGGGGACATTAGGGACACAGCACGGAAACAGGCCCTTCGGCCCACCAAGTCCACGCCGATCACCCGTTCGCACCCGCACATCTTTGGAATGTGGAGGAAACCAACGTTATATTGCACAGGGAGAATGTGCAAACTCCACACAGACAGTGACCCATGTCAGGGTCGATCCCGGGGCTTGGAATTGGCCAGATATTCCCCACTACGTCCGCCGAAGCTCACAAAAAACCCCACCACCAATTGCCGCATTTCACAGTAACATCAACACCTGCACTCCAGGGCGTTTGATGCTTTAATATCTTGGTTCTGGTTTGTACCCTAGGCCTTTCTCTTCCTGTGAATACTCCCCACCATCTGGCATGTCATCACCCATGCCCAAACTCTGATATTAATGCCAAGAAATTGTCCCTCTCACACACGTTTTTATCACATGCAGATTGGGCACATTAGATTGTCACTGCTGAGATTTCTGCATGGACCAGTGGAGAAGGGAGAAATAGTGTTGCTAACTCCAGTAGCAATTCAACAGCGCTTGCAGCGCCGGAGACCCAGGTCTGTATATATGCAGCAGCACAGCTGCCGAGAATGTTTATCGCAAGTGACCTATGACCTGGGCATGTTCAGTTTTGACAAACAGAAATAAACTGTCCTGCAAAAAACTCATTTAGGGAAATGAAACAGTTTCCACGTAATCTCCCCACAGTAATCACAGCATTGTCTGTTAAGAATTTAGTATGTCAGTTTCTCTGCAAGTGGCCATTAAAATTCACAAGTATTGCTTCTATTGACACTTGTGTAATGATATTGTAATAAACAATTTAACATACTGCCTTTAGTGTTTTTAGCTTGCAGTCACAAAAATAAACTTGTACCTATATATATACATACACACACACATATGGCATAGCATAATTTATTGTCACATGTGACAAGGCACAGTGAAATTATTTTCATTGTATAAGTGCAAAGTCTATATATATATATACACATACATATATCTATATATACCTAGATATATATATCTGTAATCGATTGCAGTAAATGTGGAAGAGAATTTTGGAAACAGTGAACCACTGTTCAATTGTGTGTGTGTGTGTGTTATTTCACTGTCTTTAAAAGAAGAGAACAGTGGAATATAAGTAAATAGTAAGATTAAATGAGAACTTACCAGTTTGAAGTTTGATCTTTATTTTATGAGGAGTTACGTTGGTGATTACGTGAAGAAGACCCGTCAGGGCGCATGCGCGGCAATCTTCAAAGCAGCGGTATTAAATCACAGACACAATATTTGAAGTAACATAATAAGATAAGTAACATGAGAACTACCATATGACCTGTTTTATGAGAGAGGGTTGGGCGTGGCGGGCACGTAATCACCAACGCAACTCCTCATAAAATAAAGATCAAACTTCAAACTGGTAAGTTCTCGTTTAATCTTACTATTTTACTTTGGAGTCAGGTGAGTGACTACGTGAAGAGTTCAAAGCTCTGTGATTTTATGCCGCAGATTACAATCCCGGCTTCTCACTGCATTGACTGACTCCAGATGAGTAATAATCAATAATGCTGTAAGCATGACACTGAATATCATGCAGTAACAGTTTTATTTGAATCATCAAACAAACAATAAGCCCTCTATCCTAGGGGCAAAATTAAACAGAATTAAACAGAATTAAACAGAATTTAAGATTGAAGTGGCAAACAGCCCTCCATCGGCAATCGGCCGATGGTAAAAATTTTCAAACATCAGTTCATTTTGCCACCCTGCAGCCTTTAGAATATGGTCGATGGGAACGTCCATCGCCCTGGCCGCCGATGTTGCTGCTGCCCTAGTGGAATGAGATGTAAACACATCAGTGTTAATTCCTGCCTGAACCAACACTTGCTTTAACCACCTTGAGATAGTCTGTACTGACACTCTCTTGTGTGGTTTCTTGTAACTGATAAATAGTCCTGTTTCCTTATGTCTTAAAGCCCTTGTAGCTTCAATGTAATGTAACAAATGTGTCCTTACACATAAACATGGATCTGTAGGATATGCTGAGAACACAATCTTAAAACCTGTCACACCTGGCCTACTTTGTTTGAGCAGGTCGTAAATATAGAACATAACATTTTTTGCAGTCACTTCCATCATGTCTAACTGAAGTTTTTGCAAAGTCTGCACTCTCTGTGCTGAAACCAATGCCATTAGCATAACCATCTTCATGGTTAATTTTGACAAAGTCAGAGACATGACAGGAACCCAATGGCGAAGCATCTTAAGAACAACACTTACATCCCAGATAACCATATACCTAGGTTTAGGAGGTTTGGAATTAAATATTCCTTTCATCAATCGAGATATGAGAGGATGAGAACCAATACTATCTGTCCGTGACCCCATTAAAAGATATGAGGACAAAGCACTTCTAGCTGTATTAATAGCACTATAACTAAGACCCTCATCATAATAGAGTGTGGATAGGAACTCTAAAACATTCTCAATAACTACAGTAGTATATTCAATATTATTTTTAACACAATATTGTTCCCATTTTTTTACATAAGTAATATACTGCTTTTGAGTACTCTTTCTCCAGGCTGCAGTGAGCATGTCCATCGTTCGCCCAGAAGGTCCTCGCCCCAGGTAAGGCCTTCTTATTAACAGATCAATACGATCACATAACGGATGACTTTCACGTGTTACCGGGTGCTCCAGTATATTCCTACGCTTTGGAACCACCAAAGGAGGTTGGATCGCTATCTGCAACATCAAAGGGAACCATGATTGAGTTGGCCAATTTGGTATTACCAACATTCCGGAACCGGCATCCTGCTTGACTTTTTGCCGACACCGACCTATGAGGCAGAATGGTGGGAAAATATACAAAAACATATTACCCCAATTTAGCGAAAAAGCATCAATTGCAACTGCCGCTGGATCTGGTTCCCTTGAAACATATTTAGGCAGCTGGTGGTTAAGCCTGGATGCAAACAAATCGATAACTGGCATTCCATATATAAGTACTGATGGACCGTCCTGTGTCTCATTAATTAGCTTGATACATCTATCAATTAGCTCTACCCTCTTTTCCCTGGGTAGGGACACAATCATATTGATTGAATCAATTGTGAACCCCAAATAGTCCATTTTTGTTACAGGTGACAATTTGGATTTCTCTGGATGGATTATGAAGCCCAATCTTTAAAAAGTGGATTTAACAACTGCCACTGATGCTTCAGCTGTTTCCTTTGATTGTCCTACAATCAAGATATCATCGAGATAAGCCATGAGCACATGACCTTGACCTCGCATCATGCCTAGAATAGGTTTTAACAACTTTGTAAAGACAAACCATTAGGCAGTGCATTGTATTGCTATAATTGCTCCATCCAGGTGAATTTTAAATATCTTCTATCCTGCAAATGAACAGACACTGAGTAATACGCATCTTTAAGATCTATAGTTGCCATATAGCATCATCTGGAAACAAGTTGCTTAGCAGTCACAAACGTTTCCATCTTAAAATGTCTATTCCGTACAAAAGGGTTAAGACTAGTCAGATCCAGGATAATTCTGCATCACCCATCCTTTTTTGGTCTGGGAAAAATATTAGACACAAATTGATGGATTTGGTAAACTGACCAATTAGACACAAATTGATGGATTTGGTAAACTGCAATTACACCTTTATCACATAAGCTTTCAAGTTCCACCTGAACTTCCATTTGTTCAGTTAGACTGAACTGAAAACTTATTTTTGGAACATGCTGCATGGGTAAATCAAAATTTGTATTAAACTCTATTCGAAACCCTTCAATAACACTCAGTATAAACATCTGTGCGACTTGTTCCTGGTCCCGACCAATCACCACGCTTGTAGGGGTACTTTCTATTTTGTGACTTTCCGGCTGCTGGTTGCTTTATCAAGCCCACCGTCTTCGCCTCGTCCTCCAGCTCTTTAACCCTCTTCGCGAAATCCTCGCCGAAGAGTAGATTTGATGGTTGTACGCTCCCAGGCTGGCAGAGTGATGCATATTTAGGGTTTATTGTTGGCCGAATGGTGCATTTTCGGAGACAATTGATTTCAAAATGGGCACTACAGAGTAGCCCCAGCACCTCTTGCTGCAAACTGGAAATCTCCTCTCCATCTAAGATTCTGGCGAAACTCGTGATTCCAGAACCCAGCAATTTTAGGATGCGCTGCAGCATTATCTCCTGGGCTCTCATGGTTATCCCCATCTGGCCCCATATCATTCTGTTCACTGCTGGCACCTTCAGCAGCTCACAGTTTACCGGAGTTTCGTGTTTCTTCAATGTCTCATCAATACTCAGCTCCTGTAGCTGATGGGAGACCAGATAGTTTATGCTGGTTGCCAGCTCCTCTCCCAGAGGCTCTCCCGACTCTGACGCGACAGCGAATCGTGCTGCCAGAGGTGGAATCTCTGGCAACGGCCGTTCTTCGCTTAGTTCGAAGTCCACGTCAGAGTCAGGGTCAGAGCTAAGTTGACCCTCAGCACTTACCTCATCAAAGAGGGTGCCGTCAAGCAGCCCTCTACAAGGTGCTGCCGGCGCAGCCTTTCCCACGGCCTGCCGCCCACACGACTCCTCCTGGAGTGTGCGTTTCTGGAGCAATCCCTGGATGAGTTGCTCCATCTGGGATAACCGTTGTGCAACAGTATCCTGCCCCGCATGGGACTCATCGTGGCCCGACTCAGCTGAGTCCGTGGGCCTGACAGACTTTGCTTTAGCCTTCCGCCCGACTGGCGTTGGCTGTGTGCCTTGAAGCACCAAGTCTGCCGTCGCTCTGCTCCCGGTCGGCGACTGCAGGGGTGCCAGGCAGCCGCTCAGAGACCGCACTCCTGCAGCTCTCCTTCACTTTCTCCTCAGCTCGCCTGCCCCTGGTCAGTTTATCCATAGTGCCCTGTAAATCGAAAATACAACAGCACCTGCTAACAAACAATACTCCTTACTCCACCAAAGTTTTCCTAACTTTGCTGGAGTTTTAAACTACTCACCACAGGAGGAGCTCTGTCCTCCCGCTGTCCGTGCGGCAATGTGTCAGACGTAATGACGCGCATGCGCCCTGACGGGACTCACGTGACTCCGAAGTAAAATTGGTGTAATGTCATTATATGATCTATTTGATTCATGTGTAGACTGTGTGGTTGTGCAGTCACTGAATAGACCAGGCAGATCTTTAGAATTCATCAGGCTTTCTCATATATTACTCCACACATCCTGCATGTTACTTCACCACAGATTCAGAACACATGGGGGCATACGCATGGCACATAAGTTTGAACCATTTTTTCGTTCATGTTCCCTTATGTTAAGTGAGATGCGAACAGTGATTATTCACAACTTTGCCCCTAAATTTGAAGATTCTCAATGTAAATTCTGCAATATGTGAACATATTCTCTCGCCTGAGACTCCAGCACAGTATTAAGGGAGTCTTCCACTCTTAAATCTGCCACAAATGTTAGACTCTAACAGAACCTCCCTTCCCATGGGAGACATAAATGGTCTCCTCGCCCTATTCCAAGGAACTGTGAGGCAGTGTGTCACAGGGCAGCCAATACTTAGTTCTTCACATTTGTTGTTTGGTCATTAGTGTTCTGCTGTTTGTGACAGGTTGTTGTGTTGAAGCAGACTGCCACTTTTCCAAAATTGCGAGTGTGTCAACCTTTCACTATATTGACTCGAAACCATTTAGCAATGCAATAAAGTCATGAAAGATACAACATTAAATACAAGTCCTTCCTTTACTTGATAAGCTTCTTGATCTGGTAGCTCAAGATATTACACACAGCTGGTTTGGAACCAGGGAAAACATATTGGTGCAATTAAAATGCTTCTCTATTCTTGAGACTGCTATTCATTTACTATTAGTCCAATGTGCAAGGGGGCACTCTGTGTGTGCCCCACTTGGCCTGTGAATTCTTGAGGGTGATACCAGTGAAATACTCCAGAGGAAACATCAATTACCAGCAGGGCACAACACTCACCATGGTGAACAAAAAAAGGCATGTACCATTCACTGGGTATGAATTAAGTGAAATGATAAAATAAAGCATTACTGAAGGCTCTAAGAAATAAAGTGTCCAAAACACAAATGCCTCCTGGGATCATCATGTCAGAGGAGTGATTCAACAAGATTTCTCTGAGAAGCCACAGTGTGTGGGTGAGAGGAATTTTTTCTGTGGTTATTCATGTTATGCTGTTGCAGCTGTGAGTTTAAGGTTACAGAGTTCCGCATTTTGCTCCACTTAGATCAAAAAACGATTTCCTGAATGCACTCCGACTTTTATAAACAAACTCCAACCCACATTCTGTTTCGTTGCTGAAATGTAATAAATCCTGCCTGCTGTACACCGGAGAAAACTGGGAGCAACAAGTTTTGCACCGGTGAACCTGGCTGCTTGAATTGTGCTCATGGTTCACAGCGGTTGTCGTCACTCTGCAGCCTGTTCCTCTTATGAGCAAACCAAGTTTCACTTCCCAATCATGTGCCAACAAAAACTGGCGACCTTTGGAAAGATATGTGTCATTCAAAACAATGTACTGGCTGTGCAATCAGTTCTGTACATTAAATGGAATTGTATGGTACTATTTATACACATTAATCAGTGAGCATTTAATAGCTTTTCTATAAACTTAATGCTGAATTTATTTCCTAATGGAGGCTAAAGAAAGCACGTAGTTACTAAACTGAGAGCATGATTTTATTTATACAAATTCCTTGCAATACCTTCATTTTCACCAAGTCCCAGTGTATTTTCCAGCCCATCAACTACTTTTTGATGCACTATCATCAAGTAGGAAACATGACAGCATTTTTACCTGCAGCAAAGTCCAACAAACAACAATGTGGCATTGACCAAGTAAACTGTATTACATAAGTCAAGTCAAGTCAAGTCAAGTCAAGTCAAGTCACATTTATTTATATAGCACATTTAAAAAACAACTCTCGTTGGCCAAAGTGCTTTACATTTGTTATAAGAATAGCACAAACAAAACAAACTACGTACATATATACATGTAGCCCTCACTCAGAGGACGTCAGGAAAGGCTTGGGAGTATAGATAAGTCTTTAGTCTTGACTTAAAAGAGTCGATGGAGGGGGAAGTTCGGATGGAAAAGGGGATGCTGTTCCACAGTCTAGGGGCTGCAACCGCAAAGGCGCGGTCGCCCCTGAGCTTATGCCTAGACCGTGGGATATTCAGCAACCCCAAGTCGGCCGATCTGAGGGGCCTGGAGGTGGAGTGGTGGGTGAGAAGACTTTTGATGTAGGTGGGGGCAAGCCCATTGAGGGCTTTGTACACAAGGAGGAGGATCTTGAAGTTTATATGGAACCGCACAGGGAGCCAGTGGAGAGAGGCCAGGATCGGGGTGATGTGGTCCCTTTTTCGGGTGCCCGTCAGGAGTCTCGCTGTGGCGTTTTGGACCAGTTGCAGGCGGGACAGGGAAGATTGGCTGATGCCAGTGTAAAGGGAGTTGCAGTAATCTAGGCGGGAGGAGATGAATGTGTGGATGATCTTTTCGAGATCATCAAACTGGAGGAATTGTTTTATTTTAGCTATCATCCGAAGCTGAAAGAAGCTAGCTTTTACCACGGCATTGACTTGTTTGTTAAATTTCAGTGCTGAGTCAAATATCACGCCAAGGTTTTTGACGTGAGGTTTGAGTAGTAGGGTAAGGCTTCCAAGGCTGCCTGCTGTCATTTTGATTGAGTCAGAGGGGCCGAGAAGGATGACCTCAGACTTACTCTCGTTTAGTTGGAGGACGTTTTGGGCCATCCAACACTTTATATCCTCGAGGCAGTGGGTAAGGTTAAACAGATTTGATTGTTTTTTGGGCTTCAGGGGGAGATAGAGTTGTGTATTGTCTGCGTAGCAATGGAAGGAAATGCCGTGCCTTTCAATGACTTGGCCTAAGGGGAACATATACAGGGAGAAGAGAATGGGGCCATGGATGGAACCTTGTGGAACCCCACAGCAGAGATTAGCTGGGGAGGAGAAAGAGTTGCCTATGTTAGTTGAGAAACTCCTACCTTTGAGGTAGGAGATGAACCAGCTCAGGGCAGTGCCATCAATACCAACCCCATACCGGAGACGGTCAATTAGGATGGTGTGGTCGACAGTATCAAATGCTGCGCTGAGGTCAAGAAGGAGCAGAATTGCACAGTCGCCGGAGTCAACGGTGAGCAGTAGGTCATTATGTACCTTCAACAAGGCAGACTCTGTGCTATGGTGAGCCCTAAATCCTGATTGGAAAGTTTCCAAGATAGTGTTTTGGTGAAGGTAAGGTGTAAGTTGACTTAAAATTACCTTTTCAAGGGCTTTTGAGAGGAAAGGCAGTTTAGAAATGGCTCTGTAGTTGCTTGGCAAGGTGGGGTCGAGGTTAGGTTTTTTCAGGAGTGGCTGGACCACCGCATGCTTGAAGTAGGTAGGTACAGTGCCAGTGGCCAGAGAGCTGTTGAAGATGGCGAGGATGCTGGGACCAGCTGTTGTAATGACGTCCTTTAGGAGGGCAGAGGGGACAGTGTTGAGGGGGAAGGTAGTAGGTTTCATGGTGGTGATTAGTTTTACAAGGGAGGGTAGAGTAACGGGTTGGAAACAGTCTAATTTTGAAGAGCAGACCAATGAGACAGCCAGGTCACGGGTGGGAGGGGAAATATTCGTTCTTGTGTTCTTTACCTTGCTGGTGAAAAATGTGGTAAATTCCTCGCACTTAGCAGGGGACCCACTGAGGCTGGTGCTGGTGGCAGGACAGATGATGGAGGTGATGGTGCTAAAGAGGACCCTGGAATTTTGCGCGTTTTTGGAGATAAGGGTTGAAAAATATTTAGTTCTTGCAGATTTTACTGCTTCCTGGTATTTGTGAAGATTATTTTTCAGGAGTTCAAAGGAAATTTGAAGCTTATCAGATTTCTACTTCCATTCTGATTTTCTGCATTCTCTTCTTAGGGCTCTGGTGGTATCATTGAGCCACGGCTCGCCTTTAGGCTTAGGCTTTTTCATTTTAAGAGGAGCAACAGAATCCAGGACGGAAGAGCAGGTATTATTGAATAAAGAAATTAGGTCGTCGGTACTGAGATGGGGGGTGGACGCCTCGATAGTGCAGATGTCGGGGGCGGCTATGAGAGCCTCAGAGAACTTACTGGCCATCGTGGAGTTAACGTAGGGGGACTAGCGAGCAGGGAGATGGGATTTTGAGGGAGAGAAAGGCAGAGATATATCAAATATAATAGCACTATGATCAGACAGGCAGGCATCAATAATATCTGTGTTACGAGTTAATATGGGGCGAAAGAACTCCCCTGCTTGTATTCAAAATAGTCCATGAGATTTTATTCTGTTCAGCTGAATGAATGTCTCACATAAAAGACAACAACATGCCAACACTACAACATGATGTGTGGGAAGGAACTGCAGATGCTGGTTTAAACCAAAGATAGACACAAAAAACTGGAGTAACTCAGCGGGACAGACAGCATCTCTGGAGAAAAGGAATGGGTGATGTTTCGGGTCAAGACCCTTGTTCAGTCTGAGGATGGGTCTCGACCCGAAACGTCATCTATTCCTTCTCTCTAGAGATGTTGCTGAGTTATCCCAGCTGTTTGTGTCTAATACTACATGATGGTGCCATCCCGCATCTTTGAAAGGTTTTACGTATTCACAGATATTTGACTCAAAGACGTAGTTGGTTCATAGCAAAAATAATCGAATCCTGAAAGAATTTTGCCTCGATAGTGGATTGTGAGGTGAAATTTGAATTCTATGTAGGACAGTTTCAATGATAAATCAATTGTAAACAAAGATTGCGAGCTTATTACAAGAGGTATTTTGTCGTGGGTCCAAGCCAATAAGTCAATAGCTGGGACCCTTCCTTAGATTAGTCCTCTCTAAATCAATATTTGGATCTAAACCTGGACCTTCCAATGTGCTACAAATCCCACAGCCCTCAGCTTGTCACTGTCATGTAACCACCTCCCTCAACACAATCTCTGTCCCATCCAACCTCCAAGCTCAACCCTCATTCTAATCACAGTACCAATTCCCAAAACTCTCCACTGCCCATTACCAATCTCCAAAAAGCAACCTTTGCCCTGATGCTTACTAAATATCCTACTTCTTACTGGGCTGTTGAACTCATATCTATTCACAAGCATCAAACCCCCTCCCAATCCTGATCCTCACTCATGCCTCTCTTACCTACAACATCTTCCCACCTCCAGCTCCCAAACATCCCCATAAATAAACCTTTACAATACAATGTGCAGTGCCCACAGTATGCACAGTTAGTGAAGAATGGAATTCATGTTATGGGAGTAGAATTGTGCCATTTGGCCCATCAAGTCTATTCCGCCATTCAATCATGGCTGATCTATCTTCCACTCTCAACCCCATTCTCCTGTCTTCTCCCCACAACCCCTGACATCTGTACTAATCAAGAATATGTCAACTCCATGAAATAAGGACTATGATGTGACATTTGTACAAGAGTAAAATTACTATTAGTTGAATTTACATAAGATCAGCGTGGCTTGATTTTTTAAAAAGATAGAGATGGATGTTATCTCTGAAAATAAGGAAGCAAATTCATTTTGGAGCTAAGATACAGCAAGGTGCAGATGGGGGTTGTCTATAGGCCCAAACAGTAGTGATAATGCAAGACATGGAATACATCAGGAAATGAAAAGTGCGTGTGACAAGAGTAGCATAGAATTCATGAGAAAATTCAATACAGGTTGTGCAAACTAAATTCATAGCAATAGTACAGAGGCTGAATGCTAGGTCAGGGCTTTGAGCAATCGATGAGGGAACGGGTTATTTTCGTCTGAAGAGAAAGGGTTTGATAATAAACTGTTAACTAAAGGCCAAATATGGAAGTGTGAAAATAATATGATAGCATTTTATATAAAGCTTAAAAGTGATTTTGTTCAATTTGAAATCCAGATCTTAAATCTAAACTATGAAGATACAAAGTTTGAATTGGCAATGGTGGATTTGGAAACTATATTAAAATATGCAACAGTAAACAAGCGGCGGCTAATATTTAAATAAACAGTACATAGTTTACATCAAATATAGAAACAAAAATTCAACAAGTGGTCCTGCCTGACTAACAAGAGAGTAAATAGTATTAAATCAAAGGCTTATAAAGTTGCCAAAAAGTTATTGAAGCCTGATGACTGAGAACACTTTAGAATTCAGCTAAGGAGAGCCAAGGATTAGGGGGAGTAAAAACATGTATTTATGAAAGGAAAATAATGTTTACCAACTGTGCTAAAGTTTTATATGAGTTGGTAACTTGAAGAACAGATAAGAATGAACCAGGGATGCGGTGCATTTGAACTTTCAGGAGATGCCTCACAATAGATTACAGACTCCACGTTGTGGATGTTTGGGTAAACAAAATTTTCCCGTACAGAATTTACAAATCCCTATCCAGTGAGATATTGGAGAAAATTTGGATTTATAGATGAAATACATGTTTATGTGGAAAAAAAAAGCCAACATTTATTTTTCTTAACTCGCGTTTCTTGATGCATGTGCCTTTGCGTTATGGAAAAGTGCAATAATGATATGTTTTTAGGATCCCATCCCAGTACCCCATAGCACAGGGGTTGCGTGAAATAAACAAAGTTAGAGCATATTGAATTGGGGGTAATATGTTGCAGTGGATTGTGGAATCATTAATAGACTGAAAACTAGCAACAAATGGGTCATATTCAGGTTTGAAAGGCCGTATCTAGTGGCATTGTTTAGTTTATTTAATTTAATTTATTATCATGTGTATCGGGGTACAGAGAAAAGCTACCTTGCATGCTATCTTAGTCAGTGGAAAGACATTACATGATTACAATCGAGCCATGAGTACCAATGCTGGACACCAGCTGTGCGCAGTCTGAAGAATGGTCCCGACCCGAATTCAATTCCTCCAGATATGCTGCCTTACCTACTGAGTTACTCCAGCACTTTGTGTCTATCTTTGATATAAACTAGCATCTGTAGTTCTTTGTTTTTAAAACTAAAGTGGACATTGGTGTTAAATGTTTGCGAGCACCAAAGCTAGTTGAAATTCAATGTTCCAGTAAGGATGCCTTGTGCATGATTGACTTTGGCTATTGACAGGCAAGAAGAGCAAGATCAGATCACTGATTTGCTTCAATATGCCCTTTCAGGCATTCAATGCCCTTTGTGAACATATCAGCCGTGAAGTGAAAATGTACCCTAAGACAAGTGTTTCGTCACTCTCTATCGTCGCACCATCACAAGAAGTGGTTTTAGGTATTTAAAGGGAGATCCAGGGGATTATAACGGAAAATGTAAAAATGCTGCTGCCAGTTGTTTAACACTGAGACTATTTTACAAAGAATGGCGCTTTCAAAGAAGCAAGGAATTATAAATTCAATGAACTTTAATGAGTTGAATTTTCCTTCAATTTACTCATTTAGAATCAGCCTCCTTTGCTGATAAGACTGCTTTTAAAGTTTTTGTTATTTTCAAAATTGGTTAATATTTCTTAGTAACAGATTACATGCATGTTAACTGCTCAACACCTAAAAGTCTGACCGGTCATAGCTTATGTATGGGATCAGATAAGATTTCATTGAGTAAGCTACTTTCACTGATTGGGGAAGCTATGACATGGGGCAGTGGATACTCAGTGGAGACAGGCATTAAAGGAGTGATGGTAGAAAACAAACTCATTGGGCTGAGGTGGTGGAAGTTTGAAATTTTCTTCCAGCAGCAGTCGTTGATGCTTGATCAATTGTGATCCCGAAATTTGGGGAGATGATAAATTCTCATTAACCAAAGGGTGGTGGGTGTATAGAACAAGGTGCCACAGGAGGTATTTGGGGCAGGGACTATCGCAACGTTTAAGAAACAATTAGACAGGTACACGGAGAGGACAGGTTTAGCAAGATATGGGCCAAACGCAGGCAGGTCCAAACGCAAGCATAGCTGGGACATGTTGGCCCATGTGGTCAAGTTGGGCTAAAGGGCCTGTTTCCACGCTATATGACTCTATGACAGGGATAGTAAATAAAGTGAGGCAAATTCCCATATATGGAGTTAGACTGTGGATCAGTCATTATCTCACTGAGTGATGGTGGTGGGCTCAAGGATGAAGATCGACGACTCCTATTGCTAATAGACACAAAATACTGGAGTAACTCAGCGGGACAGTCAGCATCTCTGGATAGAAGGAATGGAGATTCAAGGAAGGAATCTTCAAGAAAGGTCTTGACCCGAAACATTACCCATTCCATCTATCCAGAGACGCTGCCTGTCTCGCTGAGTTACTCCAGCATTTTGTATCTATCTTCGGTGAAAACCAGCATCTGTAGTACTTTCCTACACATTTCCTCCTATTGCTAATTTGCTATGTTCTTCTGACATCACGTCACCCTTTGCCACATATTCAATGAACAATTTACAATCTGACTGGATCCTATGGACCTGAATTATCGAGGCAGAAACTCCACTTCACACATACCACTAACTCTTGGTATAGTCTGGCCCATGAACTTCACTAGTGGTGTTTAGAGGTTCTTACACAGATAACATCTGGCCATATTGGCTGTTGAGTAAACAGGAAGACAAATCAATGACGCTGCTTCTGAAATCCAGGAAAAACAAAATGTTGTGCTTAGATTTGAGATATTCACCTTAAAACATATGTTAGTGAGATTATACGCATCACAGCCACAGCATTAGGTTTTGCATTGTTAAAATCATTCTGCATAGATTTAATTGACATTTTGATTTTGATATTGTCATTTTCCCTTTCCTGGTCCCAGCACACTGATGCAATAATAAATAAAGCACATCAACGCCTCTACTTCCTGCGAAGATTACTGAGATTCGGTATGTCAGAAAGGATTCTTTTGAACTTCTACAGGTGCACAGTAGAGAGCATATTGATTGGTTGCATCATTGCCTGGTTCGGCAACTTGAATGTCCAGGAGCGGAAAAGACTGCAAAAAGTTGTGTACACTGCCCAGTCCATCACCGGCTCTGACCTCCCCACCATCGAAGGGATTTATCGGAGTCACTGCCTCAAAAAGGCTGCCAGCCTCATCAGAGACCCACACCATCCTGGCCACACACACATTTCACCACTGCCATCAGGAAGAAGGTACAGGAGCCTGAAAAATGTAACATCCAGGTTTAGGAACAGCTTCTTCCCTACAGCCATCAAGCTATTAAACACTACAACCTCAAATAAGCTCTGAACTACAATAGACTATTATTATTATTATTATTATTATTATTATTATTATTATTATTATTATTACACTACTAGTGTTTGTTTTTTGAGTGTGTGTATGTGTAGATATATATATATATATATATATATATATAAATATATATATATATGTGTGTGTGGGTGTGTGTACTTGTGAGTATGTGTATATATATATACACACTGAACTTTTTTTTCTCTCGCTTTTATCATATTGTTTACAGTGTACAATGTTTACATATTCTGTTGTGCTGCAGCAAGTAAGAATTTCATTGTTCTATCTGGGACATATGACAATAAAACACTCATGGTTCTTGACCAGTCCTCAGCTATGGTTAACAACAGGGTAAGTGAGTTTCTTCTGATGCCATTGGTATTGCTGTATGTTTGTTCACATGTACTGAGATGCGATGAAACATTTGTATTGTATACCTGTACAGTGTTATGTACTCACTGCGTGCTATCCCGTCAAATCATACAATGCACAAGTACAATCAAGCCATGTACAAGTGTAACAGGAGGTGCAATGAGAAAAATACCAAAGCGCAGAATATAGTGTTACTGCATTATAGTATTACAGTTGCACGGAAGACAAAAATAAATTGCAAGGACTGCAATAAGTAGGTTGAGAGATTGAGACTATACCCTTAGTTAATGAGGGGTCTGTTCATTAGTTTAGAGATACAGCATGGAAACAGACCCATCGGGTCCATGCCAACCAACGATCACCCGTACACTAGTTCTATCCTACACACTAGGGACAATTTACAAAAACCAATTAACCTGTACATCTTTGGAATGTGGGAGGAAACCGGAGCACCCTGAAAAAAACCATGCGGTCACAGGGAGAATGTACAAATTCCGTACAGCCAGCACCCATAGCCAGGATCGAACCTGGGTCTCTGGCGATGTAAGGTAGCAACTCTACAGCTGCCCCACTGTGCCACCCTAAGTCTGATGACAACAGAGAAGAAGCTGTTCCTGAATCAGGTGGTACATTATTTCAAGCTTTTATATCTCTGCCCAACGGGAGAGGGAAGAAGAAGGAATGACCAGGGTGTAAATGATCCTTAATTATGTCGGCTGCTTTCTTGAGGCATCTCTTGAGAGTTGTGTGAATGTCTTGTCTCTCTTCAAAATATTTAATGCTACACACTTAATGTGAATAACACTCTCACCTCTGTCTCATAAAGTGGTGAACTCAAGAGAGTCAAGAGTGTTTTATTGTCCTACAGTATGTCCTAGACAGCACAATTTTTACTTGCAGCAGCACAACAGAATATTTAAACATAGTACTCTGTAAACAATATAATAAACAATAAAAACAATATACACTGGAGAATTGAGCACAGACGGATAGACTATCCTCCCCTTCAGCCTTTCAGATTAGGAGTTAAACTCAGGTCTCAACTTGTTGAAATACAGTGGCTGGCAAATGTATTCATACCCCTTGAACTTTTCCACATTTTGTCACGTTACAACCACAAACGTAAATGTATTTTATTGGGATTTTATGTGATAGACCAACATAAAGTGGCGCATAATTGTGAAGTGGAAGGAAAATGATACATGGTTTTCAAATTTTTTTACAAATAAAAAACTGAAAAGTGTCGCGTGCAAAAGTATCCAGCCCCCTTTACTCTGATACCCCTAAATAAAATCCAGTGCAACCAATTGCCTTCAGAAGTCACCTAATTAGTAAATAGAGTCCACTTGTGTGTAATCTAATCTCAGTATAAATACAGCTGTTCTGTGAAGGCCTCAGAGGTTTGTTAGAGAACATTAGTGAACAAACAGCATCATGAAGCCCAAGGAACACACCAGACAGGTCAGGGATAAAGTTGTGGAGAAGTTTAAAGCAGGGTTAGGTTATAAAAAAATATCCCAAGCTTTGAACATCTCACGGAGCACTGTTCAATCCATCATCCGAAAATGGAAAGAGTATGGCACAACTGCAAACCTACCAAGACATGGCCGTCCACCTAAACTGACAGGCCGGGCAAGGAGAGCATTGATCAGAGAAGCAGCCATGGTAACTCTGGAGGAGCTGCAGAGATCCACAGCTCAGGTGGGAGAATCTGTCCACAGGACAACTATTAGTCGTGCACTCCACAAATCGGGCCTTTATGGAAGAGTGGCAAGAAGAAAGCCATTGTTGAAAAAAAGCCATAAGAAGTCCCGTTTGCAGTTTGCCACAAGCCATGTGGGGGACACAGCAAACATGTGGAGGAAGGTGCTCTGGTCAGATGAGACCAAAATTGAAGTTTTTGGCCTAAATGCAAAACGCTATGTGTGGCGGAAACCTAACACTGCACATCACCCTGAACACACCATCCCCACTGTGAAACATGGTGGTGGCAGCATCATGCTGTGGGGATGCTTTTCTTCAGCAGGGACAGGGAAGCTGGTCAGAGTTGATGGGAAGATGGATGGAGCCAAATACAGGGCAATCTTGGAAGAAAACCTGTTAGAGTCTGCAAAAGACTTGAGACTGGGGCGGAGGTTCACCTTCCAGCAGGACAACGACCCTAAACATACAGCCAGAGCTACAATGGAATGGTTTAGATCAAAGCATATTCATGTGTTAGAATGGCCCAGTCAAAGTCCAGACCTAAATCCAATTGAGAATCTCTGGCAAGACTTGAAAATTGCTGTTCACAGACGCTCTCCATCCAATCTGACTGAGCTTGAGCTATTTTGCAAAGAAGAATGGGCAAAAATTTCAGTCTCTAGATGTGCAAAGCTGGTAGAGACATACCCCAAAAGACTTGCAGCTGTAATTGCAGCGAAAGGTGGTTCTACAAAGTATTGACTCAAGGGGGCTGAATACTTTTGCACGCGACACTTTTCAGTTTTTTATTTGTAAAAAAATTTGAAAACCATGTATCATTTTCCTTCCACTTCACAATTATGCACCACTTTGTGTTGGTCTATCACATAAAATCCCAATAAATTACATTTACGTTTGTGGTTGTAACGTGACAAAATGTGGCAAAGTTCAAGGGGTATGAAAACTTTTGCAAGCCACTGTATATCTTCTGGCACCTTATTGAATATTTTGGTAATTTTTTAACTCGCAGCAGAGTCTCTGGAGTGCATTGTGTTGCTTTTGGAGAGATTTTTTTATTAGGGGGAAAAATTAGACTCAGGAAGTACTTCACTGGTTCTTCTGCAGCACCTTGTCAGTTTGTAAAACACAGCTTTACCAACTCAAGTTCTCTCCTTTCTAAATGCTATTCAGCTTCTGTTTCTGAAGCAACTTAACCACCGGATGATCAAGATACAGTATAAATACATTCAGGATGTAAAAGTCCACTTCCTCACTCTTGTATAACGGTTTGATTATATTAGTGAATATAAATAAAACTATCATACCCACCCTGCCTTTCCTGTGTGATCATTGGCACGACAAGCCAGCACGCTCATTGTAATACTATCAAATAATTTGGAAATAACAAAGCAACATCTACTTGGAAATGTTTATCTTAGACTGATTCATGGAACTCACAACTCAGAATTAATAGCGTGATTTCCACATGATATATTAAGTTGTCATCAGAAGCTGACAGAGATTGGGTATGATGTAAGGTCATTGAATTATTAAAAGATGTTTGTTATTTTCTGTTTTTAGCCAATCTGTTGAGTTTCATTCATTTATAATCCTGATTTCAATGTTGGTAAAATCCCACCCCTAACATTTCCATCAAAAGGACAAACATAATGCCTGATAGACACAAAATGCTGAAGTAACTCAGCGGGACAGGCAGCATCTCTGGAGAGTCGGAATGGGTGACTTTTCGGGTCGAGATCCTTCTTCAGACTGATGCCAAGGGAGTGGGAGGTACATAGATAAGGAAGTGTATAGGTAAGGTGTGAAAACAGGGCAAAGGGAATGAGAAAAAGGAAAATGTAGAATAGATCATTGTTAGTTGGGATAAGACCCCTCCCACCCCAACCATGGACTGTTTGCCCTCCTCCCATCAGGGAGGCGGTACAGGAGCCTCAGGTCTCGTACCAGTAGGATGAGGAACAGCTTCTACAATCATACCGTCGCATTGTTGAACTCGGAGTCCCGCCGATAGATTCCTCCGGTCCCTCCGTCCCCATTGTTTATTATTCTGTATTTTTTTTTATTATTCTGTATCCTCTTTTTTTTTTAAAATTCTATATTGCTATACTACGGACTGACGCAAAACTGCATTTCGTTGTACCCATAATCAGTATTTGTGCAATGACATTAAAGTTGAATTGAATTGAATTGAATTGAATGGAATTGAATTGAATAAGGTAACAACAAAGCAAACAGAGAAAAAATGCAGTCGGAGACAGTACGACTGGCCAGAGAACATGGAAGGGGGAGGGGATGGAGAGAGAGGGAAAGCAAGGGTTATTTGAAGTTAGAGAAGTCAATGTTCATACTGCTGAGGTGTAAACTACCCAAGTGAAATATGAGGTGCTGTTCCTCCAATTTGCACTGGGCCTCACTCTGCCAGTGGAGGAGGCCCAGGACATAATGCCACCTCTGATGTGACAAACCTGAGCTCCTCGATGTCAGAGTTAGGGATTGGGGCTGGGTTGTGCGGTTTGGACTCTATCGTCAGTTGCTTGAGGTGAACTCAAACATATTAGCAATAAGCGTTGTTACAGTTAGACTCAGTGTATTCAATGGAGCCAAGCCTCCCACCTTCTCCTCCTCCTCTAATGTTTACAACATGATTGAACAACTTGATGAACCTTGAATCTAACCTGACAGCGGTGCCCTTCCAGTCAAATTGTCAAGACACGCACATGAACAATATTTACCGTTATGAGATAACGAGGAACATCTGGAGCATTTGCTTACCATACGGCCGCAAGGAATTAATCACGAGAAGAAGGAAGAAGAATAAGGAGGGATGGGATGGTAACAGGGATGGATGTGGAAGGATGGAGGGAGAGAGAAGAAGAGAGGGAAGATTTCTGTACCAAACGAGTCATTCGAGTCCTAAAAGATTCATTTTAAAGTGTGGATTCTAGACTGTAATTTGGCAAAAGGGTTGCATTGAATTCAGCAATCTAATCAGGTATTAAGAGGGGCTTTAACATTTTCTTCAGTATCTCTGGGTAGGCAGGAATTACTGTTCTCCACTGCTGATCATAGTTTGGTGACCTTGACTGGGAGTATGTTCATATATCAAGGGGGAATAATAGCAAAGTGATTTTGTAGTGCAGCTTGTAGAGCCACTGCCTCACATCTTCAGAGAGGCTGTGGTTCATTTATGACCATGGCCACTACTCTGTGGAGTTCGCACATTCTCCCTGTGACTGTATGCAAAGAATAAACAGAGTGTAGAATATTGTGCGGTTAAATGTGAGGCTATCCACTTTGGTAGCAAAAACAGGAAGGCAGATTATTATCTAAATGGCGTCAAGTTGGGAAAAGGAAGTACAACAGGATCTGGGGGTCCTTGTTCATCAGTCTATGAAAGTAAGCATGCAGGTACAGCAAGCAGTGAAGAAAGCGAATGGCATGTTGGCCTTTATAACAAGAGGAATCCAATATAGGAGCAAAGAGGTCCTTCTGCAGTTGTACAGAGCTCTAGTGAGACCACACCTGGAGTATTGTGTGCAATTTTGATCCCCTAATTTGAGGAAGGACATTCTTGCTATTGAGGGAGTGCAGCATAGGTTTACAAGGTTAATTCCCGGGATGGCGGGACTGTCATATGCTGAGAGAATGGAGCAGCTGGGCTTGTGCACTCTGGAGTTTAGAAGGATGAGAGGGCATCTCATTGAAACATATAAGATTGTTAAGGGCTTGGACTCGCTAGAGGCAGGAAACATGTTCCCGATTTTGGGGGAGTCCAGAACCAGTGGCCACAGTTTAAGAATAAGGAGTAAGCCATTTAGAACGGAGACGAGGAAACACTTTTTCCCACAGAGAGTGGTGAGTCTGTGGAATTCTCTGCCTCAGAGGGTGATGGAGGCAGGTTCTCTAGATGCTTTCAAGAGAGAGCTAGATAGGGCTCTTAAAAATAGTGGTCAGGGGATATGTGGAGAAGGCAGGAACAGGGTACTGATTGGGGATGATCAGCCATGATCACATTGAATGGCGGTGCTGGCTCGAAGGGACGAATGGCCTACTCGTTCACCTATTGTCTATTGTCTATTGTTACAGCTATGGAGGAAGTGCAAACAAGTGCAGAGGCTGCAACAAGAAAGACTGCAACAAGACTACATCTGTAGCTTATGATAGGATTGTCCAAGAGTCTGATAACAGCAGGGAAGAAGCTATTCCTGAATCTGGTGGTGGCTTTTGATCTTTTGCACAGCAAGGGAGCGGAGAAGAGGTATGACCAAGTTGTAGGTGGTCCTTCATTGTAGATACATAGTGCTAAGAGTAAATAAGTAGGTCAAGCTGCATCTCTGGAGTACATGGGTGGGTGACTACGTGTATCAACCTAAGACCCGCCAGGCTTTGACCTGTCCCTCCTCACTTCCAGCTTTCATACCCCTCCCCACAATCAGTCTGAAATAGGGTCCTGAACTGAAACATCACCTATCCATGTTCTCCAGAGATGTTGTCTATAAATCAGCATCTGCAGTTCCTTGTTTCTACATGGTCCTTGATTATATTGGCCACTTTCTTGAAGTATGTGTCCATGGAGTTGATAGAGGGGAGGGGGTGGGTGGGTGCGGGGGAGGCTCTCTTGTGTGATGGATTGGGTTATGTCCACAACTCTGCAATTTCTTGCTGTCTTGGGCAATGCAGTTGCCAAACTATGTTGTGATGCATCCTGATTGGATTCTTTCTACAGCGCATCTTAAAATTGGTAAGAGTCTCGAGAGACATGTTTTTAGTCTTCTGAGGAAGCCGAGGCGTAGGTAAGAGACAAAGGAAACAGGAAGCATAATCATTGTTACCACAAATCAACATTGTGTTATGACTGTATGGCAAACCAAATTCCTCGTATGTTGCAATACATACTTGGCTAATAAAGTGTGATTATGATTATGATTAAAAATAGGAAGACTAAAAGATCATCAGATACTTAAAGCATCAGAACATCAGATAACAGCATGAACCTATTGCATCTTTTCTCTCAAGTTGCTTCCATTCTCAGACACTTAGTTGGCAGCCCTCATCTCCGGCCTACCCCAATATCTTTTGCAACTTCCTGTTTAATTTCCTTCAATCTCATTTCAGTCTCACCATAAGACCAAAAGTTGCATAATCAACACATGTTGTCCTTCCTCAGCCACTGTAAGATTGAGTCCAGACAAGAGTTCAGTTCAAATACTGCAAGAATTTGAATAGAACACAAAATGTAGAAGTTAGATAAAACGGGAAATAATCTGCTTACAGTGTGCTCCGGTTTTGAAGCCACCAACAGGGTATTAGGCTACGTAACTCGTGACTACTATACTTCCAACATAAGGACAGCACCTGCTTTTCATGAGGTTATGACAGGTAATAAACTTGTAAGTCTACATTCCAATAAAAGTCAATAGACAATAGACAATAGACAATAGGTGCAGGAGTAGGCCATTCGGCCCTTCGAGCCAGCACCGCCATTCAATGTGATCGTGGCTGATCATCCCCAATCAGTACCCCGTTCCTGCCTTCTCCCCATATCCTCTGACTTAGCTATTTTTAAGAGCCCTATCTAGCTCTCTCTTCAAAGCATCCAGAGAAGTCCAGTTGGGGGGGGGGGGGGGTAAAGTGGAAACAACTGCTGGAAGATGATAAGCAGGAATATAAAGACTGCAACCTTTGTGTTAAATACAAAGAATACCACCAGAGTCTGTCCAACCTTTCTTCGTTCCGGGTATCCCTGCGAACAAATTCTTTCCTCATACACCTATGATTCAGATGTTGCTCCACTTTTTAAGTGGTTAATTACCCCTGAACATGCAAAGTTTTATCTTTACAGCCAGAGGTAACTTATCCACCACATTTTTTTCCATTGAACTAATTGTTCTTAATCAAATACTGAAAGTGTTTGTTTTAACTATAGTTCATATTTTCAGCATCAACCTCTTATTGCCTGCTGGTTCAAAAAGTACCATAAGGAGATACAGCATTTTGAGATTTGATTGAGAGATGACTTTGGTTCACTTAAGTTACTAATACAAGGTTAACTTTAGCATACAATAATGTTAACTTCTGAAGTTATATTGCTTACAATGTACTGTGTTCTGTTGTGCTGCTGCAAGTAAGAATTTCATAGTTCTACTTGGGACATATGACAATAAACCATTCTTGACTCCAAAAAATCATTTGAAGTATCAGTTGGAAACATCAGGTATTCTCTCACTGGATAGAATATGGATTGATTTTTGTTCTTCTTTCTGCTATTTCAGCTACAATGCAATGGGTAGCCATGAGACATGTCTTTTGAGAGTTTAGATCTATCTGGTAATAACTGATCTAAACTCCCATAAGACATACCTAATGGCTATCCATTGCATAGTAGCTACGGCAGGCAAGGGGAGATTATGGGAGCCTTGACGAGATCTTTTTGTCTTCTTTAGCCACAGGCAAAGTCCTAAAGGACTGGACGGTAGCTCACATTGTTCCTTTATTTAAGGAAGAAGGAATCCAGGGAATTTAGGCTGGTGAACCGCATGTTAGTGATAGGGAAACCATTGGAGAGGACTCAATGCAATAGGATTTAGTCCCATTTGGAAGCGAATGTGTTAATTAAGAACTGTCAGCATGGGTTTGTACATAGCACATTCTGTTTTACTAACTTGCTCGAGTTTTTTTGAGGTGATGAATGTTGTCGATGAGGGTAGGCCAGTGGATGTTGCCTACATGTTGTCTGGATTTTAGTAAGGCATTTGATAAAGTCCACAATGGTAGGCTGAAGCACAAGATTAAGATGCATGGGATTAACTGTGATTTAGTCAGATGGATTCTGAACTGGTTTACTGATAGAAGACAGAGGGTTGCAGTGGAACGACAATATATAGGCTGGGGATCTGTCACCAGTGGAGTTCTGCAGTGATCTCTGCTAGGATCTCTACTGTTTGTAAATTTGCAGATGACTCCAAGATTGCTCGGGTCATGGACTGCACAGAAAGCTGTCAAGATATGCAGCGGGATAAAGATCTTTGGGAGATCAACTGAAAGAGAAAATATCCTATTCGTGGCATGACCCTTAATAGCATTAATCTTCAAGGGGATCTTGGGTCCAAGTCTATAGCTCCCCCAAAATGACAAACACAAGTAGATAGAGTAGTAAAGAAGGCATGAGGTATTCTTGCTTTCATAGGTCAGGACATAGAGTACAAGAGTCAGGAAATCATGTTGCAGCTTTATAGGACTTTGATTAGGCCACTTTTGGAGTGTTGCATGTTGTACTGGTTGCACAATACATAAAGGATATGGAGGCTTTGGAAAGGATGCAGAGCAAGTTTAACATGATGCCTGGATTAGTGGGTATTAGCTACAGCGAGAGTTTGTACAGACTTGGATTGTTTTCTCTTGAATGTAGGAGATTGCAGGAAGACTTAAAAAATATATGAGAGACAGATTGGGTAGACGTTCAGATCCTTTTCCCCCAGAATCGAAAAATCAAATACTAGAGGGCATAGCTTTAGGGTGAGAGGGAATGTTTAAAGGAGATGTGTGGTGCAACTTTTCTTTCAAACACATAGAGAGTGGCGAGTGCTTGGAACAGACTGCCGGGGGTGGTGGTTGGGACATATACAGGGCTCGAAATTAACAGTTGCCCGGGTGCCAATGGCGACCTAAAGTCCCGCCGGGCACCCTAAAAGCCATGCCATTTTGCCCGGCTTGGCAAGCACCCGGGACACCTATTGTTCAACTCTGAGCGGGCCCCCCTCTCTATCTCTCTCTCTGTCACTCTCCATATCCACCCGCCATCCATGTCCGGGCCGTTGGGTCTCCGCTCTCCGCCCGCTCCTCATCTGCCGGTATGGCCGGCCGCCCTGCACATGCGCACTGCCACAGCAACTGATCAGCACCAGGCACTTTCTCCTTCCCTTTGCATTGTGGGAGATATGGCCGCCATTGCTGTCTCGCCGCGACCGCTGAAAACCAACGCAGAATCACTCCCTGGAGCTGGAGTAACTCCCTGGAATAATTCTTGCTTCTTGGTTTCCTGGTCCTCCAAAAATATTCAAAATGGAATTTAAACTGGAGTGGACCCTCCACCACCAAACTCCAAACTCTGAAAAATAACAGCCTATTGCACTTTATCTGTTTATTTATTGTGTATATAAATGGTCTATGGTATATAGATGCACTGAACCTTTATCTCCTGTTCTGTATTATGTTTACATGTTCTGTTGTGCTGCAGCAAGCAAGAATTTCATTGTCCTATCTGGGACACATGACAATAAAACTCTCTTGACTCTTGACTTGGACTTAAGCAAAAAAGGGTTCTTAGGAAAAAAAAGCTACCTTAAATTTAGTTGCATCTGGTTGGGTAACTATGGTAGGGTGAAGACTATTCCATGCTTTAATTGTGCGGGGGAACTCCATGGAGCAGCCAGCATCTCTGGATAGAAGAAATTGGGTGACGTTTTGGGTTGAGACCCTTCTTTAGATTTCCTCTGGTTGTAGTGTTTTTAGTTTAATTTAAAGATACAGCATGGAAACAGGCCCTTTGGCCCACTGAGTCCACGCCGACCACCGATCACCCGTACACTAGTTCTATCCCACACATTAGCGACGTAAATCAAGAGTCAAGAGTGTTTTATTCTCTCATGTCCCAGTTAGAACAATGAAATCCTTACTTGCAGCAGCACTACAGAATATGTAAACATAGTACTCTATAAACAATGTTATAAACGAGAAAACAAAACAGTGTATATTTATATATGAATATATATATTTATGTGTGTGCGTGTGTGTGTATAATATATATACCCACACACATGCACACACAATTTCCCTCCTGGGATTAATAAAGTTCTATCTCTGGACAAAAGGAAAATATTACATTTTGGGTTGGGTCTGAAAAAGGTTCCTGCACACCTTTGGAATGTGGAAGAAAACAAGAGCACCCGGAGAAAACCCATGCAATCAAAGGGAAAAGGAGCAAACTCCATTCAGACAGCACCCATATTCAGGATCAATTCCGGGTCTCTGGCACTTTCAGGCAGCAACTTTATGGCCAATGTACTGCCCCATAGTCTTGAACTGAATTAAAACATACAGTAGCTGTAAAGGGGGACATAGCGTCACTTAGAGATTTAAGACCGAAAATTGATATTTCTTTATTTTTAGTAACCAAAGTTATCAACGTATAATTTTGTGTGTGTTGGAAAACAAAATATAGTGGCACAGCTGGCGGACTTGCTGCCTCACGCGCCAGAGATCTGTGTTCGATCCTGTCCTCGGATACTGTCTGTGTTGAATTTGCACATTCTCCCTGCAAGCGTGTGGGTTTCCTCCCACATCCCAAAGATGCATTGGCTTTGTAGGTTAACTTGTCTCTGTAAATTTGCCCCTAATGTGTAGGGAGTGGCTGATGAAAGTGGGATAACAGAACTTGTGTGAATCGGTAGACAAAAATACTGGAGAAACTCAGCGTGTGAGGCAGCATGTATGGAGCGAAGGAAATAAGCGACGTTTCAGGTCGAGACCCTTCTTCAGACTGATGTAAGGGTGGGGGGGGCGGGAAGAAGAAAGGGAGAGGCGGAGACAGTGGGCTGAGGGAGAGCTGGGAAGGGGAGGAGAAAGCAGGGACTACCTGAAATCGGAGGTCAATGTTCATACCGCAGGGGTGTAAACTGCCCAAGCGAAATATGAGGTGCTGCTCCTCCAATTTACGGTGGGCCTCACTCTGGCCATGGAGGAGGCCCAGGACAGAAAGGTCGGATTCGGAATGGGAGGGGGAGTTGAAGTGCTGAGCCACCGGGAGATCAGGTTGGTTATTGTGAACCGAGCGGAGGTGTTGGGCGAAGCGATCGCCAAGCCTACGCTTGGTCTCACCGATGTAGAGCAGCTGACACCTAGAGCAGCGGATGCAATAGATGGTTGGAGGAGGTGCAGGTGAACCTCTGCCACACCTGGAAAGACTGCTTGGGTCCTTGAATGGAATCAAGGGGGGAGGTAAAGATACAGTGTAGCATTTCCTGCGGTTGCAAGGGAAAGTGCCAGGAGAGGGGGTGGTTTGGGTGGGAAGGGACAAATTGACCAGGGAGTTACGGAGGGAGCGGTCTCTGCGGAAAGCCGACAGGGGAGGATATGGGAAGATGTGGCCAATGGTGGGATCCCGTTGGTAGACAAAAAAGCTGGAGAAAATCAGCGGGTGAGGCAGCATCTATGGAGTGAAGGAATGGGTGACGTTTCGGGTCGAGATCCTTCTTTAGACTGATGTCGGGGGGGGGCGGGAAAAAGAAAGGAAGAGGCAGAGACAGAAAGCTGTGGGAGAGCTGGGAATGGGAGGGGAAGGAGGGAGAAAGCAAGGACTACCTGAAATTGGAGAAGCCAATGTTCATACCGCTGGGGTGTAAACTACCCAAACGAAATATGAGGTGCTGTTCCTCCAATTTGCAGTGGGACTCACGCTGGCCATGAAGGAGGCCCAGGGCAGAAAGGTCGGATTCAGAATGGGAGGGCAAGTTGAAGTGCTGAGCCACCAGGAGATCAGGTTGGTTATTGCGAACTGAGTGGGTGTGTTGTGCAAAGCGATCGCCAAGCCTGCGCTTGGTCTCACCGAGGTTGATCATATGCTGAATAATCCAACCACATTTTTGTTTGGAAGTGGAAAGAAATAATAGAAATTGCATTCATTGCAACGTGTATAAAGAGTTGAGATACTGTATTATAATTTTGCTGCATGTCATTGTGGTATATATCATCTATTGATTGGTGAATATGCTTAGATTGTGACTTTATTTGAAGCAGAAATAATATGTGAATGCTTCATTGAGCATAATTCCAACTGGTAACTACGCACTTCGTCCGAGCAAATTATCCCACGCGTCATGCAAGCCATCTTAAATAACCAACTAAACTGTCACTTGGCAACCTAAAAAGTTGCCTAGGTTGCCCGGCTGGAAACAGAGAAAAAAAATTAAGTGAGAGCCCCGATATTCAATAGCAGCATTAAATAGACTTTTTAAAGGGCAATATGGATTAGCAGGTAATGGAGGGATATGGATTATGTGCAAGTAGATAAGAGTTGGTTTGGCATTATGTTGGGTACAGGCATTGTGGGCCAAAGGGCTGTGTTGTTCTATGTTCTAAATGGCAAACATCTGAAAATTGTTCATTTTCAGTTTTGTAACCACGACTACTCACACTTACTAATTTCGATTCAATACCTTGTTGCTGAATTTTAATGCAGCCAAGGGGCCACAATTCACTATCTTCTGTATTGAGGGAACAGGGCACAGCAGCTGATCTAGAATCTTGGACTAATAATCCAGAAACAAATTCCAATACAGCAGCCAATTGGAGGCCAAATGCAAGTCTAAAGCATACAGTTAATGGCGAGATCCATAACAGCTTGTGTACAGAGGGATTTTGGGGTACTAGTCCATAATTCTGAAAGTGGCAGCACAGTAGATCAAGTGGTAAAGAAAGCATGTCGTATGCTTGCCTTCACAGATCAGTGCATTGAGTGCAAGAGTTAGGAAATGATTCACAAGACTTTCTTTAAGCTGCATTTGGAGTACAGTGCGCAATTCTGGCTTGCCCAATTACAGAAAGAAAATGAATGGGCAAGGGAGAATGTCAGCCTTTTTACCCCAGGGTGGAAATGTAAAAGACTGGGGTGCGTAACTTTAAAGTGAGAGGGAAAATTTTAAAGGCGATGTCAGGGCAAGTTTAAAAAAATAATTAAATTGGTGGGTGCCTGGAACACATTGCCAGGGTGATGGTGGCAGCTGATACAGTAGTGGCATTAAAAAAAAGTTTAGATAAGCACATGGATATGCACGTATTGGAGGGGTATGGATCACAGATAGCAGAGGAATTTAGTTTTACTTGGCATCATATTCACCATGGACATTGTGGGCTGAGGGGCCTGTTCATGTGCTGTGCCATTCAAGATTCAATTTAATTGTCACATGTACCAATTAAGGTACAGTGAAATTAGAGTTTAAAATATTCTATGTTCTAATGAAGTGGACCATTTGAAGAACTTAAAATTTGTTTGTATGTTTAACTAAGCTTGGAATGAATGGTTGCATGATACTGTTCAATTATCTTCTTTCCTAGGACTTTTAAGAAAACAGAAGATTTCTCAGGAAAGAAAATAACTGGTCAGTTCTGTATTATTTTGATTGAATAGGCACTGTCCGGATTTTAATTAGTTTGAGAGGGCAGGGAGAGTCATTAGATAATGTCTCAGGAAGGGTTTAGTAAACCATTTGGTTTCCTCCTGCAACGCATTTACCCAATCTTCCAAGGTTTCTGAATTAATCGAGTGTAACCCATATTGTTGTTTAGTGGTTATAGCACGTCATTAATAGGGTCTTGAAACAGAAATGAACACCAAGATGTACACATCACTTAAGAAATACTTTATTACTTTTGTGTAACATGCAATTTACATTGCAGTACAATTGCACAAAAACCTTCCAGAAGATAGAACAGCATAAAAGTTCAAAATACATTCATTTCACGGTCTCATTGATTCATAAATGAAATGGTAAATTTACAGATTTTTACTAGATAAAAGTACATTGTGCTTTTACAGCCATAGTTATTAAAAAAATACATTCATGTCGGAAACATAATTATTTTAAGATACATTTGTTAAAAAATTGATGTGGATCAGGGTTTCTAAATGTGACAGCAGTAGTGTATGTCTGGCAGATTTAATTACAAATATGGAAAGACATTCCAAGTAGTATTACCATAAGCATTTTAATGAATATCAATGGGATGGTGTAGACCTCAAATTACTTATTTACTAATCATTAGTAACTTTGGATAAAACTGATCTTGGATGAAAATTTGAAATTACACCCAAGTTAAGAGGAACTATGGGCTCCATATGCCAACTATGGTGACTATCAGCCAAGTATCAGTCCGGCCTGCAAGGAAGCCCATAGGGAATTTTGCTGCCTTATTCTAACAACAAATTTGTATCACTCCACAGCACATTCTCAACTGCCTGCACTATCTCCAGCCTCCATAGTAACGTTTTGACTAGTCGAAACATTACTCGGTATGTCATATATTTTGTTTCCTTTAGCACACTAAAGATACTGCTTCAGAATAAAAGTTACATTAATATAACATTAGAATAGTACTCTGCACCTGAGAAGCGTGTGCGTGCGTGTGTGTAAAAAACTATATTACTAAATAAATGCCCCATTCACCAAACCAGAGAATGATCACAATTGCAACAACACAGATTTTCACTTCTAGTGATAAATAGTTGCAAGGGATGTGTTTATTATGAACATCCACCAGTCCTGGATGAGCCAGTACTGCTTTACCCGAACCATTAGTGACATTGAGCAGAATTCATCATCACCGATTTGAAAGACCTGAACATTTTCTGTCACATTGCACCACAAATATAAGGAGCAACACTTCAATTTCAGTTCATCCGATATCTATCGCAGGCCTGTAAGTTAATCTCAGTATTTATTTATTCCTCTCTCTCAAGCCTTGCAAACTAAAGCATGCAAATATATTTTGGTTCAAGTCCTAGTGTCTAATTGTCTTACAGTTTAACAATTACATTTTGACAAAGTGAAGAAAAATTACACATTATTCCTGTAATTAGTTAAAACTTCAGTGATTAAAAATATCCTACCCACAGGTCACGAAACCCATAGCAAGGTTTCATATTGTTATTCATACATCCTTAATTAAATTAGCATCCAAACGATATTGCCATGTTAATTATTAAATAAAGCTAAGAGTACAAATTGATAGCAAAATACACTTGGGTAAAATTTCAGAAATGAGCAATAAACCAGTAAATTCAGTAAAAAATGGGCAGATTATTGAACAAAGGAAGATCAAATTAAATCACAGAGAATATGCAGGAGAAGGACTCTTGCAACTCACCCCATTCCCACTGCACTACACCAAAACTCCATTTTGGATTATTTCAGTGAAATCCATCACCATGAAGAGAAATGAATTCCATTAGTTTCATTTCAGACCATAAATATCAAAAATCTGATGGCTTATTACTTTGTTCTCTTATAATGAAAGATATTTTAACTTCTCATTTTCATGTGTTGCTCTGGTTTCAAGTTCCTAAAAATGTTTATAGTTCCACCTTTGGGTCGGCAGAAATCAGGACAATTCCACCATGTTAGCACCTCATTGTTGCCTGCTTGCAACTCAGCCAACAATAAAACATGCTTCTCACAAAAAAAAAGAATCGTATCACTCTGACACCACATGAGATTGAATTGTCTCGCATTAACTTTCAACAGGACAGCCAACTCTGCATGGCGGTCAATAGTTTTGCTCTTGAACATCAAGGGATCCCACAGAACACTGTGCCATGAACCAGCTTAAGGCATATCAACATTAGAAAAGAGTTGGGAGGAGAATTGGTGCAACTTATTTTTATATAAAGCCTCTATTATCTTCTGCTGAAATTACTGGAGATGCATGTGCATTTATAAAACTTGGAAAGAGGCTATTCAACCCATGGTACCCCTTGCAATTCTCAGTAGGAACTTTTCAATTAGTCCAACCACCCATATTTCGAGTAGTACTTCAAATGTTTCCACTTCAAGTATCCTGTTCATTTGCCTTTAAAAGTTATAACTGAATCAGCTTTTGCCATTTATTCAGGCAGAACAACTTTCTGCATGAAATAGTTCTCATTTCAACAATGTTGTCAGGGGCAGATATGTTTGGCATTTAAGAGGCTTTTGGATAAGCACATGGATATACAGGAATTGGAGGGATATGGATTATGTGCAGGCTAAGAGTTTGTCAGCATTATGCTCAGCACAGATATCGTGCGCTGAGGGGCCTATCCCCGTGCTATACTGTTCTATGTTCTATGTACCATAAATCTATTGTCTGGTTCTCAGCCTCTCCTGCTATCTTCATTTCTTCCTTTGCCACAAGTGGAAAACTTCTCCATATATAGTCTATCAAACCCCCTCATAAGAGGAAGACTCATCGTGGAAATTAAAGGGTCTCGACTCAAAACATCACCTATTCCTTTTCTCCAGAGATGCTGTCTGGCCCACTCAATAACTCCAGCTTTTTGTGTCTGTCTTCTGGGAATTCAATCTCTGTTTAATTTAATTTGGCGACTTGCATGACAATAACTGCTATGTCATTTTCCCTACTAAGGTAATATAGTTCCATTCACCTCCATGAAATCATTCGGCTATTTGACATTGACCAGTCCAGCCAAATACAATTATAAGTATTAAGGTAACAGGGCAGAGTCATTTAATATTTCTATTTATCATCTATTAATTCAAACAAGACAATGTAATGGTCATCAAACTGGAAACTTAGCACATAACCAGATAATTCAAATGTTCTTATGGTTTGATCTGTCTAGTAGTTTTGGTGTCCAATCTAGTTGAAGGAAGCTGAGCTTTAAGTAATTGAAATGAGAAAAATAATTTATAATCCCAGGATCCTGAAGATTTAAATAATGCTTCAAGATTTGAAATCAAGGTTTCCATCCTTAATTCTCCATGTCCAGGAGCTGCTAGAATTGGAAGCAGGAGCGCATTTTAGATCAATTCCAGAATCTGGGATTTCAAAGTCAGGAGAAATAGGATATCCATTTTGCTTCACCAGAGAGTAACTTGCGACCTGGATCTGCCAATAAGAAACAAGTCAGTTAAAGACATTTTTATTTACAATCCACGCAGAGTTAAAACATGTCATACATATATGTTGAATTGACTTTACTGAATTGTCAACAAAGGTTTTTGGAACGGAGGGTCAGGTCTGGACTGTTTGACCCACTGAATTTGTGTTGCCATTCAATTAGGTAATTGTTTGTCTGTAATCTTACTCTATATACTTGCGATTGCTCCATTTTCCTTATTTATGTTGGTACATAAATATTTAACCAAATTCAAATTTAAGTGCAACTATTGTCTTGATCTCAGTCTTGATCCCAGTCTGAAGAAGGGTGTTGACCCAAAACGTTGCCTATTTCCTTCGCTCCAAAGATGCTGCCTCACCCGCTGAGTTTCTCCAACATTGTCTAGTCTTGATCTCAAATGTCATTTTCACGAGAGTTCCAAACTTTTGCCACACTTTTCCCGTATAAATGTCACCCAATTTTAATCTAACAGATATTTTTATGATCTGCCCTCTTTTTTCATGTTCCTCAACCAGTAGAAATAATTCCTCTCTATCTGCCCTATGTAATATTGTGAAAACTTTGATCCAAAGTTCATTTTCTAAGTTCCAAGTAAAACAACCATATATAATTATAGAAAATCATTTCAGTGCACTCTCAAAGTCAATATACACTTGGTAAGAGCAGAAGCAAATACCTCCTGCTTGGTGCTGCTTGACCACCCCCAAGAAGAACAAGTCGAAAAACCTACCCGTAACATTTAGTGGCAATACCATTGTCGCGTTCTCCACCTTCAACATACTGAGGATCACCACTGATAGAAACTCAACAGTGCCAGCCACATAAATACTTTGGCTACAAGAACATGTTGGAGTTGGGTATTCTGCAGCAAATGATTCACCTCCAGCACATCCAAGTTCATTCCTCCACCTACATGGCACATGAAAGTCTTCAGTAGCTTAGATGAGTGCATCACCAACAGCTCACAAGAAGCTTAATACCATCCAGGAAAAAGCAACCCACTTGCTTGGCTTCTTCTATCATCCTAAATATTTATTTGTTCCACCATCAGCACAGTGATGCTACATGTTCAGTCTACTAAAGGCACTGCTGTTACTTGCTCATGTTACCCTGACACCATCTCCCAAACCCGCTCTCAACCATCCGGAAGGACATGGGGAGCACTGGCATGGAAATACCACTTCCACCAGATTCCATCTTTCCTACACCAACTTGTAAACCATCCTGACTTTGAAATATATTGCTGGCCTTTTATCATCGTTGGATCCAAATCGTGGAATTGCATACTAACAGCACCAAGGGCCAAGTACCTTCACTACAATTACCAGGACAATTCAAGAAGGTGGTTCATCAACACTTTTCCAAAGGATGTGTAGTTAATGCTAAGCTGGTCAGTGATATTCAGACCTCAAAAATGAATAAATAAAGTCAATTTTTAACACGTTAAGTACCCATTACACAAGTTGAAGCCCTCAGACCTTCCATTCTCTCCTGCAAATAGCAGTTGTTGCTAAATCAATTGTTAATTTTGCATAAGTGATTGATAAATACTTATTAACCAAATGTAAAGTAATTGGAGCAATATGAGGCAAATGGAGCTGAGCCGCAACCTGCCACATATAATGAAGAGCATTTATACGCGCTAACAAAGTCAACCACAAAGGTGACACCTGCAATAATTTCAGCCATTCTGTGTAATACAATAGATGTGGAATATTTCTGAGCCTCATTTATGCAAATAAAACTAATGGATATATCTCTTTCAACTACTTAAAATAAAAAAGAAGTCCATTGTGGTGTGAAATGGGAGAAGGGTATCAATTGACAAAAGACTACACATTTGATACACTGTCAATTAGTCACATGAATAATATTTGATTTCAGCCTTAAACTCAATATTGCTGTCAAATTACAGCCATTAACTTGCTTTAATTTCTGCGGAAACAAAGCTTAGCATTCCAAATTACTGGAGATATTACCTATTATGGTTTAACTGTAAATAATTGCATGAACAGTGAAAAGGAAATGGTAAATAGTAGGAACTGAATGAGCGCTCCTTGGGGAAAAAATAAACTTACCAGATTACTGATTCCTGTGGCCACCTGGCCAACTGTAGCTCTACGCACATCATGGACAATCAGACACTCGCCACTGAATGTGTGTATTCTGGCCTCAACTCCTTCAATAGAAAATTGCAGAATTTAGTCTTGAGGACCAGGTTTCAGCTGTTCGGACAAGTTATAACTAAATCTCCAAGGAAAGCTACAAGATGAATTAGCACATCAATAAGCTTGTGCATTAGTGGGTTAGAGTTCAATATTTTCACACTGGTGGTTCCTGCAGATGCTGTTACTTGGGTTCTGATTGGTGCTGAACAAGAGGGGACAGATTTCTAGTTCTCAGTGGAATGGGAGCGCTTCAAAAAAGAAAATCACTCTAAGAAGCACATAATAGGCTGTTCACCTGGGAACCCTGATGTTATGCAAGAGACAGGTAGGATAGAAAAACAGGTATTAGACAATCCAGCTGTTATTTACCAGCAGAAAGCCCGGAAGCCAGATGCCAACACCAGATTAGAACCTATGTTTATATATCATTTTCCAAAGTACAGCCCTGCACAGCACTCTAATGTCACTGCCATGATGAAGATCCCTCCCTTCTTAACAGAACTTCCCTCAGTTCAGCAATAACATTTAGACTTTAACCATTTACTTATACACTCCTGACAAAGGAATGTCTACAACAATGCAAAACTTCTGGCAGATTTGCTGTTGGTCACTCTGCATTTATGCCATGATTAATATCACTGCCATGATGAAGATCATTCCCTTCTTAACAGAACTTCCCTCAGTGTTCAGATTAATATCACCATCTCCTTTCTATGGTCTACAATGTCAACTATGTTGCACTTGGTGAAACTTGTAGGGTTCTATTGCTCGAGTGCACAATTTTTCAATTAGGAGCTCTTAAACTTATTTCTCCCCATTTGTTTTTGCTCACCATTAAAGAGGCTTGGCATATCTTGCTGGTGATCTAGTCGTTGACTGAGGCTAAAGCTGGTGCTAAGTCCATCTGTATGACTGTTCCATGACATTGAGTGAATTCCAGAACTGTAGTTGCCACTTAGACTGGGCATTCCCTTTTGGGAATCCTATTAAAAAAAAAAGTATATTCCAGGTGAAAGATCAGTTGTATCACCAGAACTTCTTAACATTAACCACCATCATAACATTCATTAAAAACATGTTTTGGACTACTACTTCCTCTTTGGCACCAACATGCTAATTGACCAGTAGAAACTATATTAGGCTGCTATTTGAACATTTGATTGAATAACTAATTGAAAGATACAGCAAGGAAATAGATCCTTTGGCCCACCCAGTCTACACTGACTATTGATTACCCATTCACTATAGTTCCATGTTTCCCATCCACTTTCTACACATTGGGGACAATTTACAAATAACAATTACCTATTGGGTTGTGGGTGGAAACCAGAGGACCTAGGAGGAAACCCATACAGTCACAGGGACAATATGCTTCTTCTTCTTGCGTATGGCATGCACAGCCTAAAGGTGTAGGACAACTTGTTATATTTGATCTTATTTGATTGTGCACGCCGGGTTGATTGCATTCGTCGAAACAGGGCGGACCATGTGAAGGTTGCAATCATCCACCTCCGACAATATGCAAACTCCCTACATTCAGCACCCGAGGTCAGGATCGAACCCAGATCTCTGGTGCTGATGGCAGCAGCTCAATCAGTTGCACCACTGTACTACCATTATAAGTTTCTCTTTTTCCCCCTAATAGCAGTAGCCTGGAATGGCTACTGTATCACTGAAGATTTGCTTACCAAGGATGAGCAATTTCAGTTATGCATATGGTGGGAGCTTTTAGGAAGGATATTCTACCCTCCCATTTTCATACATTATCACATTTATCCCTCCATGAATTCTTAAAATAAATCTTGTGCTATTCACACACTTCTTGACATCAGTTTATTTCAATATAAACTCCTTTGTCTCCGTTTGTTAATTAATGCTCTTTCTCTCACCATAGACGCTGTCTGACCTGCTGAGCGTTTCGACTATTTATTTTTCATTCTGAATAATTGGTTATTTAATCTGCTCCTGGAATTTTCCTTAACAATCTCATAAAATGTTTTCCCTGATCTTAACTCCCCATCCGTAACAGGACACAAGATCAACCAGTTAACTTGCATTGATACATAGATTTCGATATTGTCACTGTTCTGGTTGGTTACCCTTGCCAATAAACATAGGGAGCGATAATGTGATAGGCCTGTTCAGTATGGCAATGTATTATTGGTTATACCTTGTCGTAGTCATCCATTATGCTATATGCATCGCTGCTTAATACATCCAGTATGTGATCCTCCAACTGTTCAGGGAATACTTGCGATAGGTTATAAAGTAAAAATTCTGAAACAGAATTCAATAGAATCAGATTGTTAAAATTGCTGCAGATATCATTGAACTACTAGCTTCAAACACATTCAGGATAAATTGATCTCAGCTATTGTTTGCTCGCCAACACCAACGTGACGATGGAAAAATCTGGATCATAGTTATTTCAAAAACAGAACATAGCTGGTTAGTGAGTTAGAGTTCATGGGTCTGTCAATTCTATTCTCTGCTGTATTAGGGTGGCGCTATACAATGGCAGCCTCGCCAACAGTCCGTCTCATCCTTTTTCCTCTTTTGTTGTTTTTAGTCTGTTGTTAAATGTATATTTTAGTGTGTCTTTAGTTTTGTATCATGTGGGGGGTGGGGGAAACTTTAAAAAAAAATCTCTTTCCTCGACGGAGATGCGACTTTTCCCGTATCGTATCTCCGACCACGCTGCGGCATAACATCGTGGAGCTGGTGGCCTCTTGCTGAGGATCGACTTCGGGAGCTCTAACCGTGGGAGCCTGCGGACTTAACATCGTAGAGCTTGCTCTCCCTTGGTTAGGGACCGACTTCGGGAGCTCCAAGCCGCAAGAGCTTCGATCGCCCCGATGCAGGAGCTTTGATCGCCCCGACGCGGGAGCTTCGAACGCCCCGATTGCAGATGTTTCGACTGCCCCATCCGCAGGAGAATAAGGAGGAAAGAAGATTAGACTTTATTGCCTTCCATCACAGTGAGGAATGTGGGGGAGCCGCTGCGGTGGATGTCTATGTTAACTTTTATGTAGTTGTGTAACTGGTTTCTTTTTTGGCATGACTGTATGGCAAATCAAATTCCTTGTATGTTTTCACATACTTGGCTAATAAATTACAATACCATACAATTATTTCTTCATTTTTCTAAACAAAAAAGAAAGTAATTACTCCCTGAAGGGGACCGAAACCATTCCCATGCCTTTTTCTGCACTATTTTGCAATTCAGCATGAGACAGTTCCATTTTCACAACGTTTCTACACTATTTTGGCATCTCCTTGAGGGAAGTTTAGTTTGAGGGAAATTATGACTCAAGACCATCTCTTACACTGTAAGAGCTGCCCTGGCAGAGTATTAATGAACTGCTCACCAAGCTTGTTCTGAAAATGAAGTTTGTATTCATGAAATTTTAACATGAAATGTTAAGATCACTGAAAGAGAATAATCGCAATGTAGCACACAACACAAATGCTCAATGAATTTGTCAATTTAGCATTCCATAAACATTTAAATGCTTGCAATCATAACAAAATAATTTCCTGCTCATTACTTCAAAAGCCAGAAGCAGAATAAAGTACCTTTTTGCAGGTTCCCATATTCCTCTACAAGTTTCTTCTCCGTTTCATTGTTCTGAAATGAAGACAGTGACATCAGTGGTGAAGGAATAGATAAAACCTTCTCATCACTGAAAGGTTTCGTTGCTTCTGGGAAATGAATATCATCATCTTGCAAATGCAACTGGTCAAAGTTACAGGCCAATTTGATGCAATTTTTGGGTTTTCTTCGGTAGATTTGTGGTGAATTTTTCTCAGTTAGAGGCTTGACCGCATTCACATTGAGTGGCTCTCTCTTCGGGAGGCAATGTTGGTGCATGTTCGAGTCCACAGCAGCTGACACAGTTTCTGATCGACGAGGCCAGCCTTTCTTGGTGTCCGATACAGCATTCTGATGTACCTGGACTGGGGTCACTACACTCTTATTGTTGCCATCCTCCGACTTGGCAGCACAACTCACTTTCTGAACATGATTACTCTGAGGAGTTGCCTTATTTCCTGCAATAGAAACCAAGGAGAAATTTTAAAAAAATCAGCGTTGCAAAACAAACAACGCATCACTGCCATCCAGCCTTGAATTGGATGCAACACTTTCTTTTAGACCAACAATAGCAAGTCACATTTGCTGAATTTCACATAATGAAGAGGACCTCTTCCCAGGTTACCGGTTGACCAGGGGACATTTGAATATGTTTTAACACAAGTATAGAAATGAGGTATGCACAGAAATGAACTCCAATAAAGCCATACTAATTAACAGTGGACTGTATATTTAATTACAACAAAATTATTCTAGCTGAAGTGTGCTGTCCAAACGTGACTGGCCAAAGACCACCAGGACATTGATCCCCATTGTTGAGACTTCAATTTTTAAGTTGGATCAACTGTTGATACAAAGTTATCCGATCCAGAATGTCTAAAAAGACATTTAAGCATTCTGGTAACCGTATCATCTGAAAGGAATTATGTTTATGAAATACCTGCTGATTTTTTTTTAATTACAGATTGGATGAAGGTCTTTATTCAGGAATGAGGTGAAAATAAAAGGTCTCTAAAATTAACCCGATATCTTATTCCCAACAGCAGATCAACTTCCTGTTGTAGTTGTGCGACATCGCCCCTTATTCAGGAGTAAGTTTCCCAGATATGCTAGTGTGACAGCGCACTTAATGTCTGCAGCAAAGCAAATCATAGGTGTAGACCTGAGTCAATGAAGAATAAAGCTTTGATCTTTTACTCATTTACAGTTAGGAAAGGTATAAGATTTTCAACCTGTGGATCAGAACATAGCTCACTCATCTCTGAAAGAATTGCCAGTTACTGATAGAACTTGACCTGAGGTTTTGGCGTTTAGTTGTCGATTCTGCGGTTTCTTTTGCCATAATACAGCATTATTGGACAAAACATTCTGTTGTAAATAAAGGAGAGGCTTTTGAGTCAATGGCTCAACTTACGTTGTCTTAATGATGTCAAAGCTCTGTTCACTGCTGCACGCAATTCAGATGCCGTAGCTCTTTTCCTTTGGTCTTTCACTAAACCGGCCCTGATCACATTAGCTGTGAGGGGGCTGCATGTGGGTGGTATTTCATTCACTGGGGGATCCTGTTTCACAATCTGCGAAGAAAGCAAAAGGCAATCCATTGGCAATGTATCTTCGCATTCACGTCCATAGACTGCTGAAGTAATTAATTACACAAATATTATAAATGAGTACATATTTACTGCATTAACAACGTATCTCACCAGAAAGAGGTGAATGGAGTTCCTACGTTTAATTGTGCCTTCAACAACTCTTGTGTAATAGAAAATATGCATGGCATGAATCCCCACTTTCAATGCTGCATGGAATGAATCCCACTTCTGTGCGTGATAGGCAGGATTTTGGACATTAATCAGCCCTGGGTATTATTTTCAATGGGCTGCTGCAATACTGAAAACATTTAGACTTTTGTCTTGCTTGTGATGTGAAATCATGCTTCCACTAAGAATTTCTCCACCCAGACTTTAGAGTCTTCGACACCTTCAAAACATTGAGCCTTTATCCCAGCATGAACACATGTGCTCATTACTGTGGGACAAAGCCCACTCAATATGAAATTTGACATCACTGCAAAACTGTAGCACTGCTTTTGCAGACATTTAAAGTTAAACTCACCTTAAGTAGCAGTTGTTGTGTTGATATATTCCTCCAGGGGTGATGGCCATTTAACATGTGCAGCATCATACAAGCAACACTCCAGCTATCCACCTTGACACCAATGCCATTGCCTTCAACCACTTCTGGTGCCATATGCGTCACTGTACCCAAGCAGTGACTGTCTTGAAGGAGCGGAGAGAAAATAGACATTTATTTTACAATTCCATTTAAAACATTCTACGGAAAAAAGGTACTGTGCATAAAAGCTGACTAATCCCTTGAAGGGCAGTGTTCACTCGGTGCAGAAAGATTTATTAGCTGCCTTACTCATTTTCAAACAAAATGAATATAAATACCTATTTTGACTTGTTATTAGAGGAAATTATTGGTATCAGCTAGGGCATTGCATAATGAAGGGAAGAGACTTCCTCAGGAATCATTTAGAAATACTGAGGTTATGTTTATCAGTGCACAGATTTTACGCCATCTTATCTGCTCTCTTAAGATATACAAATCCCTGCATTTTGGGACCCTTCACAATTAGCTGCCAACTCTTTGGTGGAGCCAAATAACAAATAGCCATCTGGTTATTATCAGGGTTGTGTCTCTTGAAAATAATTATTGTGTTTACTCACAACCCCAATCCCATCCTCCTCCAGTTAAACTCCACTCCTCATGTCCATCCCAAGCACAAACCAATGAATTTAGCACTCATGTATAACTAACTCTTACCTGCATTTGATGTGTTCTTTTCCTTTGTAGTTAATTGTGTTGAATGTCCAAAGTCACAGAGGTAAGCCTCTCGACCGCCTTGTGATATTAGTACATTTTCAGCTACAAAAAAAAGAACACGAGGTGAATGTTTAATGTGGGGTAGAGCTGCTGCCTCTCAGTGCAATAGACCTGGTATGACCCTGACCTTGGATATTGTTTGTATGGAGTTTGCATATTCTCCGTGATCTCGAGGGTTTCCTCCGGGTGCTCAGGTTTCCTCCCACATCCCAAAGACATGTGGGTTTGTACCTAAACGGCCATTATAAATTGCCCCTAGTGTTTCGGTAGTGGATGCAGAGTGTGAATGGGTGATCGATGGTCAGTGTGGACTTCGTGGGTGGAAGGGCCAGTTTCCACACTGTATCTTTCAATGAATAAATAAAAAAACATCTGATTGAAACCTGAACCAAAAGTAAAAAAGGGATTTTAGTAACAACTATTATTTTGTCCAATCTTACCTTTAACATCTCCATGTATAATTCCAAGGGAGTGTAGATGTTCCAGGGCTTCAAGCACATAGCCTGTGTAATAAAGAGCCACACCTTCAGGAAGAGGTCCTTTATTTCCAATTAGCTGTGCCACTGATCCACCTAAATTAAGACAGAAAGTTCACTACTCCATTCAAGGAAATGAAAATAGAAGCTTTAAAATAATTCATGAAACATTGCCATTGCAACAGGTTTTACTCATCAAAACACTTTGGGTTATTGTGCGTCCAAGTATTGGTCTTTAACAGCCAATCAATGTTTGAACACTGAGCTTGAAGAAAGTACAGTTGAAGCAATATACAATGTGTCTTCGACTGGAAAAGGCAAGTGAACACTCTTGATAAAATTTTGCCAGAACTGATGAATGTTACATCTCAAATAAAAATACATATTTTTATTAGATGTTGATTGACAATGCACCTCAAGAATATTGATTTGCAATTATGTCTTCCTTTTTAATTAAGTAGAAGTTTATTGAAAAGGTAATTTGACTCTGATGGATCTTAATCGGAAACAGAAGCAGAATGCTGACACCATGGTATCACATGCTTGATATCAGCAGCCAAGGATGAAGTTCTACACATTACAATGTTCACCATTTATCTCCTAATTGGTTGCTTATCATGGCTTTATTCTGACCTCAACACATTTTCAACTACACCTTTCATTTATATAGCTTATTTAATGAAACCACCCCAAGGAGCATTACCAAAGTGTAAAAAACAATGTAGAATGATCCCATCAAAGAAACAATATATATATATTTATAAAGAACTGTAACCAAAGTTGGCCAAAAGAGATGCCTTATGAAGTTCTTCCTTGTGGGGAGCCAGAGGGCTCTGAAATTCAACTAGTTTGTCTCTGCCCAGAAAATAATGGGATTGTAACCATTTTGGGTTAAATGCACCATCTGAGATATTAAATTTTTGCAAATTTAAAATGGGATGATGTCATTTCCCCATACAGTGCTTATTTTGAGACACAAGCCTTAAACTTAATTTTGAACTTTCAGATTCATCCTAAAAATTTTGAACCACCCTCAACTTCAGACAGCCAACCCAACATTCACACCCCTTACTAAGAACCAGGCTTCAACTGGTTGCCGGAACCACAGAAACCGATTTTGCTCACAAATTCCCTATCATTCAAGAGGCAGCTTCACACCATCCACCAATCCAGAGCTTGATTGCAAAGTCCCTGTATCCATTTACCTTTTTGATGATCCAACTTTACATCCCAATGAAATCTATAGGAATGTCCCCACCAGTTTGCACCCATTACTGAAAATATGTAATACCCTTCCAAAAGCATCCTGTCCCTTGTGCCTCAGGGATTAATGAAGTTCAGGACAAGAATTGTGGATGGGCTGCTTTAACCATTAAGCACTTACATTTGGCTGCACTATAATTTCTAGGCTTAAGTTTTTTCAAGCAAACATGCTAAAAAAAAAGGATAGTCATAATATCAAAATTATGCCAATTAATAATTTATTACTCAACACCATTCCTAAAACACATTCCCTAAGCCATTCAGATTAGAATATCAATACAGACTTTTTGGAAACAGTAATGATTTTGCTAAAATTGAACATCGGATGTTTCACAAAAGATGAAATAACATGCATCTCACCTTGAATCAGTTGCATAAACAGAGTGATCATTTCCCCCTCCCGCACTCCACCATATAATGGAACAATTCGTGGGGAGTTCAACTTGCTCCAATTCAACAACTCCTGTGGCTGGAATTTGCTCACATGAATCTAGGAAAGGAGATGCATCTTAATAGGTTTCTGGACTGAAAACACAATTCTTCCTGTGTACGATAAGCTTAAATCACAGAATGAATTACTATGCATAGTAACTGGATTGTACACAATTGTTTTTTTCAACAACATGATGCAAAATTGATTTTCCCTGAAAGACACCATCTCCAAAGAAATAATGATCTTTGCGAAATTTGACTGGCACTTCAAACATTCATGGTTGCTCGCCTGAATTTTATTAATGTTGAAAGCAATGCAATTAACAAGTTTAGCATCATGTTTTACACCACTTGACAACTGATATTGAACTCTATGGTTGAGTAACTATCTTATAATTATCACAAAAATAATAACTTAGTGAGATCAACAGTGAAACAAGAATTAAAACATATCTATTCTGATATCAATGATTGTGTGCAGGATCTTCCTCATTTTACAATGCTCACAATTTTTGCAAACTCGTTATTATTTGGGCCATTAATGATGACATTGAATATTGTTAAGAGTTTCATTACTGGTTTTAAGATTTAAACAAGCAGTCTAAAGTAGCATAAGATCGAGCATCGTCCCACAGGTAAATGCTCAGCTCACTTTATGGCATTGTTTCCATGTGTTTAGGTGACCAATTCAATATTTGCAGGGGATTCAGCTAGGTGTTAAACATGTTAAACATACATTTAATGTATCAAAGAAAAGGCAAGTTCAATTTACAAACAACTGAACTATAATCAAAGCTGGAGAATAGTTATAACTCCATGTGAAATTTCAGTCAAGGAGACGAACACAGACAACTTGTCTCAATGGGTCAGTTGCCACCAACATACTTTGCTGAATATACTTCCAGTTGGACAAACCTACCCTTTTAGCAGCGCAGGTGAAATCAGTGGAGTGATCTTTTGCCACATACACCTCTCCAAAGGTTCCAACTCCCAACGGTTTGGAGCAGATTGACCACTGCAAGTTTTCTTGATAATGATTATCTACAGGTTTCAGTTTCTAGATGGAGAAAGAATAGTCTAATTCAGTAATGTCCCATTTAGAAAACAATTGTCAGAAATTCATCCTTGGTTTGTATTGTTAAACACACCAAATATTTCACCTACTGAGATTTGGTTCGATTGGAGTCCATGAAACTGAACATCAGAGGTGGGATACTAAAGGCAGCTGCTTCTATTTAATTGATTACTAACCGGCGATGAATTTGTAGACAAATATCAACATTTGAATGATTAATTGGTTAGATTTCCAGCAACATTAACTGGAAATCACAGTTGCTGCTCAACACTTCCATGTTTCTACAACTTACTTCTGTCTCAGAGAGACGAGTTTACCTGCTTGACCAAGTTGGTCAGCTTTTGCGTGAATCAAAAATTAATGTGTCGAAGTCCCACTCCTAGCGTCAAGTGCATCAGTAGTCTGACACTTTAGTGCAGCACTGAGGAAATACTGCTTTGTCAAAAGTGTTAACTTTAAGGGATTTCCGAGGGGATAATTATGCGGGTATAAAATATCCCAAGGAGCCTTCCTGAAGATGAGAAAGGTGGCCAAGTTTCATTCCTCAATTAATGGTACTAAGTCAATGGTTTGATGTGTGACCCCTTTGTGCAAATTGTCTACTGTATTTGTCTGCAAGAAAATACATAAAATAAAAATGTAGAAAACAAGTTGTGTAGAGCATAATAGGGACAAGCAAATATATGTATCTTTCTTTTTAAAATTATATCCAGGATATGAAATTTCATTAAGAACTCCAGAGAACGTGCAAAGCTTTCTACTGATGCCAAAGCTATAATTCAATAGCCAATTGTCAGGAGGCAAACAGGGGTTGAGGTTGGCACATTCACTGACTGCTCTCTTAAACAATTTATACATACTGGAGTGAGAAACTATACAATTCAACACTTTGCAAGTAGTGCACCATGTACCTCATGTTGAAGAACGCCTTCATTGGTATCTGGAGGCTTTTCACTTTGTTGGCACCCTTGTGCATATTTTTCCCATTGTCGTGCTAGCATTGTCAAGCACCTCAAGTGATCAGAGATGACACACCCCTTGCTTGCACTGCACTGGAAGACAGAAAACTGTGGAGGAGAGGTCTCTTCTGCACTTATTGAATCTGGAATACGTATTCCAGTGTCTCCTCCCACATCATTGATATAGAGCATGGCTGCATTATTATTGAAGGAAAGTTCTTGCTTTTCCTGTCCCCCATCCACATCAACGTGGTTCAATTTAGGCATCCGCGTAATGTCCAAATTTAATTTCCGCTCAAAATTCTGTGTCACGTTATGCGAGAGACTGCCATTTTTCATGATTGAGGAGGGAATGGGTCGAACGTTAGACTTCTTAACTCTGTTACTGAGGTGCTCGATATCCAAGTACATATTTTCAATTTTTTCGACTTCCCGGATTCGGTTCTGCAGACGCAGTCCACACAATCCATGAGAATCTCTATGAGCAGCACTAATGTGAATCTGTTCATGCTCACAACGACCACTGCTGCTGCTCGAGGTACTGCTGCAAAAATCGGAGGTGCTGTTTTCAGCATCATTTTCCTACAAGCAAAACCAATAAAATTAATTAACATTCAAATCTATTATAAAAAAAATAGAGTAGCATGACAAGCTTCAGACCACAGTTTACATTGTAACAGAGAGTACATTTTAAAATAGTTCATTGGCTATAAAGTAAAGTTTGGAAAGACATGATAAAAATGTCTTTCATCAAAAAGGTTAGATTATGGCTGCAGCCTTTCAATAGGTAAAGCAATGAAGGGGGAATTTTTATTTTTAACTACATTGATAATAAGATGCTGTGCTTTTCAAGATCGAGGCTTATCTTGCACTCTTCAGGAATTAAATGTTAACTTCAAATGGGTTTATTTTGAACATGATTTTTTTCCCCCAATATCAACCAAAGACCAAGAATTAATGCAAAAGATGGAACAGGGGGAAAAGTCTGTATCTCCCTCAAGGATTATCCAATGAGGTGGTAAAATCAGTGCACTCTTGTTCTGCAAAGTCAGGATAGACCCATTGGGCAACCAAATTGGCAGCATAGAGGAGAATGTTGGAGGCTCGGGGATTGTGAGATAAAATCTCTGGTAAAATATCCAACCACAGTCAGTAATCCTAAAGGCCAATACTTAATAGAGTCATAGTGATACAGTGTGGAAACATGCCCTTCGGCCCAACTTGCCCACACCGGCCAACATGTCCCAGCTACACTAGTCCCTTGCTGCTAGCTACAAAACTAATGTTTTGAGGAGTATACATATCAAACTGATCACTGCCAGTGTTATTATTAGAGTTTCCACTTCTCAATATTTGCACAAGCAAATTGCGTAAAAGACCTATGCCCCCCTCCCCTCCCCGAGTTAACTCATGGAAGACGGCTGCAATGTGTCTATTATATTCAGTCATCCACGCATATTCAAAAAAGATCAGCCAACCTTTGTAATAGAGTGATTAAGGAAAATTAGTTCTGAAAATGAAGGCATATGTGATGCAATGCCAATAAGAATTGAACAATTAAATTCATTATTTGTTTCTAAACCACTCCATTGTTGATTAAATAAATTATGACCCAAGTTAATTTTTGAAATCTGTAATCAAAGTGAAAAATAAGAATGGCAGGAAATTAGGAGTCTGCATAAAATGACAGAATCTGATCTGTTTAAGATTAGAGGAAACTTGCTACTTACTTGAACTGGTATTGGAGGACAGCTTTCTTGCTCTGGGGTCTTTGATTGCTTTTGTGAAATTTTGACCTTATGTTTGGATTTTCTCCTCCTACGTTTTTTCCTGAGATATTTGTTGAGCTCCGGGCTTTGTTGTGGCTGAGGAAGCTTCCCTTCAGCCACTTTTGCCACATTGTTTGGAACATTTTCCAAGTTCAATCGTTCTGCACGATTACTGGAAAAGAAAACAGAAAACTATCTGGTTAAAGACAAAATTATCACCATTAATGTGGATTTCTAACAGAATTCACATTTAATCTACTCCATAATATAATGATGGTCCTTCACACCCAAATCTGCAACATTCTTGATTGAATGTTGCTTTTATGTTTATACAGATTTAATCTTTTTTTTAATACATCCTGTTGGTTTAACAGTTTATAAAATCTAGAAATGACAAATATAATGGATACTCCAATTAAGGTATTTAAACATAAAATGATCCAATGTTAGTAAGAAAAAAGGCAGCTCGTCTGAGGAATCAGGACTGAGAGGGCAAAATGTTGAAACTAGAACGGTGAAGGTGGAGTGAAATCATAAACGCAGTTTCACATGACAGGTGCTGCAGCTTAGAAACTCTCTCCTAAGCACTTAAGAGGATAAAGGGCCTGTCCCACTTGCATGCATTTGCGCACTCCGCTTCCATTTGGCGCGACCAAACGGAAGCGGAGTTCACGCGAAGTACGCGCATGACATCATTTGCGTCATGCTTACCAATCAGCTGGGCAGGAGGCGGGCCGACTGAATTTGGGCGTTGCACGGCGTCGGGCGGTGACGTCATCACGCAACGCCACACTGGGCGGTGACGTCATCGCGCAATGCCACGCGCTAGGCGTACGCCATCAAGACGCTGCGTACGACCGCAATGCGCCTGCGTGCCGACAGGCCATTTGCGCACAAAGATTTCGGCCACTACAAGAATTTCGGAGCCCCGCGCGATGTCTGGACCAGACCCGCACAACTCCGCGCTTCTAAGTGGGACCGGCCCCGCGCTGCCATAAGGTGCCCGTAAGCCTCAAGCGACCACGAGGTCGCGTAATTTGCAAGCAAATGTCGCGAAAGTGGGTTTTAATGAGGCGATGACTTGAAGAGATGCAGACCTAGGATGAGTGAATGGATGGGAGCCATGATCTGAATGAATGACAGAATAGATTTGAGGAGCAGAAAAGACCACGTCTGTTCATATGTTCTCTCCAAGCTTCTGCTGCAAGACACTTTCATCAGCCTGGGGTGGTCTTCTGCAATCTAAATCAAGGTTGATCTCATAACTTGTATTCATTTAATTCTCTTTCGCTATCATCAGGTTAATTCCTCAGCAATTGTAGATTTATGAGCTACCGTTTCATTGCATATGTACTTCCACCAGCCCTCCTCCTCCTTCATATCAATCATCATTAAAACTGTTCCGAGGTTAGCACAAAACTGCTGAAAGTTTCTTACCTGTAACTGTTAGGTGTGGCTATGAATTGTGGCTTCTCACAACTGGGTATGAGCTTCTGGTTTCCTATACCTATAATGATAAAGAGTCTATTAAGTATTGTAAAAGGCAGCCCACAAGTGCTTAACAAGGATAGATGAATGAAGCTATCCAAACTAAGTGTCATTAACCATTTCTGCAGGTTTCAACATAATTTTGATTTATTTTGAATAAAAAGAGTTTTTACTGAGCCAAAAGCAATCTTCGGGACATTAAGTTCTTATGGATCAAATACCTTGTGGTCAAAGGATCTAGTGATGTTTAATTCTCAATGACTCATACAACTGCAGGGCTAATGTTTTCAGTTGCCCAGACATTTTTTTCATGATCCAGGGAAAGTTTCCTTCCGATTACCATCATTTGTTAGAATACCAAACAGTACAGCACAGGAACAGGCTTTTCAACCCCCTGTGCCGACATGATACCAAATTAAACTCACTGCCTGAACATGATCCATATCTCTCTATTCCCTGCACTTCTATGTGTCCATCTAAGAGACTCTTAAATGTCACTTTTGTATCCGTTTCCACCACCACCTCTGGCAGCGCCTTCCAGGCGCCCACAACTGTGTAAAATGGAAATTGCCTCCAAAGCTTTGCCACTCTCAACTTAAAGCTATGCCCTCTAGTATTTGACATCTTCACCCAGGGAAAAAAAGTTTCTGACTATCTACCCCATCTATATTTCTTCTAATGTTATACAGCTCTATCAGGTCTTTCCTCAATCTCCGATGCTCCAGAAAAAATAAAATTTAAAACTATATTTTAAGAACTTACTTTAAATAGGCATTCAGCTAATTCAAAAACACAAAATGGGAACGAATCTAAATGCTTCCTCAGCATATACTATCTCAACCAAAAGGGGGAAGTTGTGGGCGATGTCCTTTAATGCCAGCAACCCACTCGTCAGTTGCTCCTATTGACACAATGCTAATGATGGGTGCAGCGTAGTTTCCATTTCTGTTTCTATGAGACTGCTGAATAGTGAACAATTGTTAACCTGTTAGCAACAAAAAAAATCTTTTGAGAACAAAGGCACACCAGTTGCCATTTTGTAAAAATGGTTGAAGGGGTCGTCAGTCAGTGATCTATATAATTTAATGCCACACGTGAACAGATCCTTCTGCTTACCTGTTGCCTGAGCAATGTAAGAAAATCTACGCCCATTGTTATCCATTTCCTGTTTTGCTGTTCCCTCAGTGAGAACTTTTACTGGGAGAGACATCTTTATACAGCGTTTATTTTCATTGATCGCAAACCACTTGCTCTCCATTTGACTGATCGGGAGTTCTTGCTGGTTCCCGATATCTGATTCAGCTGGGTGTCGTGATGAACATTTGACAGCCATTTTCTTTAACACACCTAGAACGCAGGCAATAAATGCACCTGCAAAAGGAAAAATAGTTCAAGCAAGATATTGCTATGCCTTGGCTCAGAAACAAACTATGCCAGTTATGGTCTGCAAACACATGGGAGTAGAAATCATTCATTCATTTCACATTTTGCAGTAGCTGTGTATTTCAATTTCAATGAGTGAAAATAAATATCAGATGTGGTGTGCATCACACAGCCACGACACGTTTAGCATAAATAAACTAGATCAACATTGTAGTTCATTGATCATTCAGACGTGTGCTAGCACTTGAAAACAATATCCAATCATTTGCGCATCCCTGCACTTCCTTATAGGTGCACATTTTTTCCCCAATGTTTCTGGTCAAGAACTTTCAGTGCATAAGCTTCCCCAACATCTCAATTCACTCAATCGATGCAAACCAGGGGTTAGAAAGATTGGGTAGAATCCCAGTCATTGGTGTGTTTGCTATTCTCAGGCAGCTTCTACATTTAAGATAAGAAACTATTTTAGCTACCATTTCTTTCTGCAATTGCTATGCATCTTGTTGCACTTACTTAGTGGAAGCAAGTCAAGTTTGGCAATTGCAGTCAGCTCCATTGAGCTGTCAAAGAGCCAGTGACACTCACTGTTAGCAGCTCACACAAGTAATGGTCATTTGGTGCAGGGTAAAATCCAGTCATCAATTGTGGAATGACCATATTTCACCAAGACATATGTTTCTTCAGGAAATGAGGGTACAGAGAAAATTGGAATGTCTAAATTAACAGAGTCCTTATAGCACTGAAACAGATGGCACAACGGAGCAGGTCATTAAATATAGAACACCATGCAGCGAAACAGGTCTTTCGGGCCAACAAATTAAGCACCATCCATGCTAATCTTGCTTTTCGCTCAAATGGCCATCCATTTGCTCCATCACCCCGCAATTTCCTGTCACCCACTAACCCGAAGGGCAATTTAGAGTGGCCAACTAATTTACCAACTAGCGTGTTTTTGGCATGTCAGAGGAAGCTGGAGCATCTGGGGAAAAACACACCTGGTAACAGATAGAACATATAAACTCCACATTGGTAACACCCAAAATCTGAATCAAACAAGAGAGCAAGCAATACTAAATTGTTGTGTCGTTATGCTGCGTGTCCATGCCAACATTTATGCTCCAATTGTACATACGAGTTCTTCATGCTTTCCATAACTAAAATTGCTAGTTTCACACCAATGTTGCAATTTAATAGACCATTTACTCCCCGTCAAATACTTCTGCTGAGAAAACAAACTTTTAAATTGTTATTCCTTCTCAGGGAGGCAAATCAATATGGTAAAATAAGCAACATACATGTTGGGAATGGAATATTTTTACATCTAGTACTGGCTTCAGTCACGTTAAAGGGTGCAGCAGCGTAGGCTGATACAAACTGAACTTCAATTTACCTTAAACTAAGAATAGCATCCAATACAGCGCAGTAACAGGATCTCATTTTCCTCATATTTAGCAACCTCTAATTTCTCTACATGACAATGCAGTGCCAGTTAATAACAAATTATTTTACTGTGTTGAGGGGCTCTTGACACTCCATGCTCATTCCATTTATAAACTTAAGAGCGAAAGAGAAAACTTTCGATGCAAGTCTGGGCTTGGTACAAAACAAGATCTTAGAAATCTCTACATTTTCAAGAAGCTTGCTTGCACACTTTGAACATAAAACTGTTTTCACTGGATTCAATTCACGTTCTTTCATTTGGCAAACGAGAAAACATTCGGATAGCCAAAAGTGTTGGAACACTAAGCTCTGACAGTGGTCACATTGGCATACTGACCACCAGTTCAGAATGTCAATGCAGCAAACACACTATGGTGCAATTTTCACAGAGACGAACATTGTTTTAAAATATGTAAAATTGATGGCAGGCAGTGCAACTACACTATTACAGCAGCATTTCTGTAATTGTGTGCACTTCTATATATAAATTAAGTGTCTGCTAAAATGACGTGTCATTTAAGTAAAGCAGACGTACATGTTTGTAAGGGTCTGCCAGTCTGCTGCAAGCTCCTTGCTAACTAACATCACAGTTCAATAAAAATCCTCAAAACAGGGAGAAAACTTCACAAACCCATCAGAGGCAGTATTGTCAGATTACACGCACTGTCTGATTACACTGTGAAGTCGGTGGGGGAGTTCAAGCACATTGAAACTCTGACAACAGAATTATTTTCAAGCAACGCCCATTCATTTTTTAAAGAAAGAATAAGTACAAAATACGCTCATGACTTGGAAAAAAAAAATGAAGTTAACCTTGGTCAATTGTCAAAGATATCCTTCAGAACTATTTCCTGGTTTTGTGATTATAATATGCCACATGTTAAAATATACCCTCATTTTAGACAAAAAAAAAATGTATATCTTCAGTGTACATACCTAATGGTTGGAAGAGAGAGGACGCAATTACACTAGTCTCATCTCCTAACGCTGAGAAACTACTTCTGCAGTTTCTAAGAAAGAACAGCCACAAAGCTGAATCTCTCTCTCTCTCTCTCTACTGGATCCAATAACATGGAAACTGAATGACCTCATCCTCCAAACCTTTGTCAGCCATTGGCTGCCGTTTCTCCCGATTTACAGGAACAGAAACACATCATTCCAGGAAGCTTTAACAACTGAACACAGGCCAGCTTCGTTTGAACATGCCCCCTGCATACGTTTGGTTCAGAGTGACACAAATAACAGCCACTAGTATGTTTTTAGTTTGGATTTTGTAACTTCGTTTTTAGATGACCATAAGTGTGGTCAGTCTCCGACTACATTCTATCTTTATCCCGCTCCTTCTCCTGAAAAACTTCAGATAGCCCTTGCTTTCTCTCCATCCCCTCCCCCTTGCCAGTTCTCCCACTAGTCTTACTGTCTCCAACTACATTCTATCTTTGTCCCGCCCCCTCCCCTGACATCATTCTGAAGAAGGGTCTCGACCCGAAACGTTGCCCATTCCTTCTCTCCAGACATGCTGCCTGACCCGCTGAGTTACTCCAGCATTTTGTGTCTACCTTCGATTTAAAACCAGCATCTGCAGTTCTTTCCTGCACATAAGTGTGAAAGGAATATATTTGGACCAAAAACCTCAATGTTTGATTTGTTATAGTAGCAATAATTAGAAGATTATCAGAAGAACCTTAAGCATTCATTAATCATAAAAAGTTTGCACTGGTTGCAGCTTTTAATGTGCACCACAGACTCTACGATACAATACAGTCTCGTTGCCAGGTACTGATGTTATATAACTTAATCCATTTGCACTCTTTTTTTTAAAATGTGCAAATTGCATACAAAAAGCATTTCGCACCCTTTTCAAAGTGTTTCCCCTTATTTCCTGTTTAAGTTCTGGCCATTTAGAAATTGGACCAGGATCTTCCAATTAGGTGGCCATTTCTGCACAAGACTTCATCAACATACACCGCTGGCAGAAATTAGTTCAAAATGTTATGAATTGTAACATTTTGTAAATAATTTAAAATATTACAAGGATGGCATCACGCTAAAACTGACTGCTATGATGCGAATCTTATCTATAAAGCTTGCAGCCATCTGATTAAGGTGCTTGTAGCCATCTGTAAAAATCAAAAGTTCCTGAAATAAGTAAAAAAATCCTTTATCCATGATCTAATGCCGATTACTGGTTTCTGTGTTATGTATAAACTTAGAGTACAATCAACCCACTCCATTTGTGTGCGGGGAGGGGGGGGGGGGGGGGGGGGGAGGCGGCAGGCTTCAGGATAACTATATGTCATTACTCCTGTCCATCTAAATTTCCAGTTCCCACCACATTTTTCACAATATCCCTCTCTTCCCTCAGCCCGAGGTTGCTATGAGGAGATCTCTTTAGAAGCACTAACTTCCACCAAATGATGCAGTAGCTGCCCGTCTAGAAAACTATCTGAAACCTGACCTATGTGTTTTACAAAAGAATTATAGGGAAGCAAATCACAACAATTTCTTAACAATGTTACGTATAATTTAACATTCTTTATGACAGGCCAATTAAAACTGAATCCTCCAACAGTATAATCTATGCTTTGCACACAATTTTTAGTTCTATGTCTTTTCTGCAAGTTGGACCCATGTTCTCCTCTGTCCATTGAATGGTGCATTGACTGCTTTTAAAGGCCTGTCTCACGAGTCTGCGGTCATTGGCGGTGATACAGGAAGTATCTACCGCTCGTGGACCGCCAGAGACCGCGGGTTCGGTCATACGCACACCGCCGGGGCCGTGCGGCGTTGGTCCCAACACCGCACGGTGCTCACAAAAAGTCAGCAATGTCTAAAAATAATTTCTTACCGCACAGCCGCCGCCAGTGAGGCAACGAGTGCGGCACGGTCACCGCCACAGCCTCCGCCAGTGAGGCACGTGTGCGGCACGGGCGCCGCCACAGCGCCGCGATCAGCACTACCGCCGCCACAGCCCCGCTTGTCTTTTATAAAGCAAATTTCTATAACACCGCAAGCTCGTGGGACCGGCCGTACTGAGATCACTCGGCCCCCGCGCAGCATCCGTGCGGCGCTCCCGCGGCATAGGCTCGGCGCTCTCGCGGTTGACGTGCGGTCCCCTCTTCCGGCGATGCCGCGCTTCACCGCCAATGACCGCAACACCGTGAGAGAGCAAAGGTTCTATTCAAGCACTGCTTTCTGACCTGCTTTCCATATTTTTCATCCTTTGGAATATTATGTACAATATCCATTCTTGCACAGAGTTTCTAACGATGATTGCATCTTTCCCACTGTTTTACTTTTCTTATACCTACATTCCTACGCCTGTCTTCACAATTTGCAACTCTTCTATCCCCATCTCACACCTTTTGTTTTTTCATCTCTAGCCTTTGTCCAACCACCTGCCCAACGAAAATGGCACAATGACACAGCAGTGGAGTGGCTGCCAGAGACTTGGGTTCAATCATAACTACGGGTGCTGGCTGTACAGAGTTTGCAAATTGTCTCAGGTCCTGACCCAAAACATCACCTATCCATGTTCTCCAAAGATGTTGCCTGCCAAGTTGAGTTACTCCATTAATTTATGTCTTTTTTCGTTACCAGCATCTGCAGTTCCTTGTTTTTACTTTAGTTTACTTTAGGTTAGTTTATTGTCACATGTACCGAGGTGGTGCAAAACGTTTTTGTTGTGTGCTATCCAGTTAGTGGAAACTATACATGATTACAATCAAGCTGACTAAAGGAAATAATGTTTAGAGCAAGATAAAAGTCCAGTAAAGTTCCTTAAAATATAGTCCGAGAATCTCCAATGAGGTAGATGGGAGGTCACAACCGCTCTCTTGTTTGTGATGGGATGGTTCAGTTGCCTGATAACAGCTGGGAAGAAACTGTCCCCGAATCTGGAGATTGCATTTCCACACTTCTGTAACTGTTGCCTGATGGGAAAAGGGAGAAGAGGGAGTGACCGGAATTATGCTGGTGGTCTTGCCAAGGCAGCATGAAGTGTTGAGAGAGTGAATGGAAGGGAGGTTGGATTGAGTGATGGTCTGGGGTGCATCCACTATTCTCTGCAATTTCTTGCAGTCTTGGATGGAGCTGTTCCCAAACCATGTGTGTTGCATCCCAATAAAATGCTTTCCACAGCATATCTGTAGATGTTGGTGAGAGTTGATGGCGAACTGCCTAAGCCTTCTAAGGAAGTCGAGGCCCTGGTGTGCTTTCTTGGCCACTGCTTTGATATGGCTTGTCCAGGACAAGTTGCTGGTATTTTCTTCCTAATATTGGGCAAATGATCTCTCAATTTGCAGACACACTTACAATGTTTAAAAGGCATATAGACAGATCCTTAGATAGGAAAGTCGGGGATGGTTACGGGCCTACTGCAGGGTAATGCGAATGGGATAAAGACATCACCATCAGGATGGATGAGGTGAGCCAGAAGGACCCATTTGTATGTTGCATGATTCAAAGATCCCATGAATTTTTCTTCCATCAGCTTTTTTTAAATGACCTTTGCTGCTGGTTCAACACAATGCAATGAGATAGGCCCAAATGGAAGAAAAAGGAGGCAACCAAGGATGAGCATGAACAAATTCAACCAACGTAGGAAAAAAAGCCCAGGAGTTCTCGTGCTTATTTATCCCTCAGCTATTATCTTTCAAGTAAAGGCTTAGAAGTTCTCCAACATTATGGACTGTCATTGCAGTACAATGCCTCTTTAGAGTAAACAGTCTTATTCGGAAAATATGCAGCCCACGAATGGAGGACAAATTTTGGGAGAGTTGGGCCAAAGGATATAGTCCCTTTGGGCTTACCATATGGTTGAGGTACGAAGGGGGAAGGTGGGCAAGAACCATAGAAGTTTCTGTAAACTACAATTCATCCAAATCTATATCGCTATTCTCCTAATTAAAAGCAAGTTTGTACACTATCTCCCTCTTTTACTTCAGCCATTTCTCCAGTCCTTCAACCTTTGGACTCTAATTCCGGCCTCTTGCCCATCCACAATTTTTGATCAAATGCAAAACTGCCGAATCTCAAAGCTCCAGGATTCCTTCCCCTAACTTCTCTGCTTTTCCCCTTTTATCAGACTCTCCTTACAACCTATTTCTTTGACTAAGCTTCTGTTCACTCTTGTTAACCAAACATGACATTATGTTGCTTGTGTTAAGTTCCGTTTGATATTCTGCTTTTTAAATGCCTACAAAAAAGTTATCAATAAATAAAATTATTACTTAAACACATATTTTGGGACCTTTTCTTTTCATTTTTTATTATTATGACTTCCTGTTCTGGAAATCTACACTCAGTTTTAACACTATCCATTGCTGGATTCCATATGGTGCAAACTGACAGATTCACAGTTTCAAATTGGTCAGTAAATTTCAAACTATGTTTGAACACATGCACAGAAGTTCCAGACAAGTTAATGCTAGCAGGTTCATTCAAAACAGCTAACATTTTCTCATATGATTTGGGTAAATATTTCAGATCTTAGGCCATTCTTATTCTCCACATCCTTCATCTTTTTTTTTCTTTTTTTTTTAAATGTTTATTTTATTAGAAGCAATTGTACAAGGAGAAAGTAATCGACATAACAATTATACAATTTTCATACAGCTTCAGTTTTAACATTTTATAAACTGATAAGTGAATTGGAAAAAAGTAAAAAGGAAAGAATGAAAAGGAAGAAGATACAAAAAAGAAAGAAAAAAACCCTGAACTAACAAAGAAGTGAGAAAAAAGGAAAAGCGGAGATATATCCCACTATCCTTCCCTACGCCCGTTCACCCAACCCTAGCGTCGGTTTTGAATTTGTGTTCAACCATTCTGTTGTTGAAGAAATTCAATGAAAGGAGGCCATATTTTGGAAAATTGATCCGATTAGTCAGCCAAAACAAGCCTTATTTTTTCTAGATGTAGTGTCTCGGTCATTTCTGTGATCCACATCTTCACTGTGGGGACTGTTATCTTTTTCCAGAATTTAAGTATAAGTTTTTTCACAGTTATTAAACCATAGTCAAGGAAACGTCTTTGGAATATCGTTAACTTGGAGCAGCCCTCTGACATTCCTAATATTATTAATTTTGAATCTGACCCCAATTGAATTTTGAACATCCTTCATCTTTTTAATAAATCTAGAGACTTTTTTAAATGAATAAGCCCAACTTATTCTTAAATTGCATTGGCCATCTACTTGCCAATTCTTTGACTTCTCAAGGTTCAATTTTTGTTAATTTTTTCTCTTTACTTTGTATGATACGTCTTTGCAACCACTGCAGATTTCCCGATTATGCTGTTGTACATCCAAGTCCTGAATGTGGAATAGCCTTAGACTTATACAAATTAGAACATTTTATTAAAAAGTTATTTCTTTATAAGCAGATAAATGAGACCATGAACAAGCTGCACTGTCTGATTATTTAATTTTGTCTTCTATTGAGGAAGAGTTTAAAGTAAAGACCAATGTGCAACAATATTCTTCTTTCTACCAGAGAATCATTTTGACTTGTTTTCTTCAGGCAATGTTTAAATTGCCTGGTCCAGCAATCAAACATCCAGGAACAAAGGAGATTATAAAAAGTGGTGGACACACTCTCATTTAGCTCCTACCATCCGAAAGAAGGTATAAGAACCTGAGATTTCAGGTTCAGGAACAGCTTCTTCCCAACAACGATCAGGCTATTGACCACTACAAACACTAATTAACCTTAAAGCTACGAACTGTCTTGGGACGAGGGATTTTTAGTTTTGTTCTAATATTGGACGTTTATTTATTGAACATTGTTTTGTTTGTGTTCTATATTGGGTACTGTGTCTACAGACATGTTATGCTGCTGCAAGTAAGAATTTTATTGTTTTGTCGCAGTAATTTAAGACAATTAAACACTCTTGAAGTATCAAACACACCTTTAATTAACAGAAGACCAGTTTGACCTTCAAAAATATATAAAAATCTCAATGTTCAAATTGCCATTTGCAGACAGCAGAAAATAGGTTTCACCAGCAAAACAATAAAAGCCAACAATTAATTCACTTTTTTTTTTAATTAGTCACATTTGACTAATCGTAAGTGAATGAGTTGTGCCTTTCCCCCACAGCAAAGTAACAGTAAAAATAAAACAGCAATTAACAGTTTACTCATATAAAGGATGCTTTTGTAATAACTGCTTATATTGAATGGAAGTTAAAACATGAATGTGATATTTTAATGCAACCGATTCAGATTTTGGGGATTAACAATTGAACTGAACAACGCAACTAGTAAAGTGTCATAAAAGGAACACTGACTGGCCACTGCGCGATACCTCTATTAGCTACTTCAGTCCTAGACTTATTGATTAGTACACATGTAAGCGGTTATGGGGAGAAGGCAGGAGAATGGGGTTCGGAGGGAGAGATAGATCAGCCATGATTGAATAGCAGAATAGACTTGATAGGCCCACTGGCCTAACTCTACTCCTATTCCTCACGAACTTAGACCTGCTACAACAGTTTGATTCTACTGAACTTCCATTACACATTTTCTTTTTGGCAATATGAGCGCTCAAAGGAAATACGATGTCCAGGATCAAAGGTTGAAGAGGATATTGGCCATGGAACATCACAGGCCAATTGAGTCTCAGGTTGAGGAAAAGGAAAATTGCTGCAGTGGGGAGATGCTTCATTTGAAGCTGATCAGAGGCGGGACATGAGATAGGAGAGGGTTTAAAATAAGCCAAGCAAGGCACATGTCAGGCTCTCTGCTAGCCAGAGATTGGCTGCTTGGGAGAGCTAAAAGTGGCTACATTGGTGTCTCGGTGTTTTGGGGAGACAGGGATGAGAGCGAGAGAACAAGGTGGAGAAATTCAGTATGTCAGTCAGCATCTGTGGAGGGAAAGGAATAGTCAATGTTTTGCATCAAAGCCCTGCACCAGGTTGAGATGTTTGTGAGGAAATGGAAGGTGTTATAGGGATTAACATCAATGGGTAGGGAGTGTGGTTAATGGGTAAAAGTAAAGGGACTTACTTTAGCAAGGTTCCAGTCTGCATAGCATTAAAAATGTAAAAATCTGATTCCATGCAATATGCATCTCATGCCAGTAAGACCCAGCCAAAATTTCAAAAGCACAAATGAAAAGACTCACAAACTGGTTGTGTTTCATTCTAGGGAAAGTGCATTTTCAAATGCACAACAATAAAATAAACAGTGCTACATTTCTTGGCACATAATGAATAAAGTTTGATAAGTCATGGGAACAGCAATCTCTATTTAAGATGAAACATCCTGCTTCCCCAGAGTTAACTAAATTTTTAATTTATCATGTTTCCATAAAATATTCCTGGCATCATAGTTCACATGGTGTCTATATGGGACTATAGTAAAGTCAACAGAGCTATGGTTGAATGAAATCCAGATATTTCAGACAGGGATTGCATCATACAGTGCTAAAAAAATGTAAGTCTCCTGTCCGAAGCAGTGGGAGTCTGCAATTCACGTCCTGTGGTGTACGATTGCTTACAGATGATTTTGAGGAGACCAAGCCGGGAGTACAATCATATCACTCAAAGACAGGAAATCAAAACCGGGATGCTGCACTATGTTTGCATGTTAGTGTCTGAAATCAAGGGTGAATAGCCATGTTTAACTAAACAGAACATACCAGGAATATTTACCAGTCTAGGCTACTAATTACTATGTTCCTTCTTTGATACTGTAAATAAAAACTGGTATTTTGACCTTGGGAAGAGACACACTCGAGTCTGATGGGACAGATGTCATTGTCCCGTTGGCCTTCTGCTCAAAGTGAGCATAGAACACATTAGGTTCATCCAGTACGTCTGCACAATCACCAGCACTGTTGCCTGACTGCTTCACAGCCAGTTACAGTATTCAGACCATGCCACAGTCTGTTGAGTTCCGAATGATTATATTGAGATTCAAGTTAGTCCCGGTATTGTCTCTTGATGGCTTTGCAAAGATCATAGTGAGCTTTCTTGCACCGTGGGATCATTTGACTTGTATGCATGTTGATTATTCGGCACAAAAAAAGTAATTGCCCAAGCTTTAAAAGAACAGACAGGAAAAGGAACAGTCAAGCTAAGAGATAAGGTGAACTACTTTAATATATTTCGGGGAGAAGTCATTCTGCAAATGATCTGTGACCCATCGAACCTACATTTTAAAAAAAGGTCCCTCTCAACAGATTCCAGTTTTCCTAAAATCTATAAATTTGACAGAAGTGATTTTTTTCCATGGCTTTTAGAAAAATTCTGATATCATGAATTATAATATATACACTACAAATTTGACTTTTTGACCATTACTGCACTAGTTTCTAGTCCTGGTGTTGAACAGGTTAATAATTAGATGTGGGAGTAAACTACATGGTTGGGTTCCATTTCCGAGCAGCAGTAAGCAGAATGGTGGTATGTAATATGGACAATAAGGAAGTTGGCACCAACAAATCAAGGAGTATTTCAAATATATTTGGGCGATACTAACCACAGAGATTAAATTTATACCACAACATAAGTGTGTATTTATGTACTTCCTACATTTGATCAGGGCATCTCAGGTGTATTCTACAGGCAAGTCTGATCATTATTATAATGTAGGAAATGCGACAACTAATATGTGCAAAGCAAGATCCCGGTAAAAGCAAAGAAAATAATGATTTTTATTTAATTGAAGGATAAATATTAATTAAAAAAATTCATATACTCTTGTTCCAAATAACAAATGTTAATTTTCATGTCCACTTGTTAGAGCAAATGTTATCTGTAACCTCTCTTCTAAACACCAGCACCTCTGATAGTTTAAACCTCGATTATGTGCTCAAGGCTCTACAGAATGATTTAAAACTATAACCGTGTGACTCAGTGGTGAGAATGCTAACCGAACCAACTGTGCAGGGCTAATGGCAAAGGCCTTTGAACTCAGACAAGTACAGTTCAACAATAGGCACAAAAAGCTGGAGTGACTCATGGGACAGGCAATACGGAAGTTTAAGAGAGAGTTAGATTTAGCTCTTAGGACTAAAGGAATCAAGGGATATGGGGGGGAAAAGCAGGAACGGTACTGATTTTAGATGATCAGCCATGATGATATTGAATGGCAGTGCTGGCTCAAAGGGCCTATTCCTACACCTATTTTTCTATGTTTCTATGGCAGTATCTCTGGAGAGAAGGAATGGGTGATGTTTCGGGTCGAGACCCTTCTTCAGACCAACAATATTACTGTGGTTGTTGAGTAGCATAAAGCACACAAAGTGAAGACACCACATTTCCTTCCCTAGAGCAAACTAAGACAACCTATTAGCTTCACGTTTGCCATCTCTGGTACTACAGTATTCCAATTTATTATTGACGTTGAATTTTCCAGTTTGAACGAATATCTTGTGATTGTTATCCTCTAGTTCTGCCCCTACCAAAACAATAACAGCACTTTAGATTGGTTCCAATAACCAGCAAGTTTTTGACAGATTCTTAAACAGTTCCAAAGATTGTGGATCTGGCATTATGCCTTCCAGCATTTCTCTGGCATTTTTATTTGCCAGATTCTTCATCCATAATGAGCTTGTCATAAATTGGTCTTGATTTGGTCACTTAAAAGACATTTGGACAGGTACATGGATAGGAAAGGTTTAGAGTGATACGGGCCAAGTGCAAGCAAGCAGGTGGGGGCTCGTGTAGATGGGACCTGCGATCACCTGCAAGCTTGGCCACAAAGCTTTCAATTGATTGGCATAGGCAGGTTGGGCCAAAGGGCCTCTACTGTGTTGTATGACTCAATGAAACATTAAACTGTGGTCTCTGTCCCTCAGAAAGCTAAAAGATTCAATATAACACACTTCTTCACTACATAGCAACCATTACTAAAACAGATTTTCAGGTCATTGTTACCTGGTTGCTTGTGGGATCATATTACATGCAAATTAGCTGCCTTGATCCCTCGATCAATATAAAAGTCATTGCATTTTATTAAAGCAAGTAATTGCTTGGTATCAATTTCTCATATCTCTTTACCCTTTCCAGTCATGTGCACTTATAATGCTTTGGTAGTCAGTGTAATCCTTTTGCAGAAACTATAATGTTTTTGTCATCTATTTAAAATTACTTTTGCTGCCTTGGGGAAAGGTGGTTATTACTGCGTTTGTGCCAACACGGCTGAGGGAACAATTCATAACAGCCAGTAGTGGTCACAGGATTATAAAGCTGCAGACAGGCATCAATATAGGTAGAAATTTACAGGAATACCTTTTTTTATAATCTGATATGGAACATGGAGATTCTGGGAAATAACTGCATTTTCATTTTAACAAACCCTGCTGCTTTATATTCAAATTCAAAAAGGGTGGTATGCCTTTGAAAAGGTTTGTGTTTCAAAGTGGGCAACATGAACAGATAGTTATTCAACAATAAGATAAACAACTAAGACAGTAGCAGCTGAAGACTTGATATGTACAAACCAATATGGTATCCTACTCATCCATAAGATCACAAGACATAGGAGCAGAATTAGGCCATTCGGCCAATTGAGTTTGCTCCGCCATTTGATCGCGGCTGATCTATTTTTCCTACTCAACCCCATTCCCCTGCCTTCTGCCCATAAACTTTGTCACCCTTACTAATCAAGAATCAATCAATCGCCGCTTTAAAAATACCCAATCACTTGGCCTCCTCTACCATCTGTGGCAATCATTTTCACAGATTCACCACCCTCTGGCTAAAGAAATTCCTCCTCATCTCCATTCTAAAAGGTATGTCCTTTTATTCTCAGGTGTGCCCCCTAGTCCAACACTCTTCCACTACTGGAAACATCCTCTTCACATAAACTACAGGGGGGTTGCACGTAAGGTCATCGGGTCAAAGGGCATGACGCGCAGAGCAGCTCAATCCATGTGGAGGACATGAAGGCCTACAGCATGCACTGTTAATACTCGAAACATGTACTTTCTTACCTTGACAATTGACAATTTCAGCGGTTTTTAACAGGTAAGAAAGTACGCGATTCATGTATTAACAGTGTATGCCGTAGGCTGCCATGACCTCCACATGGATTGAGCTGCTCCGTGCGTCATGCCCTTTGACCCGATGACCTTACGTGCAACCCCCCTAAATCTAGGTCTTTAATTATGCGGTAGGTTTCAATGATATCTCTCCCCCCACCCCCATTCTTCTAAACTCCAAGGTGTACAGGCACGGAGACATTAAACACTCAAACGTTAATCCTGCCATCTCTGAGATTATTCTCATAAACCTCCTCTGAACTCTCTCCAATGCCAACACATCCTTCCTCAGATATGGGGCCCACAACTGCACACAATATTCCTAATATCCTCTGACCAGCACTGTACACAGCTTCAGCATTACATATATTCTAGTCCTCTTGAGATGAATGCTAACGTTGCATTTGCCTTTCTTACTACCCGACTCAATATGTGGATTAACCTTTTGGGAATCCTGTACCAGCACACTCAAGTCCCTTTGCGATTTCTGAATACTCTCTGCATTTAGAAAATAGTCTATGTCTTTATTCCACCCTCTAAAGAGCATGCCTGTACACTTTGCTATGCTGTATTCCATCTGCCACAACTTTGCCCATTCTCCCAAGTCCTTTTGCAGACTCCCTGCTTCCACAACACCACCTGCCCGTCCACCTATCTTTGTATCATCTGCAAACTTGTCAACGAAGCTATCAATTCCATCATCCAGATCATTAGCATAAAGTGAAAGGTAGCAGACCCAACACCAACCCCTGCGAAACACCACGAGTCACCAGCCACCAACCAGAAAAGACCTCCTTTATTCCCGTTCTATGTCTTCTGACAGTCAGCCAATCTTCTCTCCATGCTAGTTTCAAATACCAAAGGCCTCTATCTTGTTTAGCATCCTCACCTGCGGCATCCTTTCGAAGACCTTCTAAAAATCCAAACAAACAATATCCACTAACAAACCTCATCCTTAACTGTAGAGTCTAAAACCTTTATCCAATGCAGATAAAATGCTATTACTATTGTTGAACACAAGAAAGTACAGGACAAGAAATGATTACAGAACCCATCAGGCACCCTTGTTCCAAAGACCACGTATGCAATTTCTGAATACACATCCCATCATGGATTCCAGCACACACATTTCTGTCCACAGATTGACTTAGATGAGGAAAGACATTTATGCCCGCCCGTGCCAACAGCTCACACCAAATTTTAACCAAAGGCAGTGATTTTGCTTCTTCCACATTTGACAACCCAAGATAGAGTAACCTTCGACTACACTTCTAAATGACAATGCACAAGGTACAATATAAATGCAATATAAGTAACCAGAGCACTGGAATTGCTGCGACTGGTTTACTTGGAACAGAGACGATTTTATATCTCAAGCCGAACACCTGGGAGTATTAGAATATCAGCACATTGACCTTATTAGGCACCTGAAAATTGGCATGCCCACGCAGGTTCTCTTGATCTCGTACAAAGGTGCTGATAGAAAGTATTTTGACAGAATGCATCCAAGCCGAGTATGGCAACTAGTCTGCTCTTGACTGACTGAACCTACAGAGTGTGATGAACATAACCCAGTCCATCACTGGCTTGTCACTTTCTTCCATCCAGTCCATCTTCACAGAGTGTTGCATCCCTTTCCTCTCTTCTACGAGAAAATACAGGAGCTTGAAAGCCCAGGTATCCAGAATTAAAAGGAGCTTCATCCCCACAGTTATTAGGCTCCTGAACTAATCACCTCTTTCTCACCCTCTTCCTGGAGGTGCTTTTGCACTACTTCAGATTGTGCTACAATCAATGATTGCACCATTCTGCACTGGCATTAGTTGTATTTACTGTTATAAATATCATATACTGTTTACTCTATGAGCTTCATGCCACCAAGGAATTTAATTGCATGCTGCTCTATATGACAATAAACTAACCTGAATATTGACAAGGGCTGAACGATTGCCAACTGCCAGTTATTGTAGTCAGTTTCATTATTTTTTGTGAAATTAAATGATAGGTTCCTTGACAGCAGCGCAAAGATTCCAATTATTTTTCTGTTTATCTATAAATTTGGTCATCATTTTGGTAACTACTTTATTTACATCTTCGTGTATTTTTGTTGTAAAGGTTCCAGTGTGCTACAACCACTGAGGACAACAAAGCACATAGGACAACATACCACCACACTGTTGTTAATAGTGAAAAGAACTTTCAATAAAAATACTTGCTTTAGGAAAAAACAGACACAAAGTATCTTCTGAGTTTTCAAAATTCAGATTATTGCAGCAACAATGAAAATACACCATTACTTTGCTACATTTCTGTTCAGACTAGCAGGAGAATTCAGTAGAAATATGAGGCTGAGATGATAAACTGTTCATACTTTGCACTTGTGGTCTTGTGGAAACCACATGATGTGCTTACTGTAATTACTCCCTTCCTAATCAGTGTTTATTGCCAATTTCAAAAATTACTCATTTCATCAGTTCCTCTTACTGCCCTCCAGCAAAGTACAAAACACCCACGTATAAAATTAGTTGTAGGCTGGGCCAAGAATACAGCAGTATAAAGCACTGGTCACTCACTTATTCTGCTACTTTCAAACTAGCTAGCTTTGAGAAGGTGCTGGAGGACTGTCAGGTGTATTACTATAAACTTATTGTTCCAAGAAAGGGAGTACTGCTCATATGGTCTCACCCATGAACTAATCCCACATACCATAACTCTTAGACTCGGCCAGTATCAAAGTGTTCACAGTTCTCAAAAGTGGCATTTGTCCTTTGTACATAGAATATCAACTTGAAAACTTTACAAATGCACTGACTTGACGACGCTCTGAATGAATAGTGGATGAATGTAAAGACAGCCATATACCGTTTTGTAATTCTTGTCTTTCTCTTTTAAATTCTTTAAATTCTATTTAATTATTTTTAATTATTTTGCCAAAGCTTCAAAAGAAAGAACAGATACCCAGCCATAATCATCTTTCAAAATCTTCTCCCTTCTCTTTTGGAATGTAAAGAAATAAGCTACATATCCAAACCTTACAACACCCACAAGCCCCTGCCATGTATTTTTCTAATTATGGGAAAGGACTTAACAAAAGCATTTTACTAATTGGAATTCAAATTTTAACAATTTTACAACAGCAACAGATTCAACAGCTGCTTTTTGAATACAATGGACATCAGGAAACCTTTGGATCCCTATCGAAGTTGGGCATTCTGTCAGACTTTGAATGGTGTACACTTTCCATTACAATCTAGATTCTGACTCCAGATTCACATTGCAAATTCTTACCCTTTCATAGGACACCTGAATTGTACTATATAACAGCTGAAGAGATTTTCTGAGAACCATCAGTAAAGATTAATATCATAATATTTTGATACTATTATAGGTTACCTGCCTTCATTGATTAGGATATGATGATTAAGTTACCTTACTGGTAATGCTGAACCCAAACAAACAACCCTGAAATCAAATCCATTGTACCTGTGAAATGTTAATTCAGATTAATAATCTGACATTTAAAAAGCTAATTGTTAGTGGTGATGACTAGTAAACTACTGGATTATTGTAAAAACCTATCCGGTTCACTACTGTTCTTAGTGAAGATGAAGTCATATCTTACCCAGTCAGACCTATATATGACTCAAGACCCTAACTGGCCCAAGAGGCTACACAGTTCATTTGGTGACTTAACTGGCCCTAGAGGCCACTCAGTTAATTTGAAAATGAAATAAATGTTGGCCTTTCCAGTGAGGCCCAAATCCTGGAAAATGAATAAAAATAGAGACAATGATAGAGTGGAGCAATGGTTCTGCTATCTTATTAGAAGCCACATTTTTAATTTAGAGTGTCTGAAGAATGAGATTTACAGTTACTAATTCTCATGGATTGTCCAGGAATAAAAAATAATAATTTCAAGGACTGTGAGAAACATGCAGGAAAGGCACAAGAGTATTAGACATTGTGTGTTTGTCCATTTTCTTTGAGCACTCTGAATTAGTAGTTTAAAAAATTAAACAAAAGATGGGAAAAAATGTTGACGGGAAATTGTAGGCAAGAGGTTAAATGATGAACCTCCAGGAGCATGTCCAACCAGAATTGGCCACACCACTAGGGCTGCACATTCTTCATGCGAATCTCTACCGATCTAATTCATTCCAACGGCTACAATAGTTACAGTGAATTTATCAATCAGACATGCAAGATTCCATAACTATTATCCAGCACAAAAATTAAAGCAAAATTGTGAAGATTTAGAAAAAAATATCCTTACAAGTTGAATTATATTCCAAGTTAAATTAAACTAAATTACAAATAATAATGGCAATCTTCTTTGCAATATGTATATCCATAAAATATTATTAAATAACACCATCAATATTCCAACAGATGATCTACCTCACTCAAAACAATTCTAAGGTCTATACCACATATTAAATAAATGTCTGTGCTGCATACAATAATATCACCCAAACACTAAAGAGAATGGTTTACTTAAGCACTAACACACACTTTCACCTAATCTCTCTGCATGAAATGGAAAAAAACTCATATGTTTTTTCTGTGGTGGCCCTTCAAGACTTTTCAAGCATGAAGCATGAAAGTGTTATTGGTTGAGATGGCCATGCCCACAAAAACCCTCATAGACTAGGCCAAGACATACCATCAGATTTAGCTTGAACTGCTAAACTACTAAACGGTTTAAACTTTTTAAAATATTGATAACGAATAAACAATCAAACAATTAAAAACAATCTAAATTAAACCAGTTTTGAGATTTTTCAAGGACATGTCGGAACAATTTTAAGAGTTCTTTGTGTGTCATAAGCCATGGAAAAATAAACTGATATATAAAAAAGCTTCTACCCAAGCCTCTCAGCATGATTGAAATCTTCTTCCGATGTCGGAAAAACACTTCTTGCACACCTTCAGACAGAATGGCAAGAAAATCTTTACACAAATTATATTCACAAATACTGGCCAATTAGCACGGCCTCATTCAGTTACCGAATTGATTTCAATATCAAGAGTGTAGGTTGCAAAGTTGCAACTACTTCTGCTTTTCCACTTTAGGAGCACAAGAGCAACAAAGGTAATGCTTGTGTCGGTTTCACAAAGTAACAACTATAAAAATAGATAGTTTCACCACTGTTACTCCCACAAAGTCAAAGCCAATGTATTTTCTTCCATTAACTTAGACCGTTAGTGTGATCCAATTCTGAAATTATATAATTGTTGTCAAAGCATTGCTAATGTTGGTCAAGAATTTAAATGAAAAAATGAACCAATGATTATGCTAAGAACACAAAATAAATTTACCCTTTAATATTTCTCCTATCATTAATAACATCCAATGATGTCTGAAGATTGATTCATTAGCTAATCAAAATTAAGAAACAGAAGCAGTTAACTCCAAGTCTTATTCATGGTCAATAAATTGTTGCAATATTCTTTCCAAGCAAAATAAACAACTTAAATATTTGGGTTCATTTTCTCTGCATTGCAGAATGCATAATGCATTCATTCAAACTATTGAACATAAAAAAAGAAATAGGCCATTCAGCCCTTCTGCTTGCTCTGCCATTCAATAAAATTCTGCCTGATCTTTCATCCCAATACCACATTCCTGCCACAATCTAACATTTTCTTAATCAAGGGATTATGATATTAGTGCAGAAAAATGGCACTAAGTTCATTACATTGTTACCAACTAATAAGACAACATTCAGATATTAGTTGAAAAAACTAAAATAGTTTATTTTCAAAGTCTCATCTAGGGTACTGTGCAGTACATCCATTAGGCTGTAAGGTTTAGCATTGAAAACTTAACGTGTTGGCTGGGGCAACTCTCAATGGCTCACAGTGGCAACCTCAAATATCGACAATAATTATTCTAGTTGTCATACACATTTCCAATGATAGATGGAGGGAATTACTTGAATGCTCAGTTATTTTGACTTATTCATTTGTGCAGAGTATTTACTGGAAATGTACAAACTATTTCATATTAATTCAGAAGTTAAAATGCTCTAATTTAGTTTGTTAGGAGTCCTTGCAACACAAACATTCTCAGGCATTTTCAAAGTCAGCCAATATGTTTTCAAATAATGTACATTGCATTTTAGCAAAAGTGACAGCAAATAAAAGTTCACATAAACAATTATTATTGTGCTGTGCATACACTAAAAACATTAACGTGTTATTTGCCTTTTTGCTTTTGTTGTAACTATTAATGCATTTTACATCATTTGACCAACTGAGTATACCAATAGATTAAATTAAATGGCATATACTTTTAATTAGGATATGATTAAAGATATATATTTTTTGATTATTATTAAACGGAAGATGAAAGTGCAACTATTTATTTAAAATGCATCTCTGAAGCGAGCCTGATTCTGGAAATGGTGCCAAGTAAGAAATGTATTCCAATACCATACCAAAAATTTAAACCATACAAAATAATTGATTTGTAAATTAATTCTAAAAATTCCATTTGAAGTAGCTTTCAAATAGTAATCTAGTGTAAAACATATATACTTAGGCTTTGCAAAGTCTTCAGGCATTTGCAACTAAACAATACCACTGTACATTTAGTAAGTTTTAATTGATTTAATGGATTGTGAGCACCTCACAACATAGAAAAAGTACCAACGTCACTGTACCCATCGGAAAATGCAGGAATATCCCAAGGATCTAAAGGATATACTGCAATGAAACTAAATGAAGAAACACGTACCGTTAGAAAATTAATTTCACAAAATGTCCTCGATGCTGCTCGACAAACTTCCGCTTTTTAAACCGATACTGCCATTTTATTCAGTTGCAGTTTCTTAAACTTAGTTGGAAACAAATTAAACCTCCCCAGTTCAATAACAAAACAAACATCCCTACAAAAGCCTTCATCCTGACTCTCACCTGGGATTCCAGACCTGATAGACTCGGCAGAGCTGATACGCTCTTTGTAGATTCCGCTCTGACCTCAGTCTAATGGTGAGAATCAACAGCACTTCCCATTCGCGGGGAGTAGCTTCAAACTGATTACATATAAAACTGAAGCGGAACCTTTAACATGAGCTAAAAATACACGTTACCCAATCAGCCAACAACATCCAAGAGTGTCATACTCTAGTACCAAGTAAAGGACACCTCAACATGTAACCCACACAAAATGATTGATCAGAATTCATTTTTTCTCGACATAAGAACTAAACTTTATTACAATCATATTTTTTAGTTTCCTGTTTACGATAGATTTCCTATTTCTTCACTCCCTCTGCTGGGGACCGGCAGCAATGTAACTCGTGAAGGGCGTTCCCTTCACACGACTATTAAAAAAATAATGTTGAGGACGTTTTTGCGACGTTAGGACGTCCCAAATAACTTTGCAAACAATTCAAGGTAGTGACCAATATGACATACAAAGTCGCACCACTAATTCATATATAATAAGGTGCAACAAATATAAGTGAGATAATGGCCTAATGGTTTCATTTAGCTATTAGTCTAAGGAGAAATGATGGCCAGATTACCGGGAAAGGGCACTTGATAACCACGTCGCTCACCCTCAAAGCTCATTACTATGACATCTTTAAAAATCCACCTGAGCGAAAATACTAATGCTCATGTTAACTGCATTTATCAAGTAAATCATAAGAAACACACAAAATGTACTATAATTGTTCCAGACAGCAAGTGCATGTTTCTTCCAATTCCCACAGCCCTTGCTTGATCTTCTTGCTTCTATCTACCTATTCCATTTACCTTAGTCTTGAATATATTTAACCACTGAGCTTTCACAGTGTTCCAGGTTAGAGAATTATGAAGATTCACATTATTCTCAGTAAATAACATTCCCTTTATTTAGGTATTAAATGTCCACCTGCCATATTCCCTGCCATAGATAATAATAATAATAATAGATTTTATTTATGGGCGCCTATACAAAAGTCTCAAGGACACCTTACAAAATTTAACAAAGAAACATATAATCAGAGTAAAATAACTTATAAAGACATCACCAATACACAAATTAAAGACAGAAATTCGATCCAAAAAAGACAACAACAAAATTCAGAAACACAATGTGAATTTACACAAATAGATGATGCCACCTACTTCCAAACCCTCCAATAAATTGCTATTTTCCCAATCAAATTAATGGAAAATAAATTAGTAAAATACTTCATCTGCTGTCACTTTCCACATTTACTTAACTTATCAATATCTTAATTTAAAAGAAAATATTTATGTGCAGATTGTGGAACTCACTGCAGCCACGATGGCGTGTGACTGGAGAAGTTCGCCACTTTATTTGAAGATGCTACGGCTAGAACTGTTGAAACAATTTAACCAGAAGTGCACCAGTTCTGAGGCACCAACATTCACCATAACAGCTAGGATGCTGAAAAGTCACATCGACTTTGCTATACTCAGTGTACCCAGCTACATGTTGGTATGATACTGGGTGGATTATGGGTATGGGGAAGGATGTAAAGAAGGTTCAAGAGTCTATTGGTTATCTGAGCACAAGAACATGTGAAGAGATGTGAGGCAGTCCACTTTGCTGTTCAAAACAGAAGAAAAGACTATTTATTAATTAGTGAGGGATTGCAGGTATTAATATGTAAAAGGTGCTATGAATACTTTTATGCAAGTATCTGAAAGCCAACACATCTGTGCAGCAAACAATCAGAAGAGCAAATGATATGTTAGCCTTTATTACAAGAGGATAGACACAAATAGCTGGAGTAACTCAGCCAACAGGCAGCATCTATGGAGAGTTGTGGGTGACTTTTCGGGTCGAGACCCTTCTTCAGACTGAAAGTCACAGGAACGGGAAACGAGAGATATAGACGATGATGTAGAGATCAGGTGGGTCCAGGTGGACTGAGCGAAGGTGTTCAACGAAACGATCGCCCAGTCTACATTTGGTCTCGCCGATGTATAAGAGTCCACATCTTGAACAATGGATACGGTGCATGAGGTTGGAGGAGGTGCAAGTGAACCTCTGTCTAACCTCAAAGGACTGTCCGGGTCCCTGGACAGAGTCGAGGGAGGAAGTATTGGGACAGGTGATGCATCTCCTGCAGTTGCAGGGGAAGGAATCGGGGAGGAGATGGTTTGGGTGGGAAGGGATGAGTTAACTAGGGAGTTGTGGAGGGAGCCGTCTCTGCGGAAGGCGCAAAGGGGTGGAGATGGGAAAATGAGACTAGGATCCCATTGGAGGCGGCGAAAATGTCGGAGGATTTTGTGTTGTATGCGACAGCTTATGGGGTGAAAGATAAGGACTAGGTGGACTCTGTCTGTTGCGACTGGGGGAAGGGTAGCGACTGGGGGAAGGGGAGCAAGGGGCGGAGCTGCATGGTACCTAGGAGACACGTGTGAGGGCCTCATCTATAATGGGAGAGGGGAATCCCCGTTCCCTCAAGAATGAGGACATCTTGGATGTCCTGGTATGGAGCACCTCATCTTGGGCGCAGATGTGGCGTAGACAGAGGAATTGGGAGATGGGAGTCTTTGCAGGAAACAGGGTGGGTGAAGTGTAGTCGAGAGTGTTAGTGGGAGTCAGTAGGTTTGTAATAGATGTCAGTCGATAGTCTATCTCCTATGATGGAGACTGTGAGATCAAGAAAGGGGCGGGAGGTGTCGGAGATGGTCTAAGTGAATTTGAGTCCAGACGAGTGCATTACAAGAGGGTTTGATTGCAAGGGTAAAGAAATGTAATTGTGTAGATAGATACAGAATCCGGAAATAACTGAGCTTGTCAGGCAGCATCGCTGGAGAAAGTGGATATGTAACGTTTTGGGTCGGGACCTCATCTTCGGACCTAAAGCCTTCAGTCTGAAGAAGGGTCCCAACCCGCAATGCTACCTATCCATTTTCTTCAGAGAAGCTGCCAAACCCGCTGAGTTACTCCAGAATTTAGTGTCTATCTTTGGTATAAACCAGCATCTGCAGTTCCTTGTTATTATATAATTATAATTATATTGTGCAGAGCCTTGCTAACATTGCATCTGGCATATTTTGTGTTGTTTACCTTACTTAAGGTAATTAAAGTGATTTATTTGCCACAAAGGGGAATGCAGTGAAGATTTATGAGACTGGTTCCATAGATGGTTGGTTTGCCATATGAGAAGAGATTGTGTCAACTTGGACTGTATTCCTTAACAGTTACAAAGATGAACGGAAATTGTATTGAAATTTACAATATTTAATAGGCTGGATGCAGGGAGATGTTTCCTCTGACTAAGGATTCTCAGACAAGGGTATTCAGCTTGACAATGAAGACCATTTATGAATGAGATTTGATTTTTTTTTCTCACTCATGGTTTGGGAAACCTTTGGAATTCTTGAATAACTGAAAATCAATAAAATAGCAGATGCTGGAATTCTGAAAAAAATGTTGAAAATACCCAAGAGGTTAGGCAGCATTTATGAAAAGAGAAAGGCAGATAATCTTTTACGTCCACGAGTCTTTCTCAGGGTCGGCGTACTTGGCAGCGTAACCAGGTCTTGAAGTGTATAGCTGCTGCAATTGAGAGGAGGAGAGCACAAGAGAATTCAGTGGGCATCAGGACAGAGATTGTAGCTATTCATTTTGTTTGTGAGGGAGAGAAAGGTAGAGGAGGAAAGTTTTCAGACAGGTATAAGTTAGGCCAGTTAAGTGGAGCCAATGACTGGGAGATGTAGTTAGGTTTGGGAGGAAAGCTTGTTGTTCCGCAGGAAATAATTAGTACTAGTTTGTGGCCTGATATAGTGTTATGGTCAGTTAGTCAGCAAATAGTGTATATTATAGAACTGACGGTGCCTTGGGAGAACTTAGTGGATGAGGCTTATGATAGGAAAAAGCTTAGATATGTAGAGTTGGCATCAGAAGTTGAGCAGCGAGGATAGAGAGCAAGAGTACGTCCGGTAGAGGTGGGTTGTAGAGGTTTCATAGCACGACCGATCACGTCGATATTTGGAGAGCTAGGAATTTGTGGACAGAGTTTGCATCAAGCCTTAAAGTAGATGTCAGAGGCAGCAAAGCAAGGCAGTAGGTAGATTTGGTGGAAAAGAAAAAGTGTCAGATGGCCGAAAGGAAATGTATAACATGCGATATGTGTAGTTCTTTGTAAGTGTATTCTGTGCAAGTGTATCCCGGTTTTATGCAAGGTTCATATTTGTGGCATTACGAGTTTAATGATGGGTTAGGATAAGTGGAAAACAGGATGTGAGTGTTTAGCATTTGTATGAGTGAATTAATTGTCTCATAGTTTCCTTTATTTAGTAGGTACCGGTAGCATAGATGGTGAAGCAGGAATTGATGGGGGGTTATTCTGTCTAGCCTTCCCGAGGTGTCATGGGCCTAACTCAATGAAATACCAGTGAAGGGAGGTACCCACTTGAAAACCCCAATTATATACTTGAATCTACATGTAGAGTTTTTATAATGTACTTGTTAACACGTAGGTAGCTAATTATTGCATATAGAGTTAGTTATTGTCATTAGCATAAGTTTGCATAATCAGTTTAGATAGTACTTTGGCTTTATGCTTGGTTTTCTTGGTTGAGCACTTATCTTGATGTTACACCACAAGTACTTTGTGTTTTAATTGTAATTTTTTAGAACTGGGAAAGAAAGAAATGTTACTTTTCAGTAGCAGAAAAGGTTAGTAACGGGCCTGTCCCACTGCCGGGACCTAATTTGTGAGTTTAGAAGAGTTTGCGCTCGACTCAAACTCGCAGCATGGTCGTTACGTGCTCCTAGGAGGTCTATGTAACTCTCCTTCATGCTCGAGAGAAGTTCCCGCATACTCGAGGCCTCAGTTTGGTCGAGGAGTATTTTTTAGTATGCTTAAAATGTTGTCCGCAAGTAAAAATTGGTCAGCATGGGAATAATCAATATTTTTTATACTCGTAGGTTTAGTCGAAGTAGGTCGTAGTAGGTCGGCATGTTATTCGTAGGTAATCGAAGGCAATCAAAGGTAATCGAAGGTGGTTGAAGGTAGTCGAAGGTAGTCGTAGATAGTGTTAGTATAGTCAAAGGTAGTCGAAGGTGGTCGTCTTCACTCTCCACTAATTTCCAGAAGCTAGTCGAAGCTAGTCTTCAACATAGTCGAAGGAGATCGAAGGAGGTCTTCTACATAGTCGAAGGAGGTCTTCTACATATTCGTAGGAGGTTCTCTGCATAGTTGAAGGAGGTCATAGGAGGTGTTCTACTTCGGCGATACAACAAGACCATGACACTTATTTAAACTCCTAAACTCTTCTAAACTCGCAAATTAGGTCCCCGCCGTGGGACAGGCACTTATGGGATGCATAGAACAAAGTGAATATGCCTTGAGGGATGAGAAAATTGTACATTGTGAATGTTGATATGTTGATATCAACATATGGATATGGATAATTCTCTGTAAAGCACTTTGGTTTCAAGTGATTTGATTGAAAAGTGCTATATAAATACAAATATTATTATTATTATTATAACTGTAATCATAAATTGAGGACTGAGATGAGGAAAAACTTTTTCACCCAGAGAGTTGTGAATCTGTGGAATTCCCTGCCATAGACGGCAGTGGAGGCCAATTCACTGGATGCTTTCAAGAGAGTTAGATTTAGTTCATAGGGCTAAGGGAATCAAGGGATATGGGAAAAAGCCAGAACGGGGTACTGAATTTGGATGATCAGCCATGATGATATTGAATAGCAATGCTGGCTCGAAGGGCCGGATGGCCTACTCGTGCACCTATTTTCTATGTTTCTATTGCTTCTTTATCTGTTATGTGTTACAAACAGCACGACAGTGGAACATGCCTTGCATGCCAGACTAATATTAAGAAATAAATGGAGCCAAAAATTTCGATGATAGATAGGAATGGCCAATTCTGACACAGACAGAATAAATGAGAAAAAGTTGGAAAGTTTGGTATTGAATTTCTCTCTGTCCCAGTTTTGATGGAGGGTTTTCACCTGAAACATGGAGGGTTTTCACCTCTGCTCTTTCCTCAGAAATGTTCATCTTTTTCTGTTTTTATTTAAAATTCTCTACATTCGAGAGCTGTGGAAACTCAGCCATTACGTTCATTCAACCTAGAAAGCAATAGATTTCAGGAGATTTACAGATAGTGCTGAGAATAGTGTTTAGGTGAAAGATCAGCTAATAGAGCTGCTGCAAATAGGCAATCCAGTGTTGATCTCAACCTGTGCTGCCCATTTGGAGTTTGCACAACATCTACTGTGGCCTTGTAGATAGCTTCTTTTGTGCTAAAATCATCTGAGTTGGTAGATAAACTGTACAAAGTGTGGATTGCATAATTTACATCTTACTGTACCACAAACATGGGCAAGAGGGAAAAGATTAGCATTCGATGAAAATCTTAGTTACTCCATGCTTGAAGAACCACATTTTTAAAATTTCTATATTGGTAACTCAGGTTGAACCAATCAACCCGAATATAAAATTGAAAGCTAGGTTTGGTTTTGACACAGAGTTACAGTATTAGTCACCAAATAAAAGAAGATGGACACAAAAAGCTGGAGTAACTGAGCAGGACAGGCAGCATCTCTGGAGGGAAGGAGAACAATTGAGTGCAAAAATTTCAAACCTACTTAAAAACAGCATCTCAAATCCAATTTGGTTAAATTCCACAATTAATTAATAAAAAAGTTCTTTAGAATCGCAATAAGTAGATTCTGTGAACAAAATCTCCTGAGCAGGAGAAATTTAGAAATGGCTAATGGAAGTGGGTGTTGATCCTTTAGATGGCTAAATTGGTATTACCATGTTTGACAACAGGACACATCGTTGCTAGGCACTTAAGTTCTGAGAGTCATCAGCAAACTATATTTGGGACAGTACTATGGATATGAATGGTTGCACCATTAAACACTGCAGGTTAAATTTCTTCCTCCCACATTCAGGGTCATGGCTTCTGACAGCTGTTATAGTTACCACCTTCTTTTAAAAGAGCAGCTGTGTTTGTGTAACAAACACTAACACTCATATAGTGCACAATATGCTAAATAATATTTAGAATAACTTAGAACTTAGAAAATGTTAGATAAGGAGGAGTCAGTGAATTTGAATGCTCAGCAGGAAGGAGGAATGATACATTTAAAGAAAAATACTTTTACATGGCATGTGAAGACTTTTACAAATATCACTGCTAATCAGGGTCCAAAACTGCGTTAACAAGCTGAACTTCCGAGTTGCCTTTGCACAAAGCAACCCAACCTGATGATATTCATATATTTATTTATATTTCCTTATGACATTCATAAAAAGCCATTTAGCCCATCAAGTCTATCCTAGCTCTCAAGGGTGATTACCTGATAGGGTCGTTGGTAGGCTGCATGCACACAATCTTTTCCCCAGGATTGGGAAATCAAGATATCGATTACATAAGTTTAAGATGAGAGTGGGAAGATTTAATATGAGCCTTTGGGAAACTTTATAACACAAAGAGTGGTATGTAAATAGGACAAACTCCGAGAGGAAGTGTTTGAGGCAGATGAAATAACAACATTTAAAGGCATTTGGACAGGTGCGTGGATGGGAAAGGCGTAGAGGGTTATGGCAAATACAGGCAAATGGGACGAGTGTATCTCAGCCATTTTGCTTGGCATGGATGAGTTGGGCCAAAGGGCCTGTTTCTGTGCTCTGACATTTTTAGATTCCACCATTGACATCCATCTAAACTATCTCATATCCACTGCATCCTGATTTTCCTATTATCTAACTACACTGGGGGTAAATACATTTGTCAATTAAACTACCAACCAGCATGGCTTTGGTAACTGGGAGGAAACTGGAGTACCCAGAGCAAATCCAGCTGTTCACAGAAAGAACATACTAACTCCACACAGAAAGCTCTGGAGGGATCGCAAAGACTGTGTGGTGGCAGCACTGTCTGCTGTACCACCGTGCTATCCCAAATTAAGTACCAACCATTAATCCAAAGTTTCTAGAATCCCATTCAGAGCACTGGCTTTTCAAATTCAGTTATGCCTGAATTTGAGATTAGTGTTTTATTAAAAAAAATATTGACAAGTAACATTCAGGGAATATCAAGATGATCACAACTATGAATTTTTACACACCAGTTCTTTCCAAAGCAGAGAAGAAGGCAGAACAAGCACAAAAATCAATGTTTACAAGATGCCATTGACTGCATCAAGATTACTTACATTCAGTTAACACTGACTGAACAAATTCCACTCTCTCAACGTCTGGCTGGTGTGTGACTGTGTACACCATTTAAGGTGTACAGCAGTTATGATGCCTTGATTTTTTGATAGTATACATTGCCAACAGTATATTAACTCCAAAATAAAACAAATCCTGGCTGCTAGAAGACAAGAATAACCCAATGATAATATGCACCGCAGGAGAGGTATCCAACAACAGACACTTGGCAAACAAAAACAATACTTCTGCTGCCTGGACCCGTCTGCAGTGGTCCAACAATAATTCATCAAGCTTAATTTATAATCTGAGGTGTCATACTGCCTGACATTGCCACCATGACAGAATAGCCTTTGGCATCACTTACCAAACGAAAGCTGAGGGCGCTAGGCGGAAGAGGGCTCTGCCCGAGCCAGCTGCCTGCACCTTTTCCTGGGTTATGTCCACGCCCAGGTGGTACTTGAGAGGGACTATGCGCTGTCCACGGGCACCCTGGTGGATTTCTGGGACTGTTGGGCTCCGTGTGGGGTGGGAGCTAAGCATTGTAATATAGTTGTACAATAGTTAATTTAGTACATTTGTTTGTCTTGTATAATGGTAGTGGGTTTTGTTTTGTTTAATTTTGTACTGTAAATATTATTGTAAATAATTGATTCAATGATTTTTGGTAAAATAAGTAAATAAATAAATAAATGTTTGAAAAATGAAAGCTGAGGTGAGGTAGCTTGAAGAAGAACAGAACAGCTCGGGACAGCTAGGAAGGCTGCAATGTAGAATTCCTTTTCTGAAAATAGACCAAAAAAGCTGGAGTAACTCAGCGGGGCAGGCAGCATCTCTGGGGAGGAGGAATAGGTGACATTTCAGGTCGAGACCCTTCTTCAGAAAAGATTCCTTTTCTGTTTGTATTCAACACAAAGAAATAAATCAAGTTTAGAATCAGTAAATATCAACTATCGTATCCAGGGGTGCCGCACGATTGGCAGTCTTTTATCGTCTTTTTCTGTTATTTTTAGTGTGTTTAAAATTTTTGTGTAAATGTTCTCTGGTTTGTTTTATGTGGGGGTCGGGGGTCGGGGGAAACTTTTTTTTCAATCTCTTACCTTGCCGGAGATGCGATTGTTTTCCGGATCGTATCTCCGGTCGCTCTGCGGCCTAACATCCTGGAGCTGGAGGGACTGACTTTGAGCCCCGCCGCGGGGCGTGGACTTAACATCGGAGCCGATCCCTTGCCTGGGATCGCTCCAACCGTGGCCCGCGGATTTTCCAATCAAGTGCTCGCAGTCTCGGGAGAGGCTGTAGATGTCGGCAGCTTCAACGATGCAGAAGGTTTGACCACCCCGACCCGGGGGTCCGATCACTCGGAGCAGACATCCCCCCGATGCGGGAGCTTGATCACCCCGACGCAGAGGGCCCAAATGCCGCCGGCTACGGGAGTCCCGTCAACGGAAGGCTTGAGGCCCCCGACCGCAGGAGAACAAAGAAGGGAAGAGATTTAACTTTTCTTTCGCCTTCCATCACAGAGAGGAATGTGGAGGAGTCACTGTGGTATATGTTTATGTTAAAATGTATTTGTGTGTTCTGTTGCTTTTTATTTGTATGACGGACTTGGCAAATGAAATTCCTCGTATGTTGCAAAACATACTTGGCGAATAAAGTATTATTGTATTGTATTGTATTGTTTTGTACTTCCCTCCATTGATGCTTCTTGACCCATTGAATTCCTTAGGCAGTCCTGCTTTTCTGCTTTATAGTATCAGTAATCTCAGCTCAAATACCTGTTACCAATATCCTACATCTCTAATCATAGTCCATCGATGATAAACACATTATTATATTTGACACACTGCAAAAGTAAAGCCAACATAAAATAAACACTGCAAATCAAATTCATGAATTACATTTTATCCTGCAGCATAAAATATATAACTGTTATGAATCTCCTTAGTGCTTGATCTTCCAAGTGCCCTTGGCTGACCGATACATCCTGCGAGGTGCTTCCTAGTTACTGCAACATGCTCACCACTGACTTTCAATGGAAAAGACTCTGGAAAGTCTGACTATGGACCCCACCTACCATATTGTGCTTCCCATATTTTTGTGTTTTTTTTAATGTGTTGTAGCCGTGTATCTCTAAGATGAAATTCTTACTGTATTTTTCAGCAGGCTGACATATTTCAGGCAAAAATCCCCATAGGTCGAGGCAAAATTCCACAAAGCTAGATGCTTGCGATGCAAGACAGAGGCAATATACTGATGCAAGGATGCAAGGGAGTATTTACATATGATGGTAGTAGTGAACAGTGTATCCAAGATACACATTCCAGGGTATAGATGTTTTATTCATGATAGAGAGAGATGTAAAAGAAGTGGGGGAGTTGCATCATTAATGAGGGAAAATGTTACAGCTAAACTTAGAGAAGACATTTTGGAGAGCTCATCCAATTAGGTTGTATGGGTAGATTTTAAGAATACGAACAGTCCTAATAGCCAACGGGAAGCAGAAGAACAAAGATGTAGGCAGATTATGTAATTATGTAAAACAGAGTTGATACAGTAGTTATTACAAGTTGTCCAGTATTGACAGGGCTTTCCTGCTTATCACATGCCACACTAGTTTAAACTCTCCTGAGTTGCACAAGCAAATCTCTCTGCAAGGATATTCCACCAGTTTTGGTGCAACCATTCCTTCTTACATAGGTCCCACGTGTCCTAAAAGAGAGCCCAACGATACAGGCATCTGCTCTCCTTGTTACACTAGCTCGTTAGCCACATTCAACTGTACAATACTATTTCCCAATTTTTTGCCTTGGTAGCACATGCCACAGGGAATAGTCTAGACATTACAACTGTCAAGGTCCTGCTTTGAAACATTCTACCTAACTCCCTAAATTCCTTTTACATGACCTCATATGTCTACCTACCTAGATTGTTAGTACCAATACAGACCACGACCTCTGGCTTCTTACTCTACCTGTATAGAATGTTCTATGCCTGATCAGAGACATACTTGAACCTGACAGGTAACAGGTAACCTGGAAGGTAACACACCAGTCGGATGAAGGGTCTCGACCCAAAATGTCACCTATTCCTTCTCTCCAGAAATGCTGCCTGTCCTGCTGAGTTACTCCAGCTTTTTGTGTCTATTTTCAGTTTAAACCAGCATCTGCAGTTCTTTCCTACACATGTCTGTTTCCCTGACTACAGAGTCCCTGATCACTATCGCTTGCTTGCACCTCGACTCTCCCTGCAATCTAACAGAGCAAGTTGTGATGCCATTGATCAGGCTGCTGCTGTTGCTTTTCCATGACAGGCCAACCCTTTCAATAGTATCCTCAGCGATACATTGTTTGAGGAGTATAGTCACAGGAGACTCCTTCGCCACTTGCCTGACCCTTCTGGTGGTCCCCCATCTGTCCCCGAAACTCCTAACTATAAAACGTTTTGCCTGCATGCTCCTCGATGATCCATCTGCCAGCCACTCTAACGGATCCATGTTGTCTGAGAGTAGCTGCAGATGTACAGTCGTTGTCAAGAACATTTGACTTCTTTCTGATCACCCACTTCTCGTAGGAGCATACCTCTGCCACTTACTACCACTACTATTCCTCCAGGAACTATTAGTTTAAAAGAAAACAATGAGTATCTTACTGGAGAAAAAAAAGAAAGAGAGGTGTATGAATAGAATTACAGAGTTAAGGCTTTCATAACTGAAGGCATGGCCACCAAAGGTGGAGTGATTCATTTGTGGCCATTTGAGCCTAACTGAATTTAATTAGCACAAAAATTTTGGAAAATTGTAAGGCTGTGGATGTTACAGAGCAATGGTGAGGCAGAACAATGGAAGGATTTGAAAATAAAGTGTAGATTGGTTTATGCATGAGAACCAATCATAGTAGAATAGTATCACTAACCCCACCCTACTGTACGATTCATACTAACACCCACTTCCTACACTAGTCAGTCTTGGAAGCGGTTACGATGATCTAACAACTAACAACCTGCTGTACCGCTATAATATGAATACTGATTAAAGATGATCTTGAACTTCAGATTGTATTCTTTGTCTATTTACACAAAGTTTAACCAGGAGTGAGCTAACACTGTGGAAGAGAGTGCAAATTAGGACAAAGCAGCAGAATTTGGGCTGATCTCAAGTTTTTGAAATGTTGAGCAAAAGAGATTTGTTTGAACATTTTTGAGACATACTGTAGGTCTTGAAATCATGAAGTTTAGATGAAACCATCAAAAAACAGATGAGGTGAGGAAGCAGTTAAATTTGGTCACAATATAAAGTTAGATAAATATATTATTCTTGAAAGCCAAATTTGATAGCAAGTTTGCAAGCAATCTAGTTCAGTCTAGCATGATTGCCAAGGAAAGGGGTAGAATCATGATAAACATTTGGAGCCATTTTTTACTCATTGACTATTTGATGTTGAAGATGCAGTCTGACATTTTAGCGAAATTTTTTAGAGAGGTGTTCATGAATTTGAACCACCAGCATACATGTGGAAATTAACATTGCATTTTCAGATGATGTTGTTAATGGGCAACATTATAAGTGAAATAGAAGGGCAAAAGGAAATACATATGGGAAGATCCCAGAATGGTGCAGAGTTGGGAAGTGGATGACATTGCAGATGATTCTGTGGCTTTTTCTGGATAGAAAATAAACAAAACTAGGTGTTCCGGGCACAACTGAAATTGGGTTCATAATCTAAAAATTGTGTCTGTAAATTTGTATGCTTGGTGCCAGGAATGATTAATTCAGGCAGATATTAAGCCTGCCATGAGAAAGGTTGCAGCTCCACCTTGAGGCTCTACCAGTTTGGCAACTCTCAAGAAACTTTGCCGTGGATCTTTCAGGTTCTGTCAACGCCTGCTTCTGGATGAATGACTTGCAGTCAGTGTGAGGCATTCCAATGTGAGTAAAAATTGCATAAGAGGCATTGCGTGTGGTTGTATGTCATTGCAAAGTACTCCTCTGGAATTTTTCAGATATTGCACAACAGACACATGGATAAACACAGAAATAAATCGAGGATTGAGAATTCTCTGATTTTAATTCACTATTTATTTTTATACAAGTTGAATTACATAGTACACAAAATTTTGGTGCTGCATAACATTATTTCTAAGTATATGCATCCTCAATTTAAATTTTGCTTACATGCTTTAAATATATTGGACTTGGAAAGAAAGCATGTTTGAAAGGACCTTAGCCTATCTGTAGAGACATTTTTTTGATGTATGGTTCCTTTGCCATTTCCTGTTTTGCCAAAAAACATGTGTAATAACACTGGACTGTTAAATTAAAAACCCAGACAAATGTTTAGACTAGAATTTCAAATTACACCCTCCGGCATGCTATGTTGAATGCATACCAGGAGAGGGAGGCAGCATGCCTATTCAGGCACTAAACAGCTAGTCTTAGAAGAAAGCATTTGAAACTTCACAAAACAAAAGTGAAACAGCAGGGTTAACATTTGTCCACAGACAATAATTAGTGTCCTTCAGGTGCAAGGACACCTGGAATTAAAGAGTCATACTCAAGAGGAAACCAGCCCTTCAGTCCAATTGGTCTATGTCACCCAAGATGCCTCGTATGCCAATGTTTGGCCCACATCCCTCTAAACTTTTCCTATTCATGGACCTGTCCAGATTTCTTTTAAATGTTGTTATTGTACCTGCCTCATTTGGCTGCTCATTCAAGAAACCTACCACCCTCCATGTGAAAATGTCGGCCCTCGGGTTCCCATTAAATCCTTCCCCTCTCACCTGAAAATATATCATTCCTAGGGCACAGTCATTTTCACATGTCATAAGGCTAATACACAAAATGTTGGAGATCTGGAATCAAAACCATACTGCAGGAGGATGGTTCAATGTTTCAGGTCGAGAACTTGCATCAGGACTGAGAATTTGGAGGGAAGAGAGCCAGTATAAATTGGTAAGGGAGATGGTTAAGACAAAGGCTGGGGTGATAAGAGGAATCAGGCAAAGGTGGGGATGATGGACATAAGGAGCTATGTAGGGGGGGGTGATAGGTGGAAGCAGATAGCAACAAAAAAAACAGATAGGGGATGAATGATAGGCAGGTAGAACCGGGGGGGGGGGGGGGGGGGGTGGGGGGGGAAGGTAGACCCGGAGGCTGTAATACGATAAGGGAGGGGTGATGAGCAGATAGAAGTAGATGGGGGAAGGGGATAGAAAAGGGATTAGGTAGGATATGGATAATGAATCTTCCAATTTTGGCTAATCCATATTCATGTTCCTTTACCATTCCTACTCTCTCTCTCCCTTTAACCAATTTTTCATACCTACCCCCTTCCCCATTACCAATATTTGTTCCCTTCTCCCACTGAGTTTCATCTGCCCATCACCTCATACCTATCCACCTTAGTTTCTGATCGTTTGATCTACCTTTTTTATTCCCTCCCCATTTGGTTCCATCTGCCATAATCCTTCCTTAATCTGTTTTTTCCCCCCTTATTTGTTCCATCTATCACCCACTAGCTTGTCCCACAACTCCTCCCTCCCCCAAGTGGCACCATCTTCCCCCACGTGGCATGATTCTTCCCCCCTCACCCGGTTCCACCTATCATCTATCAACCCATTGCAAGCCTTTCCTTCACCTCTACAATTTGGCTATCCTCCCTATGCATTTTCAGTGTGAAACTTGAAATAAGGTATGTGGGGGAGGGGGGTGATAGGTGGAAGCAGATAGCAACAAAAAAAAGAACAGATAGGGGATGAATGATAGGCAGGTAGAATGGGGGGGGGGGGGGGGGAGGGAAAGGTAGACCCGGAGGCTGTAATGCGATAAGGGAGGGGTGATGAGCAGAGAGAACTAGATGGGGGAAGACAATAGAAAAGGGATTGGGTAGGATATGGATAATGAATATCCACATGATGAATAACCAAAACACCAACTATCCTTTTCCCCTCCATAGATGCTGTGCACTTCTTGTGGTTTATTTTTTGTTCTTGCAAAGCTGAAATTATTTGACTCGACCATAGACCTCCTTTGTATCAATTTTGTAATGCTTATAATGAAGAAAGGGTGTATTGTAACAGAGGCATTCAATTGTGGAAATAAGGATCATACAATGGTTGGAGGAAGTTAACAAAGGTGGCCAAAGTCAAAGAGATGGTAAACTTGAAAATAGGGTACTTCAGGAATAAGGTTGTTTTTTTTTAAAGTAACCATATTTCACTATGAAGGAAATGCTCGTTGGCAAAATAATTGAACCATGATGAGGCAGAATCGAAGACAGACATTAATAAAATAATCAAATAAGAAGTAGGACAGCAGAGTAAAAATATAAAGAATGGTAAGATTGCATGGAGGATTAAACAAAATATTTATGGTTCTAAATAAACATTTGAAATTAAATTTGTATTCAAGGAAGCAACAGGCCCCACTGAAGAATCCAAAGAGCGTCACAGTATTGAGTAACTAAAAGGTTGACCATATAAAAGGAAAAGTGCTATTGTCTGCCTTCCAAAAGGAAAAATATCATTTGCAGGGCTCAACAAAGAAATATAAAGAATGACATAACTTACAAATCAAGGAAGAAATCAGACAACCTGGAAAATGTCAAATATCATAAAATATCATTTACTACCTTTAAATGTCCTAAAATTATTTAATGTTTAATTAAGAACTTTTGAAGTGCAGCAACCGTTGTAATGCAGTGAAATACTGCAGCCAAACCATGTACAGAAAATTCACACAAATAGCACAAATGTAAATGATCACGTATTTACTTTTTCAGTTGATATTTGTTTAGAGCTGGTGGCTGTCCAGTATAAAGGAACATTTTCTCTGATAGCACCTTTTACATCCATCCGAAATCCAATAGGGCTTTTGTTTAACATCTCCTCTGAACAGTTCCACCACTGATAATGCAATATTTCTCTGTTACTGCACAGTTGTGAGCTGGGATTCTGTCTTTATATCTCTAGAATGGTGCTTCAATGTCCTCTTTCAGTGGTAAACCAAGCCTAACTAAACAAAAAGATAAATCATATAGTTTGTATAATTAGGAAGTGGCCGGTGAAATTAGTTATATCATGATGGAAGCAAACAATCTTTGGCAACAAGGAAGGTGAATCACAATAATTCAATGTACAAAGCTATTTGATCCATTGTCCCTTGCTGACCATAAATAGAGCTACAAGTGACCCCAAAGGTTTAAGAAAACCACAACTTAATGCAATTTACTATAATGCAAACCCCTTTTCCCATTGAATCCCATGTTGTTAGCAGAGATGCATTCCAATGGGGATTTCTCTCTCATATTAAGCTATTTTTAACGGTGATAACAAAGTGACCGACTGCTGTTATGTAACAGCTAAGGCTGACCTTAGAAGCGGAGGATGGGCAAGGCACTTGAGAAAGAAACTGTAATTTTTTTCTGATGCACAAGGCTTGTGGATTAGGATAGGATTTGGAAACTGGGGATATCAGTGAAAGGAATGTGATTCAAGAATTGGGGGTTTATGATAGAAAGGTGATGCAGAAGGAGTTAGGTGGAGGTGGGGAAGAAAGGGTTAAAGTTCGATGACTTGGTGGAAGTGGAGTAAAGGCCAAAGGATCACTGTAGGGAGCTGGAAATGGCTACTGCAGCCCCCCACAATGCTGTGTATCAGGTAAATGGCCTTGCAGATGAAGAATTCAGCAGCAGTGCACGCTGAGATGTTTATTCACATCCTTGGATTAGAGAGAATGCGGTAAAGGAAAGACACGGCAGTGAATGCCAACCCAATTGATGCAGTGACATCATATTCATATCTTATTTCCCCACAGGACCGAGTGACTAAAAGTAAACATTGCTAGAATTTGTTGTTTTTTTACATTCTGCTAAAATATTTTATCACCACATAAATTCAGTAAGGCTGAATTTCATTCTGTACCTCAAAATGTTTGGTGGCGATTTGTGCATTTCCCCAGGGTGAATTTCCATAACCAAATGGCTGGAACTTGGGTGTCGCTTACATTTAGATTTATGCCACTTCTTTGCTCCCAGTCCTTCATCTAGTGATAAATTAAGTGCTTATTCAAGTACCTTTCCATGTGAAAATAGTTTCTGCTTCCATTTCCCTCACTTGCACTCAAATCCAAATCCCACCTTTTGGTTGAACACATTGTTCCTCAACTTCACTTTAGCCTTTCTTCCAGATGCCTTAACTCTATGGCATCCAATTATTGAGCTCTCTGCATAGGATAAACAATCTTTCCGGTTCACTCTGCCTAGGACTTTCATAATTTTATAAAGCCTAATTAAATCAATCTCAGTTTCCTCTGTGACAATGAAAACAACCCCGAGCAGTTTCAACTCCTAAATAAAATTATTTGGCTTTGGTAAAAAAATCTCACAAATCTCCTTTGTGCCTTCCTTCGTGCCACGATATCCTTCCTGTAAACAGCTGACCAAAACAGTACAGTCTACTCTGGCCTGATATGATTTATACAGTTTTGGCACGACTTTCTTGCTTTTAAATTCCATACCCATAGGAATTCATTAGAACAAATATACTAACAATTTACAGGCAAAAGATAAGCAAAAAAGTAAACTACTGTACACTGTACCTCACATCTATAATAGACAAAGCACTTGAGGATACCCTGATGGAGGAAGCAGGAGAATAAACATTGACTAACAAGAAGAAATCATGGGGTCATATCAATTGGCATCCTTTAAGAATGAATAGACCTGGTGGATAAATGGAACATTATGTATTTGGATTTCAATGACCTCTCGTGACAGACAGCAACACCAGATTTATTGATATAAAATGAGTATAGAACTTAGAGTATAGAAGTAAGAATTTCATTGTTCTATCTGGGACATATGACAATAAAACACTCTTGAATCTTGAGGAAAAAGCGGAAAAATCAGTACATCAGTGTAAATGGAAGTCGTACCATTTGTAAAGAAAGAGATGGGCAGTGGCATGAATGTGAATCAGTTTGGGCCAGATGCTGAAAACTTTGCTGATACCATCAAACAGAGCTTTCCACATACTAAAAACAAGTGCATCAAATGGAATTAGTTGGCAAAACTGAGATGCGAGACTGAAAACTAAGAAATTAACATGTAAAAATGGAAGGAAATGCACCAAGTTGAAAGGAATTTGTTGAAATAGAAGCAAAGTTATAATGAACGATGGGGCACTAGTCCACATTGTTGCATTGCTGAACCCACCAACAATATAAAACATAATCAACAAAAATAAGTGCAGTCATACATTTAAAAAAAAAACAAGGATTAGCATTTCTGTTGCAGCTATATTTTGAAAAATTAGCGGCGACCAGAATGAAGCCGCCATGAAGCCGCTACCAGTTCCGAGAATGCGGGAACTACCCACGACCATGAAGGCCCCTCCCCGGCAACCACCCACGAACATGTGGCGACCGCATAGTCTCCTGTAGTAGCCTAAAAAGTCGCCTAAGTGGGACAGGCCCATTAGGCTTGAAGATTAGAGATAGAGAGGATGGCTGAATCTATGATTAAATGGGATCTGGTATGAATTAGAACAAAGGCAGCAAAGTTTAGGTGATTTCAATTTTATGAAGAACAGAATGAGAAGGGTGAGCCAGAAGTGTATTTGGGATAGTTAAGATAGAAGCAAATATGCACTGATGATAGTTTCAGCAGCAGATGAGCCAATGCAGGGTTGCAGTGGCGGAAATCCCGGGGGGGGCCAGGGGGACGTGTCCCCCCCTTTGTTTTGAGAGGTGGGGGACGATCCCCCCAATTTTTTGTAATCCGGATTTTAAAAGCCACTTTCCGCAAGACTGGGGGTGGGACTGCTGATCGAGGGCGCCGATTGGACAAGAGAGACATCGGTCAGCAGGCAATGGGGGCGGGACATGATGATTCAGCACGATGATTGGAGGAGGGAGGTGTCGGTCAGAGGCAAAAGTAGGGGGGGTGGGACTGAGGATAGAGCGTGGTGATTGGAGGAGGGATTTGTGCCCAGGTCATAGGGTCACAACGGCAGCCCTGGACACAGACCTGCGCCTCATCTGCAGCCAGGATTGATCCCGGCCAGCTCTCCGGCACTGCAATCGCTGCCGAACCTCCACTGAACCATCCCTGTCCCCACCCGAGGCCCCCCCCCCCCACGCCCAGGGATGGCCAGAGACGTCGGGAGTCAGACGGGCGCGATGCCCCCAGGCCCACAGCCAGTGCAGAGAAGCAGCGCTAAACCCAGCTCAACTCTGCCTCTCCCGCCGGGTTAACCTACAGCCCTACCTGGACTTAAAGGAAATATGGCCCAGGCTTACAGCCTGCAAGGAGAAGCAGCGCTAGCTCCACTGCTCCGGACTGGTATTCCGTCAGTCCAGGCAGGGCTGTAGTTAACCTGGCGAGACAGGCAGAGTTGAGCTGCGTTTAGCGTTGGATTGAGCTGTAATTACCGTTCACAGGGTCCACGGCAGAAGCCTTCGAAGCCTCGCGTGTGTGTGTCCCCCGTCCCCTCCATATATTGATAGCGATTTCCGTCACTGCAGGGTTGGTGAGACACAGAGGTGAGTATAAACAGTCTAGTTGATAATTTAGGAGGCTAGTTTAAGGTCATAAACAGGATCACAGTTGTGACAGTTTGTTAGAGATAGGATCCCAGCACATTTTCCAAGTCAACCTTATGATAGGATTTAGAACAAAATACATTTTCTTTCAGTGCATGTTATTCTTCATCCATTGCATTTTTGGAATTCTAAGTTCCTGAGAGACACATTTCCAATAATGAAATTAAAATACATCCTAATATGCTAGTATAATAGTGTGGGAATGTTGCATTGCTGGAGATGTTATCATCTGAATGAAATATTTAAACAATGCTCTATCTGCTCTCACAGATGGACATATAAGATCCTAAACAAGGCACAAAGTGCTGGAAGAACTCAGTGAGTCAGCAAGCATCTAGGGAGGGAATGGACAGGCGACATTTCGGGTCAGGACCTTTCATCATATCCTCCCCAGATGCTGCTTGACCATTTGAGTTCCTCTAGCACTTTGTGTTGTGCTCAAGATTCCAGCATCTGCAGTTTCCTGTGTCTCCAGAGACTGAAGAATCCTACCCAACATCCTACCGAAAATGTTGCCTCACCATTCCCTCCCCGGATGCTGCCTGACCCACTAAGTTTCTCTGCACTTTGTGTTTTGCTCAAGATTCCAGCATCTGCAGTTTCTTGTGTCTCCATATATGATCCAAACCCAGTATTTCCAAAGAGGTCACAAAAGCTTGCAGGATCCTGGGCTTTAACAGATGCATGGTAGATGCATGGTACTCTAGGCCGATCTCCAAGTTGCCTTTTATTTCTAAGATCATGGAGAAGGTAGTTTATGCGCAGCTGAAACTCTTCCTGGATGAGCACAATATTCGGGAAGTTTTCCAGTCTGGATTCAAGGCTATGCATAGCACAGAGTCGGCTCTGCTAAGGGTCTTCAACGACATCCTCCTGGCAAACGACTCAGGTAATTATGTGGTTCTTGTCTTGCTGGACCTATCTGCCGCCTTCGATACAGTGGACCATGGAATATTAATTTCCAGACTACAGCACCAAGTGGGCATTTGTGGCAGTGCCCTGGAATGGTTCAGGTCCTATCTGGCAGATAGAACCATGCGTGTAAGCCTTGCTGGCTTTGAATCCTCCTCCACTCCCTTGGTATATGGGGTTCCACAGGGCTCAATTTTAGGGTCCCTGCTCTTCTCCTTATACCTACTTCCTCTGGGCTCAATTTTAAGAAGGCATGGCATCTCCTTTCACTTTTATGCAGATGATAGCCAGTTATATATGCCACTCAGGAAAGAAGAAGACTATTCTCTAAAATCACTTCTGTCTTGTCTTGAGGACATTAAGTCCTGGATGGCCTTAAACTTTCTGGGACTTAATGAAGAGAAGACAGAGGTGATTTTGTTTGGCCCCAATGGCTGCCGTGAACCTCCCTTTGTTGATTTGGGTCCACTGGCATTGTCTGTAAAGCCAACCGTCTTGAACCTGGGTTTTAGGATGGACGGTGATTTTAAACTAGACAAACAAATAGGCGCGGTGGTTAAGTCCAGCTTCTTTCACCTAAGGAAGCTGGCAAAGGTGAAGCCCATTCTCGAGCGGGAGCATTTTGAAACAGTAATCCATGCCTTTATTACATCTAGGCTGGATTACTGTAACGCACTCTACTCTGGAGTCGCACGAGCTTCATTGGCTCGCCTCCAGCTTGTTCAAAATGCTGCCGCTCGCCTTTTGACTGGAACTCGAAAGAGGGAGCACATTACGCCAATTTTGGCCTCCCTACACTGGCTCCCAGTGCACTTTCGAGTTCATTTCAAAATTCTTTTATTTGTTTTTAAATCCTTGAATGGGCTCGCCCCGCCTTACCTCTCTGAGCTGCTCCACCTATATGCTCCTGCCCGGTGCCTCAGGTCAGCTGATCAGCTGCTCCTTGAGGTACCAAGGTCTAAGCGGAAGCTCAGAGGGGATAGAGCTTTTTCTGTTGCTGCTCCGGCACTCTGGAACACCTTGCCGCTGCACATCAGACAGGCCCCCTCACTGCCCATCTTCAAATCCTCCCTAAAAACATATTTTTATTCTTTGGCTTTCGACACTGGCTGAGGCATTGCCCCTGTTTTTAGTGCTTTTAATGTCTTTTAATTTTTAGTGTGTTTTTTATAGTCCTTCGTTTTACGGTTTTTAATGGTTTTTAATTGTTTGTAATAGCTTTTTGTTCGTGATTTCTCATGTACAGCACTTTGTGGCAACTGTGGTTGTTTAAAGTGCTTTATAAATAAAGTTATTATTATTATTATTATTAAACAGATGCATAGAGTACCATAATAAAGAAGTGTAAAATACTGGTTCAGATGCAATTGGAGCTTTGTTTCCAGTCCAAGACAGCAAACTTTAGCAAAGATGTAAAGGATCTAGAAAAGGTGTAGAAGAGATTTATTAAAAGGATTCTCCAGATGAGGGACTTGCAAAGAGATCTGATATGCTTACTTAAAAACATGAAAGCGTAGACAAAGTAGATGGAAATAAACAGTTGCCATTGGCAGAGGATTCAAGAACCAAGAGACACAGAATGAAGGTAATTGTCAAAACAACCAAAAGCAATACAAGAGAAAATGTTTTCACACACAACTGGTCATGGTCAGGAACACACTAGCAAGGGTAAAAATTAAGATAGGTTCAATTGTTGGTGAAGTGTTCAAAAATGAGGTGAAAGAAAATAATTTGACAGTTTCTGAGGAGTGGACTGGCTGAATTGGTCTTACATGAAGCTTATATATACTGAATTTGTCAAATGACTGTATTCTGTGTTGTAACCATGATGTGAATGCGAGTTATCTTCAGTGCTGTGGCTACTCTTTATACTGAAATTGATTATTATTATTATTTTTTTTACTGCTGTATGTTCTACATTGCAATTGTGATGACACAATAAAAAGTACTTCAGTGGCTGTAAAGTGATTTAGGACCTTCAGAAAGGGGGGTGAAAGGGCCTACATAAATCCAAATTCATACCAACAATAAGTTGAAAAATCATATGCCAAATCAAAAAGAAACAAGGCTGTGGGAGCAGAAGTTCCTGGTGAAGTTCTAAAACTCTGCAGCCTTAACTGTTAAGGGATCTCAGGGGCATAATAATAATCATCATCTACAAGAAAGAAGCCAAATCTCCCTGCTGTCTGGCACAGGGAACAACATCACTCAAGTCCTCCTTAACTGACTCCTTCCAGTAGTCAAGAGCTGCTTCTCAAATTAAATTCCATTTGCTATTTTTGTACCCACACTCAATCTATCTATATCCATTCGCACAATTAGTTCTGCTATAATGTAATAGTTGCATTCCTAAGAAACATTGTATTATAGAAAATCACTTTATAAACATAATTGCGTCAATGGGGGAAAGGAAGTTGGGGCTAGAGAGTTTCAGATGTACAATAAGTTATTTTCACAGCAAGTTTTTCCAAATAAAGGTATTTTCAAAAGCAACCTGTTTGTGTTACTGCAAGATAACAATACAAAATTCTTAAGGGGTTGGACAGGCTAGATGCAGGAAGATTGTTCCTGATGTTGGGGAAGTCCAGGACAAGGGGTCACAGTTTAAGGATAAAGGGGAAATCTTTTAGGACCGAGATGAGAAAAACATTTTTCACACAGTGGTGAATCTCTGGAATTCTCTGCCACAGAAGGTAGTTGAGGCCAGTTCATTGGCTATATTTAAGAGGGAGTTAGATGTGGCCCTTGTGGCTAAAGGGATCAGGGGGTGTGGAGAGAAGGCAGGTACAGGATACTGAGTTGGATGATCAGCCATGATCATATTGAATGGCGGTGCAGGCTCGAAGGGCCGAATGGCCTACTCCTGCACCTATTTTCCATGTTTCTATAGACTCTGAACTCTTACTTTCTCACTTTTAAAAGTCTTCCTGAAAAAGCCTCACCCAGTCAACCTTTACAAATTCCTGTCTAAAGCCATCAAAAATAGCCTTGCCTTAATTCATGACTTTAACTTGTGGACTTGCCTATCTTTTTCCACAACTGTCTTGAAACTAATAGAATTATAATAACTGATCCCCAAGTGCACCTCCACTGATATACCAGCCATTGGCCCAGCGGGTGTTTTTTTAAAAAGGAAGCAGAATGTAGCTCCAGTTCTTGTAGGGTTATCTGCATGTTACTTCAGAACACATGGCATAGCTTCAAGCTAAGAGGGGAAATGTTTAAAGGAAAAGTGTGGGGCATGATTTTCTCACAGAGGATGGCGAGTGACTGGAACATGCTACAGGGGATGATGGCTGAAGCATACATTAGTGGCATTTAAAATACTTTTGGATAGGCATATGGATATGCAGGGAACAGAAGGATATGGGTAGGAAGGAACTGCAGATGTTCGTTTAGACACAAATTGCTGGGCAGGTAGCATCTCTGGCGACAAGGAATGGGTGATGTTTTAGGTTGAGACCTGGTCAAGGTTCTTAAAAAGGGCCTCAACCCAAAACATGCCCCAATCCTTCTCTCCAGAGCTGCTGCATGTCCCGCCCACTGAGTTACTCCAGCATATACTAGGGATATGGTTTATGAGGAGGAAGGTAAGTGATGGCCTTGACACCATGTTCGGCACAGACATTATGGGCTGAAGGGCCTGTTCCTGTGCTGTATTGTTCTATGTTCTACCACTTTTCCTGGACCCCATCTAAATTCATCTAAATGAATTTCACTGCGTAATGTTTAATTGCATAGTTGACAATAAATATCCATTGATATAATCTCTTCGCATGAATATGTCTTTCTTTTCTTTCACAGACATCATCGAACTCATACCTGAGCAAGGAGGTTTGAGGGAGGGAGGGCGGGCGGGTAAGCCCAGCCCACTCCACTCACCCACCCCATCTCCAGTCTGCTCCAAGGTACACAAAAATGCTGGAGAAACTCAGCGGGTGCAGCAGCATCTATGGAGCGAAGGAAATAGGAGGGAGAGCGAGCTAGCGAGCGCGCGCACAGACCCGCCCGCCCGCCCAACTGCCAGGGCCGAGAGCGCGCGCCTGCGTTAGCCCCGCCAGCGGCGTGAGCGCGCCCGGCCACCGGTGTCGTTCGCTCGCTCGCGCGCGCACGCACGCACGCACGCGGGCGTGACGTGCTGACAGTCTCGCTCAGGTGAGGTGCGGCTTCGGAGAGTTCGCCTGAGGAAAGAATCGAAGTCAGGAGAGAGGAAAGCTAAACGAAAACTGTCGGGGACAAGAGCCTTTCTCCCTCCCCCCCCCCCCCCTCCACCCCCCAAAAAACTGCGGACGCTGCAATCGTTTATTATTTTAGATCGTTAGGAGAGAGGGGCAAAAAAGTGCGTGGAGTTAAGGGAAACCTGTGAGCGGTAAGCCGAAGGAGCTGAAGTCCAGGATAACAAAGTCTCCTTCACTCTTTCCCCGTTCGGCTACGCTGCCGACAGACAAGGGGAACCATGGCGGAGCAGGAAAGCCTGGAGTTCGGCAAAGCAGACTTTGTCCTGATGGACACAATCAACATGTCAGAGTTCATGGCAAACTTAAAATTGAGGTAAGAGACAGACCGAGGGGCTGTGAGTCGGAGGGAAGCCTGGCGTGTGCGACAGCGTTGAAAGGAAGCGAATGAGAGAATGTTAACTAATGATAAGAGATGCAAGGGTGTTTATGTTTCAAACACGCACCCATAATCAATGGATGGGGATGGGCGGAGGACCTGCATGAAGAAATAAGAACAGATTTACTTGTAGGCGACATGAAACTTAATACACCGCAGGTAATTTATATTGTATTGGTGATTTATTTGTAATGAAGATATCATCAAATAAAATTCACCGTTTGTGATTTCATTCCGAGACAAGGTTGTTTTACATTCCACAATGATGTAATTGACATATGATCAACACAATTCCACTACAACCGATTACACCCTTGAGTTTAATATGGAGAATCGAAATACATTGTCATAATTGGTTATTCGAGGGGCTGTCCTTCAATCTTTTCTCAAGCATTGAAAAAAAATAATACCTTGGCATAAAGTACATGTTCTGTGTTCAGAAGGCTCTTCCGTGATATCTGACCACCCTCAACCCACTCCATGTTGATTACTCTTTGAGGAATTACAAATTCTTCTTGATTCCAAGGTTTTAACAATGTTGAAAGAATGAGGGAAGCAGATTTATATATATTCAGAACCATTTGAAGTTCGACTAACCAATAACTATTTCAAATATCCAGGGCAGGCTCGTTGGATTGAATAGCAACTTGGGTAATTCTGTATGATTTTATGATCTCAGACTTTGGAGTACAAGGTTATTTCATATTAAGTCAAAATGCTTAAACTTGAATAATGGGGGTAATTCAGAATGTGTTGCAAGGCTGTGACATAATTGATGAGGTATTGATTCATATTTGATATTTTCTTTGAGTCAGGCACTTTTTCCCTTTCCACTGCTAATCCTCTCATTGCTGTAAATGTTTGATCACGTTCATTCTGGTAGCCACATGTTGCGTGGGGTTTTGTGTTGAGTAGTTCAGAGGGAATATTTTCCTGCATATGGTACATTATACATCAGCTAAGTATTTGCTATTTACTTGGATTGAAAATGTGCATTTCGAAAAATGCCCTAACTAAATGGTAGAATGTCAAATTTGTAGCTAAGTGAGGGCAAGATAGACAAAATTGCTGAAAGTTATATTTACTCTCCATTTATCCACAAAAATCTGTTGCACAAGCTGTGGGTCTGGGTGGAGTCTGAGATTGAAAGACTGATCATAAGCCACAGGATCAGCTGAGAAGGACTCTGAAGGTGTGGACTTGGCTGGCAGGATCAATGATTCAATTCAATTATAGTTTATTGTCATGTACTTAGGTACAGTAAAAAAAAATTGCATACAATCCAATAAGATCATACAGCAGACTTGACCTAGGTAGTACACAAAGAGTCACCACATTTCTGGTGCCGACAAAGTTTCAAAAGTTTTTAGTACAGTCTTATCTTCTTGCAGTGGTGAACCAGGCCTGCCACCACAGGTGACCCGCTGGGTTCGTCTTTGTTCTCGGTGGCACGCTGCAGGGTCTCTCTTTGTTCTTGGCAGATCCCCGCCGGGTCCCTCTTTGCTCTCCCTGGCCCATCCACTGGGCTGCTCTCGGCAGCCCCCCGCCGGGTTCCTCTTTGTCCTTGGTGGCCTGTCCGCCATTTAACTCAGTGGTGCATCCCAGGAATCTTCTGCTGCCTCGCAAAATATTGCAAAAATTGGCATATCCAAAAACATTAGTCCTGCAAGAAGTCATTTTGGGATTAGCTGTATGATATTCTGAATAGCTCATTTTGAGAAGTTATGGAATATTCTCTAATTTGGTTTTGTCAAACATTTACACACTGACAAATAAGGTTTATGCAGTTAAACCTATTTTCCTACCTTAACAGCAAACCATTAGCACATTGTAACCAAGACGTCATGTGCCAAGATGTGGAAAACACTTTTACTTTCAATACACAAATCTGGATTGAAGCCAAAGTAAATTAGCAGCGTGGAGTTGACTTCATCGTCTCTAATTTATGTTCTAAATTTCAATGGTGAGATTGAGTAAGGCCAACAAGCGGCTCACCACAGGTCCTCCTCGGGTTATGAATGCCCTACTTATCAACAACGTGTTCATCTGGATAATCATTTGGGAGACTGACAGGATGTTTTTGCTGGCCATTACGGGCCCCTTACATCAGCTGGAAACTCTGTTTGTGGCTGTATTTCCAACATTCCAGCTATCTAATCAAATCTGATAGTGTTCTACATCATACAAGCCAAACTCAAGTACAGTTCACAAGTTATAGGAGTAGAATTAGGCCATTCAGCCCATCGCGTGCACTCCGCCATTCAATCATGGCTGATCTCTGCCTCCTAATCCCATTTTCCTGCCTTCTCCCCATAACCCTTGACACCCGTTCTAATCAAGAACTGCCTTAAAATTTTCCACTGACTTGGCCTCCACAGTGCTCTGTGGCAATGAGTTCCACAAATTAACTACCCTCTGACTAAAGAAGTTCCTCCTCACTTCCTTTCGGAAAAGAGCGCCCCTTAATCCTGAGGCTATGACCTCTGTCCTAGACTCTTCCACCGGTGGAAACATTCTTTCCGCATCCACTCCACATCAGAGCCAAGGGAAAGAACAGAATACAGAACATAGTTCTCAGGTGTAGCACACCAGTTTCAAAAACAAAGTCCAATGTCCGCATTGGAGTAGAGGTGAATCAGGCAGTACCCAGTTTATGAAAGGATCATTCAGAGGAGAGGAGAATTTGTTGTGCACTTTCTAGCTTTTATATTTTCTGCCCGATGGAAGTGGAGAAGAAGTGGTGCAACAAATCTTTGATTATATTGGCTGCTTTTCTGCGTGGTGTGGATGGAGATGGGTTATAAACAGCTGAAAGGAACAGAATCCTGCTGAAACCTGTGCACTAATTGGAAGGGAGGCACATGATGTACAGTAGAGAACACCAAACAGCGAAGCATCTTGATCATGTCATTCGCATTTTGTTTTCGGACAAGGTAGAACAAAATGTTATAATTTGCCTTTATTTTGTAAAAACATATACAATAATGAATTAATGAAGAATATTTAGATTGGGCATGTGCTTTTGATGGTTAGCAGAGAAGTTTAGTGGGGAAAACATTTCAGCTGTGCTTAATTCCATTGCTTAATCACATTCCCACTTGATCTCTTCATGGAAAATAAGCCCTTTTCCTCATAACTAACACGCTCCATCCCAGGTAATGTTCTGCTGAAACAAGCTTGGGACTTCTCCTTTGCTATCACAACCTTCCTGTAATGTGGTGACCAGAACTCCAGCGGAGGTCTGACCAAAATTGGAGAATTACCTTCCTGCTTTTGATTTTGTGCCTTATTTAAAAAAAGGCCAGTATCCTATATACCTTAACCAAATTCTCCATCTACACTGCCATTTTCACGATCATTGGACTTGTATTGCGGGATTTCTCTCTTCTTCAATGTTCTCGAAGACCTCTTCATTCACGGTATACATTGTAACTTTGTTACTGCTTCCAAAATGCATCACTTTACGTTTATCTCTATTAAACTTCATCAATCATTTCACCAATGTTACCTACGACAACCTTCCACACTATCAACAACTCCACCAATCTTTATATCAGCTGCCCCTTACAACCAGATTTGAGGTCTGATTATCTTAAGTTCATTTGGGAAGAATGTCTTTCCTTCATTGTACCGTCCACCATCCTCCACTTTTGATATCTGTCCAATGCTAATAGAAATTAATGTCTGCAGACCTGAAGTTGCAGAAAACTTGTAAGAGAAGCTTTAATGGAAAAAATGTTGGAACTTGCTTTGCCTTTGAGTTGTATATTTTAATTTGGGCTGCTTGCTATTTTGAATCTCTAAACTGTGCAAACTGTTGAAAAGTCTACACTATCTGTACACTTAGTCAACATTATTGGTTTGTTTTGATTTGCCTCCAGGAAGTTTGTAGCCATTGATTCTAATCCCCGGTGTAAATTTAGTAGACTGTTATTTAAACTTGAGTAATGTGGCATGGAGTTATGATTTGTCATTGACGATAAACTTCAAAACTTTTTTTATCATCATATGCAAAAGTACTTCGAGGTAGAGGTGCAATAACAATCTTGATTTCAAGATGGCATGGGAGGAAGGTGACATTTTGCATGCAGTATGGGGCGGATTTTTTTTTTGTGTATGGTGTAACTGTCAAAGATGTTTTGATCAACAGTTTCTTTAAATAACATTTTATGCTGCTTTTTGTAAAGTCCAAAGATATTTCGAGTTATTTACTGGACCAGAATTAACTTAATGGCAGTACCTTCACCTGGGTTAGATCATTGTGGATTTAAGTCCCTTCCAGAAAGATAAAACGAACACTAATGTGCAGTTCTGAGGGAAAGCAATGTAGTTAGAGATGCAGTTTTGTAGAAGGAACATTAAATCAAGGTTGTTAAACTGGTATCTGGCTAATATTTATTCCTCAATAAACATCACAAAAACAGATTAGTTGGTCATTACATTGCTGTTCATGGAACCATCCAAATTGCTGTTCATGGAACCATCCAAATGCTATAAAAATGATTTTCTTACCACAAATCCTTTACCTATTTCAATCAATACCTATATATCTCCCAAAAAAGTTTTTCAAAAAACTGGACTCAGACATTACAAATTTTATATGGGATTACAAATCCCACAGAATACAAAGAACACACCTTAACAAACGAAAAGAGTTGGGGGGTCTAGCGCTCCCTAACTTTATGTATTATAACTGGGCAGTAAATATTAAAAATATGATTCACCTGCTGGACAATTCTGCCCAGCAGGTGGACTGGATTATAATGGAAAAAGGGGATTGCTCCCCGAATAATATAGGAGCGATTATTCTCTCTCCAATAAATTTGAATAATAAAAATTATAATAAAAATCCAATTATATATAGCACTATTAGAACATGGAAGCAAATAAAACAGAATCTAAAATTAAGAAACCTATCTCTCTTAATACCAATAGTCAATAACCCATCGTTTAAACCTTCAATCATAGATAAATCATTTATACAATGGGAAAGAATGGGAATCAAAACGCTCGAAGATCTGTATGAATTAGAAAAATTACTATCATTCCAACAACTACAACTGAAATATAATTTGAAAAATAATCAATATTTTAAATATCTACAAATCTGTGACTATTTGAAAACACACACAAAAGATTATTATAATATGCCTTCCGACTTACTAGATGAAGCAATGAAGACAAAGGCGGAATCAGTTAATTTAATATCATACTTATATAATATCATCTTAAACATAGAAATACCCACAACAGATGGAATTAGAAGAGATTGGGAACAAGATCTAGGTATAAAATTTTCAAAAGAGAGTTGGGATAATCATTTATTACAGGTGCATAAATGCTCGATCAACGTACGACATACGCTTATCCAATTTAAAACATTACATAGATTATATTATTCAAAAACCAAACTAAATAAAATCTTTCCTAACGTCTCACCAATCTGTGATAAATGTATATGTCAAGAAGCTACCATAGCACATTCTTTTGTTTTTTGTACAAAAATCCAAAAATTCTGGTTTGAAATATTTGATATTTTTTCAAAATTAATCAAAATAAAACTGGTACCAAAACCAGAATGGATTATTTTTGGAATATCGGAAGGTATTCCTGAATTAAACGTGTATCAGAAGAATTTACTCAATTATGGGCTAATAATGGGAAAAAAGCTTATACTTAAATTCTGGAAAAATGCGCCCACACCAACAATAAAAATGTGGACATCAAATATGTTGGAAACATTACATCTGGAAGAGATGAGATTCCTCCTAGTAGGCAAAGTAGACCAATTTCAAAGGACGTGGTCTACGTTTTTGGACCTATTACAAGCATGAGGTGCAATAGTAATTTAGAAAAACAAATAAATAAATAAAAGGTATCTGGACCTGGTAATGGGAGGTAAAACAAAAACAGACTTGGTTGGTAGTTCCTTCTCTATGAAGTATGTTATAAGAGTTATAATAGAGCGATTGTTCCTTCTTTCTTTCTCTTTCTTTTCTAGGGTCTATTTTCTAACTTTACTTCCTTCTCTAACTTCTTTTCTAAGGGGCTTTCTTTTCCCAACACTCTTTTGCACTTCACAACCTTTGCGCACTTTCTTCACTTTTCTTACTTCTTTCTTTTTCTTTCTTAAAGTTTAAAAAAGTGAAGCGGTACAAAAAATGTATTAATATATACGTGTTGTACATTACTGTAATCTACCGTACTTCTATTAAAAAAATTATTTAAAAAAAAAAAAAAAAAATTGCCTACCGCTTCTTAAATTGTTACTTCTATTTTGAAAATATTTTTGCTCTAAAGCACACAAGTGAGTTTTCTAGTAAATATAATTATGAGCCTGAGGAATAGAGGATTCCTTTTCTTTGATCTCACATCTACCAAACTGTTGCTGATTAAATATTTGAGGTGAATGGCTACACAGACTCTTTGGGAAGAGTTAATCTTGAAAACATTTATGGATAATAGAATTGAATAGCTTCACTAATTTATAAATATGTCAACCTTGTTTAAAGTTGCAGACTTAACTTGGTACAGCTGCTGTTTTAGTTATAAATATCAATGCTTATTTTGCTCAGATTCATTAAAATTTTCCAACAAAAAATTACATTTATGTAGTGCTTCAATATTCAAACTATTCTGGGGGGAGTTTTGGGGAAAATCGTAGTAAGAGAACCAAATTGGAAATCTAGTAGTAGAGTTCCGATGGTAACTTTGAAGGTTTGGCAGCAAAGGTGTTTATGCAACGGAGAGAAGTTGCAAGATATTGTGGAATAGAGTGTAGGTGGGCTGGTGATGATGTTTACTGAGTCTTGAGGTAGTGAGCATGTATGGTATGTGAGTAAAAGTGTAAGAAAAGCTGTATGCCTGAGAAGATGAAATTGTTAGATGAATGAGGTATATTAGTAAGTAATTTTCTTGCACCTTTCATGATAGTAGTTTATAAACTACTTTAACCGTAGCTCCTGTTGAAATCTAGGAAGGTTGGCAGCCAAATTATGCACATCAAGGTTCAACATCGATCAAGGTCTAATGACCAGGTAATTCTTTAACTTTGTTTGAGGGTTAAATATTGATTAGGGTACCTGCAAAATCGTCATGTTTCTCTTCAATAGATCCTCAATTTAACATCTTACCAGAAAGATGTGCTGCAGTGATCGTCAGTTTAAGACTTTTTATGTTTTTAAAACGTTACTCACTCTGCCATTTTAATGTGTTTTTCAAGTATTTTATGCGCTGGATAGATTGGTTACCATAAATGGGACCCGTGTCTTAAAATTTGGAAGAACATTTCTTTTTCTTTTCATTTTTTTCTTTTCATTTTTAGGATTTGAATTATTTACAGCAAACTTATTTTAAATATATTTTTGAATATCTCAGATCTTTAAAAATATAAAGTAGTCGCAAAGATTTGGACAAACAGCAATGTCCTGACCCTGTTCAGCTGTGCCTCTGTAAAGACTGTGGTTAGAGGCCACATGTCATCGGATGGTGTTTCACTGTGGACACCTTGCTCGGTGGCTGCCATATCAGGTGGCATTATTCAGTTTGCCCAGCTTGGGTGAATACAGTCAGGAACCACAGGTGGTAAGTTTGGCTATTTTGGTTCAGCCTTGTGTTTTACTTAGAAGATAGACACAAAATGCTGAAGTATCTCAGCGGGTCAGGCAGCGTCTCTGGATAGAAGGAATGAATGGGTGACGTATTGGGTCGAGACCCTTCTTCAGACAGAGTCAGGAGAGAGAGAAACAGATATGTTAGGGTGTGTGAAAACAAGACACCAAAAGAGATAAAGAACAAGGAAAATGTAGATGTACTTATTTTTACATGGGGTACAATATTGCAGGCAAGATTAACTCCTTCCCAATGGTAATTGGACTGGAGGAGATGGTGTGAGGTCCTTGAACTGCCACAAACCTTGTGATGAAGGTATTCTTGTGAAGATATTAGCTTGGGAGTTTTGGTACTTCTATTTTGTGATATATGTCATATATTTCCAGATCACAATAATTCACAATAATCTGCCTTGGAGCAGATTTTGCAAGTGGATCTATCTTATACACATGCTGCTTTTGTTTTTCCATGTGGCGGTCATGAACTTGGGAACAACTGGTGAGTTGCTGCAGTGCATGTTGTATGCAGTGCAGTCTTGCCACTTTGTTATTTTGGTGGTAGGGTGAGGGTGCTCTTTAAGCTTGCTTTGTTGTTGCAAGTTGAGAACACGATTAGTGTGTGGTTTGGTGATGATGACAATACACTTAAATGATAAGGAGTCCAAGTTAAACATTCTTTTGTGTTGTATTGCTTTGAACTTGTGAGCACTAACCTGGCTGTTCTACACGTCATGTTGTATGGAGATGGACCGCTGCTTCACTTGAGAAGTGGCAAATGGAATTACAGATTCATTCCTCATTTTTGATTTTGTTTTTTAAAAAGTTTTTTTTGTTTTAGAGATACTGTGAGGAAAGTGGCCCTTCGTCCATGCCGACCAGCGATCCCTGCACGCGAACAACTATCCCACACACACCAGTGACAATTTACAATTTAACCAAGCCAATTACCTTACAAACCTGTACGTCTTTGGAGTGTGTGAGGAAACCGGAGCACCTGGAGAAAACCCACACAGGTCATGGGGAGAACTTACAAACTCTACATAGAGACAGCACCCGTGGTCAGGATCAAACCTGGGTCCCTGGTGCTCCAAGGCAGCAACTCCACCGCTGCATTACTGTGCCAATCCATTTGTTGAGGGAAGGTCAGTGCAAAGGGTGAAGATATTGGAGAGGTAATATTATTGAAAGATTTAATTTTAAAAGGGCTTGGCAAGGTAGATAATCATAGTCATACAGCATGGAAACTGGCCCTTCAGCCCAACTTTCCATGCCAACCAAGAAGGGCCATCAAAGCTGAAAAGATGTTTCTCCTTTTGATAGCCCAAAACTAGGGGGTGCCCTTTCAAAATCAGTGGCATCCATTTTTGATGGGGTTGAAAAGAAATTTATTCTGTGTTATGAGGCATTGGACCTTTTATCGTACACAGCTCTGGAAGCTGATTAATTGAAGAAGAGCTGAGATAAACATATTTTTAGTATATGAGGGAATTATGGGAAGGAGGTAGAAAAGGAACTGAGGCCAAGATCAGATTAGTTATCTTGCAGAATGTTAGAGCAGTCTTGAGGGACCATATGTTGTGTAAGCCTAGAACACGACTCAGTTACTGCTTTAGCAATGGGCTGGGCTAATCTATTGGATAGTAAAACCTGTAAACTATTTTCTTGTGCAAAATATGACTCGAGGGTTTTCTTCTTGATTCTCATTGCCTTCAATTATATGAAGGTTCCAGAATGTTACAATTGATAACAAAGGAATATCTTTCTCATTAGTACATGACTGTTGTTTGTATTTAGATCAAACTTTAATGTGATACTAGACTAAATGGGACCGGTTGGGTCCCAGTCACACAGGGGCCTGGTCCCCCAAAGCAACCCGTTCCCCAACGCAATATTCCACCACTCACCCATAGCCCCTAACTGCGCAGACGCGCCTCATTTCCCCTCACCCCCCAGCACTCCCTCCCCCTTCTCTTCATCCTCCCTCTTCTTTCCCCTCTCCTCCTCCCCTCCCTAATCCCTCCCTCACCTCCTTTTCCTTTCCCCTACCCTCAGTCACTCCCTCCCTACTTCCATAATTCATCTCCCCTCCCTGCCCCCCTTCCTGTCCCTCTACCCCCCACCTCCCCCATGCCTCATCTCCCCCTATCCCCCCCAACTCTTCCTCCTGACCTCCCCCAAAGCCCTCCTTTCCCTCTATTCCCCACTCCCTACCTCCTCCACTCCCCACTCCTCTCCCTCTATTCCCCCTCCTCTCCCTCCTCACCTCCCCCACTTTCCCCCGCCTCTCCCTCCCTACCCCCTCCTCTCCCTCAATCCCCCACTCTCCCTCCTCACCTCCCCAGGATCTCGAGGTTGTCGGAGTCGGCCTTGGAGTCGGCCTCACTCTGCTCACTCTGCTCCTTCAGCTTTATTCTCCCCACCAGTGAGTGACAGAGGACATGGCCAATCAGTGCGGTGATGTTTGTGCGGGAAGGGGCGTTGCTGGTCCCGCCTGGGCGTTGCCGTCCTGGGTGACTGACAGGAGAGGAGACCAATCTGCGCATGCGCGTTGTTTAAGGTTTTTAAACCTTAATAACCTTTAAACTATACCATCGATCGGAACAAAACTTGTTGCACTTGAGCTCAGGAGAATGTTGAGTAAGGTGGCGAAAATCCGTAGTGCCATCGTGTACTGTTTTTGCGCAAATAGAAAACCCACGCAAACCGGAAGAGCACAAGATCAGAGTTTTAGTTATGTGTGTATATATATATATATATATATATATATATATATATATATATAGTGAAGTGATATGGCTGGAAACCATATTTAACAGATTAATGGTTAGTTGGTGTTGCTTAAAAGATATGTTGTAGACATTTTCCATCACTGCTGCTGAATATGTGAAGACTGGTAACTGAGAATGTTGAATCTGTCGTGTAATCAGGGCCTAGTTACTTGAACACCGAACAATTTGTGGTGGAACTCGGTAGGCCGAGCAGCATTTGTGGGAGTAAAGGATTGGTCAATGTTTTGGGTCAAATTCCTGCATCAGAAATAGGAATGGGGAAGGAAGATAGCTAGAATAATGAGGAAAGGGGGAAGCAGTGAGGTTATTGGTGGACTAAGGGATGAAGGGTCGATGAAGCTAGAGAGGGAGTGGGAGGGATACAGTTGGGAGAGAGAGGCAGGTGGATGATAGATGGAGGCAGACAAAAGTTAAAAAATATAAAATTGAGCTAGGGGAGGGTGGTAATGCAGACAGCTGATAAGCTGGAACACAAAGGCTACCAGTGTTGGAATCTGGTAAGCAAGGGAGGTGATGTAGGGGACTATTAGGAAAGAGGTGAAGGGCAAATCAACCAGAACCAGATGGGGGAGGGTCAGGTGGCATGGCACTGAATGTTGTTTCAAATTTATATTTGTTCCAACTTCAGGTCTTATTACAAAGTACTTAGCTGGTAAGTTTCAAAATTAAGTTTTGCATGCAATGAAATAATTAGACACATTTATTCACTGAAGCTTTGCCAATAAGAAGTCTTGATGACTGTCAGGTTTAAAATCATATAACGAATGCTCCTGCTAGAAATAAAACACTGAAAATCCACATTTGAAATGATACAATATGGTGTTCCTGACTGATCTTGCTGGTGTGAAACAATCTTTTCCAATGTTCATGGGTTGTCCTTTGCTTTTAGTGCCTTTTTTGTCAACTTTCATCTCTAATTTAGAACAACATGGTTGTATATTTCTTTTGATCATTAGTGTTTGGGATTTCTTGAGATACATTTGTATGGGGAAAGAAACTTTGAAAGCATGCCAAAGTACAACAATTTATGTCAGAAAAAGGAAATATTTAAAGACAATTGGAGTTGTTTGATCTTTAGATTTAAAAGATTATAAAATGTTTGAGCATTGCTCTTGTGTTTGTGTTATCTGTTCCACACTCAATACGATTGCTCCTGCTTGTTTTGATCATTGTAACACTGTGTTTAGTTACAATATTGTATACTGGGATAAATAAACATTGAACCCTATCAAGAGCACTCAGTAATTTTGAAGAACTTTCCAACTGGTAGGATTCTTAACCAGTCATGGCACGTAATTTATAGATCAGCTGCTTAATTTTTCTTTGAAAAATCACTGGCCTTGAGATGAGATGTCAGATTTGGGGAAAAGTAAATAAGAAAAGATTGAGTTAAGAAAATGATCCAGGGAAGTAAGTATTGATTTTTTTAATTTACAAAAAGTTCTATGAACAATTTACTAACTGCTTTAATGAGACCTGTTTTAATCCTCTCTCTGAAGGTTGATGCGAACTGCAGGAGCACAAATCCCTTCATTTAGAAATGTATTTGTTTTTACATTAATTAGCCCCCCAAATTTCTGTGGTGAATTTAATTGTTAACGTGTACATTTATAATTTACATAAAATTGCCAAGAAAATTGAGGATGAGCTGCTGTTCTCTTGATGCTCATGATCAAGCAGCACGATTGGTGAAGATTCATAATTGATATGGCAATCCTTTACCACATTGCTGATTAATATACACCATATTAACACCAAACAATAAACTTTGTGCTTTTTGAAAGTGAAATCTAGGTTGTTCATTGGAATAAAGGTGTTGGAGGTAGCGAACCAGGGCACTTTTGTTACCCTGTATCTCCATCGGGCAAATGCGGAAAATATATACTTTGTGTTGCACTAGTTTGTAATGATTAGCAATAAACTGAAAATTGCATCTCCTTAGGAAAGTTTTATAATGGAAACGGAGGCAGGTAGTTGAGAAGTGAACTGGCCAACTTGTTTTCTAGAATTACAATAAAAAAAATCAACTTCTGCATATTATCATCAACTTCGGTGTCCAGGGTGTGTATTTGTTTAGGCTGTATGCAAAGTAATTCCTTTTTCCAAGACTTTTGATTTTGTGTGATGAAACCTTCCTTCTGAAGTTGCAAAAGAGATCTGAGCTTTTCTTCAGTATTTGGTAACTGAAAAGGAGACTGAATTCTCAACATAATATTAGAGAACCTACCAATTTGTTTCCTCTATTTAGTTCTTCCTTGGTCAAGCTATTCGATACATTTGATCAAAAGAGAACATCTAAGTAATGATGGATGGATTCATTCTTGGTATTTTAATTTTTTGTTCTATACCTGTAAATTGTCTTGTAAGTAAATCTGTTACTCAAATGTCCTGCCTTTCGGTATAGCAATGAAAAACAGATAATTTCCACCCCAGAGCTTAGAGAAGAATTGGTGATTGTACTGTAAATGCCCAAATTATAAAATTCCAAACTTCTCAATTTGGAACCATTTGTTTTAGTTAGAAAAACTGCACTGGTTAATCACTATTTAAGGGAGAGGAGAGGGAGAAACTAAGGAATTATATACCAGTTGGCCCATTATACTGGATGGACCAACGGAGCACCTTAAAATCAGACATTGATATCAGTCATTTGGAGAAGTGTAGTGTAATCTAGGTCAACATGATAATAGGAAAGGTAAATCAAATTTGCAAGAATTCTTTGAGGATGTAATGAACAGGGTTGATAGAGGAGTGTCTGGAAATGTATTCTTTTGTAGATTTTTAAAAGGCATTTGCTGTTATCACAAAACTGCATGGCACAGTGGCACAATGGTAGAGTTGCTGCCTTACAGCGCCGGAGGCCCGGGTTCGATTCCAACTACGGGTGCTATCTGTATGGAGTTTGTATGTTCTCCCCGTGACCGCGTGGGTTTCCTCCGGGATCTTCGGTTTCCTCCCACTCCAAAGATGTACAGATTTGTAGGTTAATTGGCGTGGTATAAACATAAAATTGTCTTTAGTGTGCATAGGATAGTGTTAATGTGCTGATCGGTGCGAACTCGGTAGGTCGAATGGCTTGTTTCCACGCTGTATCTCTAAACCATAAAATAAATACGAGCTCATTGTTTTAGAAGTATGAGAGCATGAAGTGAAAATTGCCCATCACAGGCATTGGAGGAGTCGTTCCCAGGCTGGAATGAAGTAACTTGTGGAGTTAGAGTTTGTGGATAGGGCCTGTGTACACCTGGAACAGGAATTGTACGCCTTGGATTTGGAGAAAGTGGGAGGAGTCGAATGAGAAGTTGTTAAGAGTAAAGACCAGCAATGGGACTCTGCCTTGGATTTGATCCACTCTTCTTCTATATGCGCTCGTCATGGCCTAATCCAATGCAAAGTCCTTTACAAAGTCCACTATACAAATGTAAGATTGGCTAGAATGTACCCAGCTGTCAATGACACCTGTAACAGATGTAGTCAATCTCCCGCCAACCATAGCCACATGTTTTGGTCTTGCCCTAAGCTAGCAGCCTTTTGGAGGAGTGCTTTTGAATTGATAAGTAGAGCTTATGACCAGACTATTCTTCCAAATCCAATGTCAGCCATTTTCGGTACCCCTCCTAATACCAACCTCTCTGTTGCGATGAAACGAGTCCTAGCTTTTACAACCTTGTTAGCCCGGAGACTGATCTTGCTTAATTGGAGGCTCACCTGTCCCCCGACACACGCCCGTTGGATTAAAGAGGTGCTTTACAATCTGAAACTTGAAAAACTTAGGTTCTCTCTCAAAGGTTCTACCAAGACATTCCTAGATACATGGAACCCTTTCCTTGAATTGGTTAACTCTCTTGCCTTGTCCCCGGACTCGGAAGAGGACTGAGTGTTCTCCATCATCGTTTTGTTCTACAGCAGCTGCTTTCCCCTTAACCCCCCCTCCCTACAATGGTTTATTGAGATATATGCGTATGTATATATATATGTCTTAAAAAATGTAGAAAAAAGATTGATTGAGATTTTTATGTATACATACATATATATATATATTTTTTATTTTTTATTTTATTTTTTTTATTTTATTTTTTTATTTTTTATATAGCACATTTTGTTTCGTCTATTCTACCATTTGTGTGTGGATGTGTATGTATGTGAGTGTTGTTTGTCCTCGTTTGGCTCCGACCTGACTTGGGTGGGTTGAAGGTGGGTATGGGTAAGGGTTTTGAGGATCGCTTACATACTGTTGTACAATTATGCCTTGATTATTACTGTCTGTTATTATTGTATGTATGTAAATTGCCGTGAAATTCAAATAAAAAGAATTAAATTAAAGAGTAAAGACCAGCTCTGCTAGGCAGAGGATGTCTGAGGAAGGATCTCGACCCGAAATGTCACCCATTCCTTCTATCCAGAGATGCTGCCTGAGTTACTCCAGCATTTTGGAGCTCCACCATTTGCAGTTCTTTGTTTCAATGGCATGCAATGATAATACCGTACTTGGTTATAATAGACACTCAGCAATAACAGACACCATTCTCCCCCTATGGTCCGTTATAACAAGGGTTTACTGTATCTTTAAAATACATGCTCCTTCAGAAAAATGCTACAGATGCTATTAATCTGAAGAAAGGGAAAATAAAGTGTCAGATACTTTCTTGGTGAGTATTTCCAGCACGTTATTTCAGTCAGCTTCACGTAATTTTGCTACAATCCCTTATCAATTCTTTGTCAAGACAAAAATGTTTTGCTTTCGTACCTTGAGATTTCAATCTCGGCGCCCAACCACCGGGACAAACATTTCAGCATCAAGATCCTTGTGCAAGTGAAATGGAAAGTGGTTGTGAATATCGCAGAATTGCACAAACATTTGCTCTAAGGAATTTGGACAAAATTGTTCAAAGTACCAATAGAACTTAAAAATATTTCTGTTCTGGAACAGTTCCACTATACAGAAAATTGTGTGAAGAGTGGAATTTTATCATCATGGAATGGCCATTACAGAATTCAGTGGTGTCGTAGACTTATTCATAAGCCTGAGTGGTTAGTTTGGTAACCTTATTGAAGGAATAAATTCTTCTCACTTAATTCCACAATTCCAGAATAGGTTAGATTAATCTGCCACACCAGGATTACTGTTAAATTGGAATAACTAAAAATGGGCACTATACCAAACCACAGAATAACTTTAGTTAAATAGATTTTTTCATGGTTTTGTCCATTCATTAAAATTAGTTCAGATGAAAGCAAAATACAGACAATCCCCACATTAGGGCCAGGGGTTTTCATTCTGGGAAAATGGGCCATGTTGTGGATTTCTATAACTCAGCAGGTCAGGAAGCATTTATAGAAACTAATTGTTCAAGTCAATGACCTTTCCAAAATCCAATTCTATAAGGTGATAAACTGATCTTTGTTCCCTTGAAGAAATCTTCTGAAAAGCAATAACTTATTTGTCAAATGTATTTGAAGGAGATGCTATGTGATTTATATGAAGGAATTATGTAGATGTATTCCCTGCAATTTAGGAGAAGGAATTGGTTGCTTGCACGATATTTGGAGGAATTGCTAAATTGTATAGAGAGGGAAATAATTCTACCTGTAATGCGGTTTAAAAGGACATAATCAATGGTTCTTTATTGCCACATATGCACAGCACAGTGAAATTATTTTGCACAACCCACAAATGCAGTTGCCACATTATGGTGCTGTTTGCAAAGAAAAGGTCCAGTCCACATGATGGAAGTAATGGAGCGCCCCTGATCCAGATAAGCTCAGGTAAACCGCAGGCTGCTGCAGACCCATGACCCGACGTCACTTTCCTTGCCCAAAAAACCTTTGTGGCCTGGTGGTGCCTCCTGCAGCCAACCTTGAAGGCGCAGGAGGCATTAACCCAGTACCAATCCTACTGGCCCACTCATCACGTCCAACATCGCCAATGGAACCCTCCTCAACTCTCTGGTCTTTGGGGCTACCGAGCTTCCCCCTATGGGCTGCAGCAGTGGCCGCCGGTCTTCGTTCTTGGCCACCGGACCTGTCCTTGTTCTTGGCGGGCCAATGGTTGTTCATGGTGGCGGCCGGGTCCGTTCTTACACGGCTCCGTGGCACATCGTGGGAGCTTCCCTTCTGCATGTCGGTGTCTGCATGTAGATCCTGTCCCATGGAATTAATTATGCATCTCTGCTGCATTTTGTTTTTACATATCTGTTAACATGGACATGAATCAACCTCAAAGATAGCTTCAGATCACTTATTTGAAATTCCATCCATGTTCTCCCTTATTCAGTCATCTATCCCAGCCAAGAAATGCACTGACTGGGCTTGAAATGAAAAAAAAACACAGCTATATTAAGCAACAACAACAATCTGCAATAGATCAGAGCAGCACCAAGAAATGTTTCTATAAATTTGGCTTTGGTTTCTGTATACCAAAAATAATGATCAGCATTAAATGAAAATTGAATGTTACTTCAAAGATCATTTCTCAATTTTCTCAATTCTTCTCCTAAAAACCCCCCTCTTAATTCAAGGTTCTACAGTCACGGGCATTCTTCCATTACCTTACTGCTATTGTTGGCTGTGCATTAAAGGTGGTGTCAGCATGCCATTTGACTTTGAAACAAACTGAATCAAAACCTAATCCTGTTTAAATCTCTGCATAAAATATTTTGCTGCTGCCACTAGGTTACTATCAGACACTGGAGTATTTAGCCCCCCCCCCCCCTCCAGTCCACGCAGAGTGCAATTATAGATTATTGTGTCCTCCCTAGCAGATACCTGCGGGCAAACAAGCATTTTTGTATGCCATTGCTTTAAATACGGTAAGATAAAGTGTTAATCAGCAGAGTTTGAAACAAAGCTTTATTGCTGCAGGAAGAACTCTGCAAGATCTTAAAATATTTACCATGCAACAATATTTCCAGCTTACTTGAAGATACATTTAAGTTATCTTTCACTCTATTTATTTCTGTAATTACAATGTCCCATGAATAGTGCTTACTGGTTGACTTACCACCAAGATTTTTTCCAAAATTAGCCTATGGGTTCAAAACACAATTCTTTTAACTACGTACTTTAAACAATCAATTAAACAAATGAAATTCATTTAGATAATGCAAACAGAGCAGTGGAGCTGCTGCATCAAAGTTAGAGAATTTATTACTCATCTTTAAAGCAAGAGGATGGATGGAAACAGCCACATCTGATCTACTGAAATATTTTAAGATATTTTATTTAAAGTAATTTTTCTATCTTAAATTGGTGCCTCCTTCTCTTCCATCATTCTTTGATCAAAAACAATGTTTTGTATTCCATTGTTTCAGCCAAATTTATATTAACTTAAAAAAATTGAGACTTTGTCTTAGTTTTTAGTTCTATGGCAATCCTTTTATTTGAAATAAAATACCATCTTCAATTTCCTCAGAATACTCAAGCCAGTGACATTATTTTCCTTTCCAGAAGACAGGAATTTCACTTCATATACCCATATACTATACAGGAAACTCAGTGAAAAGAGGACCACAGGAATGGATTTATATTATATCCAAAGACAGTCTAGCCAAGTATTCTGATGTTAAATGTTAAAAGGAAATCATTCAGACTTGCAAATTAGGTACTTTTTGTGGAAGTTACTCATGGAACAAAGTCTAATACAAATTTTTATTGATTTCCAAAATATAAAACATCTATATACTTGCCCGATGGGATACGCTTGCAACATGTCATGGGAGTTCACCATTCGTTAAACATAAAAATGAGATTCAGAAATAGGTGAGCAAATCTAATTAGATTACTTCTGTAGAGGAATGGGGCTACTATTGTCTGCGCTATACAGACCAAGTAATGCAGACAAATTATTTTACCTTGAAAAAACCTTACCTTAAAAGTAACTTCCTCGTTCAATTCTTCAATATTAGCATTGGCACTATTTAATGCACTCGTTTAATACAACATAATATAACTTTAAAATTTCTTTAATCTTGATGTCAATTTCCATTGCTTACATTTTCACGAGGGGGGTTGGGGTCCACCTCTTTAGTTTAGTTCAGAGATAGAGCATGGAAACAGGCCCTTCGGACAAACAGAGATCACCTGTACACCAGTTCTATTCACACTTGGAACAATTTTCAGAAACCAATTAACCTACAAACATGTACATTTACAGAGTGTGGGAACTCAGTGGGTCAGGCAGCATCACTGGAGAACATGGATGGGTGACGTTGGAACCATTCTTGATACTGATTTAATCTAACACTTTATGTCGCTCCACCTTAAAACTAAGCGCTGATGCCATTGGTCTGCACCAGCGAATCGTTCTTCTCCCACTGCGCGATCCGGTGTTATTGTGGCTCACATTGTAGCCCCTGGCCGGCAGCGCTTGCTTCAGGCCGTTGCCAATGAAAGGACGAGCTCAGTCACCGTGGAGCTCCTTCTCCCCTCACTTTCTCGAAGACATGCAGACAAGAAGTTAATTGTCCTTGGTGGCAATAAAGTGTTTGGGGTGAAATTGATTGGAGTGTGAAAGGAAATGCATCACAAAGGAATGTGGGGAAAAGAGATTGATCTGAGAGCCGGTATAGACTTGGTGAACAAATAGCCCTCTCCTGTGTTACATGAGAATATCTGAGAAATAGAGCATATGTAGTGTATGTGTTTATTAAAAAAACTTTTGATAATTTTTAAACTTTTAAATGGTAGTATGAAAGCATCTGATTTTGGCAGTAATTTATTGGCATGTTTGAAAGCATGGTTGACAGACAAATAAAACAGAGAAATAAGCTGGGGATGGCAGGCTGTACTTTTTGCTACCACAGTGATGAGTCTCAACTATTCATGTTATCAATCAATAATTTAGATGATAAAACAAATTACAATATTTTGAAGATTGCTGACAACATTAAACTACATGGGATTATAAATTGTGAGTGGGATGCAAAGTCCGAAATCACTACTTGAGGGCATTTTTCCTCCAAATCTGATTATATAAAAAAATGTAGTCCTTCAAAATCATGCTGTTTTCTTAATTTTGATGGCTGAATAAATTTATTTAGGGAAGGAGGTAAAGGAGGCAATCAGAGCACCGTGGGGAAGGAAATATTTAAAGGATGGTATGTCATTTCAGCATACCATGCTTTTCAGATGGTTGTAAACATTTATTTTGAATGTTTTGCTTATTACTTCCTTGGCAGTCTGTAAATTAAACTTTCATTTTTCTGTTTAGCAAGGTTTTGAGGGACAACTCTTCATTTAAAAAAAAAAAACTGATTTAGGCTGGTGATTTACCATAAATTATTCATTACATTGCCTTCATTCTCTTCGGCTTCCAGTAAAAATTTGCCATCACAATTCTTCATGTCACTCACTTATGTGTGCAGTTTCATATTTGCATCACCCGATGGACGTTTATACACTCTAGCAACTACTGATCTCCACACCTACACCAATAACACAAAATCTGGGAAAACTTGCATTGCACTGAATTAATGCAAGCGTTCAGTTGGTTTATAGAAATAATAGGCAACGTTTCTGAAACAGATTTGTTTAAATATAAATTTACAAACACGTCAAATTAACAAACTTTCCGCCAAATAAGTAAAGTGATAATTTTGTGTATTGTATGCAAGCTTATGTGTCTATGCACATGTTTTGGAATGTTTCATTATTATGTGGAACTATAAGTGTTATTAGTATAAGTTGAGATTTGGCAATGTGTCATAACATCAATTTAAAAAAATGATGTGACTATTGTTGATGCTGCTGTAAAACCATTTTACTCTCATGCAATATTTTGCAGCAATTTCTTTAGTCCATTGTATAATGCTATGGCAGGCTATAGTGTAGGCGAAGGCAAATCTCTGTTTGCAAATTGACTTTGACGATTAGTAGGGAGTTTCCTATCTTTAAAAAATCTTTAAACAGCAACTTTATTTTCCCTGTTCCAAATATGAAGATCAGATTTCCTGATTGATTCCTGAAAGATGAAGGGGGGTGGGGTGAGTAGGGGGGTTGTGTGGGAGGGAAAAAATAGTTTGGTCTCAATTATGTTGTCAGTGCACCATCTTGGAGACATTGGAAATATTAGAAATGTAGCAACAGATGATGTGGCTCTCACTTTTAAATCTTGCTGCCTGGTCCTGGGCACTCAAGTCAACAGAAGAGCATTTTGCGATCTGTCTTATTTAAAAAAAATCTCTTCAATGGGTCAACATCTTTGATTGAATCGTGTTGAATTATCTAAAGATCAGGGAATACATCCCAAGTTTCTGTAATTTCTACATGTATTTTAACCCAGGAAATGCAGTTATCATTGTGGTAAATCAAAGTTTCATTTCCCCCTCCCTCACCCAAGGTCAATGCATCATTCCAAAAGTGTGGAATGTAGAATTGTTCACAGGTGTAATCTAAATAGAGCTTATAGGACTCCTATATATCAGCGATACCAAGCGCAGACTTGGCGATTGTTTCGCTGTACACCTCCGCTCAATTTGCCTACATCATCTGCCGGTTGCTAAACACTTTAACTCACCCTTCCATTCCCATACTAACCTTTCTGTCCTGGGCCTCCTCCACTGTCAGAGTGAGGCCCAGCACAAATTGGAGGAACCACCTCATATTTCGCATGGGTAGCATTCAACCCAGCAGTATGAATATTGATTTCTCTAACCTCAAGCAACCCTTGCTTTCCCGCTCTCTCCACCCCCCCCATCCTTGTTCTCTGACCAGTCTGACTGTCCTCCTGATTACATTTGATTACATATGAAAGCTATTGTACATTTTCCTTGAACTTTGTCCCCTTTGATGTCTCGTTTTCAAACCTTGCCCTTCCATATCTCTGTCACAAAATGCTGGAGTACCTCAGCGGGACAAGCAGCATCTAAGGAGAGAAGGAATGGGTGATGTTTCGGGTCAAGACCCTTCTTCAGACTAGTCTGGGGAAAGGGAAACGAGAGATATAGACAGTGATGCAGAGAGATATAGAACAAATGAATGAAAGAAATGCAATAAAGTAACGATGATGAAGGAAACAGGCCATTGGTAGCTGTTTGTTTTAGGTGAGAACGGGAACCTGGTGTGACTTGGGTGGGGGAGGGATGGAGAGAGAGGGAGTGCAGGGGTTACTTGAAGTTAGAGAAATCAATACTCGTACCACTGGGATTAGAGATACAGGGCGGAAACAGGCCCTTTGGCCCACCGGATCCCCGCCGACCAGCGATCCCCGCACATTAACACTGTCCTATACCCACTAGGGACAATTTTTACATTTACCAAGCCAATTAACCTACAAACCTGTACGTCTTTGGAGTGTGGGAGGAAACCGGAGATCTCGGAGAAAACCCATGCAGGTCACGGGGAGAACCTACAAACTGTGTACAGACAAGCACCCGTAGTCGGGATCGAACCCGGGTCTCCGGTGCTGTGTTCGCTGTAAGGCAGCAACTCTACCGCTGTGCCACAGTGACCACTGAGTTGTAAGCTGCCCAAGCGAAATATGAGATGCTGTTTCTCCTGTTGTAGATTGAGAGATCAGGATTTTTTCTTCCTCAACAGATGAGAGGACCGATCAAAAATCTTGACAAAAGCAGGAAAGAAGCTATTCTTCAACCTGGTGTATGTGCTTTCAAGCTTTTGTATCTTCTGCTTGACACAAGAGGGGAGAAGAGAGAATGACTATGATATGAGTACAGGCCCGTACGAAGCTTTTCAAAAAGGGGGGTGGCATGACAGGATTACAATAAATATAATGTGAAATGATGTGCGCGCTGCGCACATCACGAGCGCGAAGCGTGAAGTCCCTCGATTCCAGGGTCCAGGGCCCGCTTAAGGGGTTTTAGATGCTCTGATGGAGAGATTTTGGAGCATTTTTGCACCAAATTTATGACCAATATTTCAGAAATTAACAGGAATCTGAGAGGTAGCTTTTTCACACAAAGGGTGCTGGGTGTATGGAACGAGCTGCCAGAGGAGGTAGTTAAGGCTGGGACTATCTTAATGTTTAAGAGACATTTGGACACGTACATGGATAGGACAGATTTAGATGGATATGGGCCAAACGCGTGTGAGTGGGACTAGTTTAGATGGGACATGTTGGTCAGTGTGGGCAAGTTGGGCAGAAGGGCCTGTTTCCACACTGCATCATTCTATGACTAAAAAGTTAAGAAGAAAAATGCATGTAGATAAGTAGAGCAGATTTGAAAGAGGAGTGAAATGTAAAGGCAGAGAGAGGTTTATGGGTGGAAAGGAACATAGGAAAGGAGGGGGGAGAGTGGGCTTGGGCAGATGGGTGAAGGGAAAATAGACACAAAGTGCTGGAGTAACTCAGTGGGTCAGGCAGCATCTGCGGAGAATATGAATAGGCGACGTTTCACAGAGTGCTGGAGTAACTCAGCGGGTCAGGCAGCATCTCTGGAGAACATGGATAGGTGACATGTCACAGAGTGCTGGAGTAACTCAGTGAGTCAGGCAGCATCTCTGGAGAAAAGGTATAGATTATATTTCGGGTCAAGACCGTTCTTCAGTAATATTCATGATGTGACATACATAGACATTCCTGAATGTTACCCAAACCATCGTTTGTTACGGTGCTTGCCCTCTTCTATAACGTCTCTGCTGCCTTGGGTGATGCAGGACAGGACACAAGTTTTGGGACATGGTGTGAAGCTGTTGCCGTCTGTCCCAGCCTGGTAAAAACCTGGATGGAGTGGATGTGGAGAGGATGTGGGAGAGTCTAGGACCAGTGGCCACAGCCTCAGAATTAAAAGACATTCCTTTATGAAGGAGATGAGCAGGAATTTCTTAAGTAAGAGGGTGGTGAACTGTGGAATTCATTGCCACAGATTTTTCCGGAGGAGATTGATAGATTCTTGATTGATACGGGTGTTGGAGGTAATGGGGAGAAGGCAGGAGAATGGCTTTGAGAGGGAAAGATAGATAGTCATAGTGATACAGTGTGGAAACAGGCCCTTCAGCCCAGCATGTCCCATCTGCACTAGTCCCACCTGCCCACGTTTGATCTATATCCCTCTGAACCTGTCCTATCCATGTACATGTCTTAACTGTTTCTGAAATGTTACGATAGTCCTTGCCTCAACTACCTCCTCTGGCAGCTTGTTCCATACACCTACCACCCTTTGTGTGAAAAACATACCCCTCAGATTCCTATTAAATCTTTTGCCCTTCACCTTAAACTTATGTCCTCTGCTCCTCGATTCACCTACTCTGGGCAAAAGACTCAACCATATCTATTCAAATCATGATTTTATACACCTCTATTAGATCATCCCTCATCCTCCTATGCTCCATGAAATAGAGTCCCAGCCTACTCATCCTCTCCCTATAGCTATGGCCCTCTAGTCCTGGCAACATCCTCGTAAATCTTCATTGTACCCTTTCCAATTTGATGACATTTTTCCTATAACATGGTGCCCAGAACTGAATACTATACTCTGGGTAGTATACCCAGAGTATAGTATTTACTAGGAGACCGTTCTCCCGTCACCGGGCGGGAGTGGCTGAATCTGAACCGCAGCGGCTTTTGGTGTTGGGGTTACAGCAGCTCGGTTCAGATTCAGCCACTCCCGCCCGGCGACGGGAGAACGGTCTCCTATTCGCCTAGCTGGCCGTTGGCGAGGCTCCGACGCCGCAGATGGAGACGCTGGACCGGGCGGGCAGACACCGCACCCCGCACCCCCCGCCCCGAGAAATGGGCACTCCCTTATCCCACGGGCCAGATTAGACACCCTCATGGGTAGTTTGTACCGAGGATAAAAAACAGACTTCCCCACCGGCAACGCAATATTCCACTACTTACCTGGAGTAGACACGAGGCATCGAGCTCAATGTATGGAGTGCAAATGGCAGTCTGATCCCGCCCGGGCCCACTGCGCACACGCGGAGAGACGGCGTCATTTTGCATTGCAATTCTTTCTCCCAAATCATCCAGTGGCCGGAACCAGAATTTCGGGTGTATTTTTTTTCTTTTTTTTTTCCCCCTCGGGATTTTTTCTTACTCTGGGGGAAAGAAGGGGGGGTGCGGTTGCACCCAACGCACCCCCACTTTGGACGGCCATGGAGTATGTTGATTACGTTGACTCTTCCTCATGAAAGCATGAAGAGAAGACTGAGTTGATTTGGTGGGGGAATGGGGATAGAGGAAGTGGGTAGGTTTAGAGGAAAGAGATGGGATGGGGGAGGCTGGTGTGCCTGATTGACCAGGCTGAAATGTTTGTGTTTTTTAAAATTATTAATGGGGGTGTCTTGTAATGTTGCCTTCCCTCTTGCACCTACTGATGTGATGAAGGTACTGTGACGGTTATGTTTAAACATATGATAAAATACTGCTCTGTCCAGATAATTATACAAAACAAAGTGTTTGTAGTCAATGCAGCTCCGCAGGTAGTACACTCACCAAAGAGCCCATTCCAGGAAACTGAACAGGTACTGGAAATTTGAAGATGATGTTTGGACCTACATTTTCACCAAACCATTAATATGGTTGACAAACAGCAACCCTGCTCAATCTCTGTGGCAAACCACCAGTCACAAGCTTCCAATCAGAAACCATTCCTCCACTATCACCCTCTAACCAATAGCCAATCTGTGGCAAACTCACCCTGGATCCCATGTAATTTAACCTTTTAAACCGGCTTACGGTGTGGGACCCTGTCAAAGACTTTGTCAAATTTCATCTGGATAACTTCCACTCCCCTCGTCGATCCTCTTGGTCACCACTCCAAAAGTCTAATCTGATTTGTGAAATTGTATCCATGCACAAAGCAATGCTAACTATCCATAATCTCTATTTACTATCACAAATGCCAATAGAGAGATTTTTTTTTAATTAAAGAACTGGACTAGTGAAAACCTGCAGTAAAATAATAATTGTTCATTCCATGGTGCACAATATCATGACTCTTGGGTTGTGATGGGGGAATTTGTGTGGATGTAGCTTTAGTCAGGGTATTGAAAGGTTCTAGATGAAGGAAAACATGATGTTGCCATAATTTTTGTTTAAAGCATTGAATTGAGGGGAACGTATTGTGAAAGGTGGGATTTCCTTTCTTCCAGAAAAAAAACCAGGAAGTATTTTTAACACATGCTTATGGGATAGAAGTGATCATTGCTGGGGAATGTAAATTGTAGACTGAGAGTTTTTGTACAGGGTGGGGACATTTTCTAAAGAACCTTTCTGAATAATGTGTGGATGTTGATGTTAGTGTTTGTGGGCTATTTCCGTAGGTTTTGTGGTGTGTACAATATTTCTTTGTACTCCCACTGCTCCACATTCATGGGATTGTTAGGATAATTGTGGGCATTCCATCAACTTGAGACATCGGCAATTATGGAAAAGTCAGACCAAATTGTACTTTTACATTTTAATGGTTAAAAATAGTTGTACATTTTCCTTTATACATGCCCAGTTTGTTACTTGACAGACAAACAAAAATCGCACTGATCAGGAAATTAGAAGGTATCCACTTCTTGGCACTTATTTCAAAGCAGTCTCTTACTCGTGTTGCTTTCCTCAATTGCATTTGCCAAAATAACCACAGTCCAAATATTTTGCTTTCCTGCAGTGGCATTGAGAGCAAAATCAAAATCACAACCATATGGCCTCCTTTATTGTGCAGTCTTCAACTCTCTGTTGCCTGACCTTGGATAGCTGTAAACTAACATGATTTTTTTTTCCTTTAGTGTGATGTTGTCTTATTTTTAGGACCTTTCCAACATAGTCCTAATTTTATCCTCGTGGCTCCTTGTAGCGTAATTTGTTAAAGAATGAGAGACATCAGCTGTGATTCTCTCCTTGGAACAGACAAAGGCAAGGAGCATTTAACTGAGGAGTTCAGAAACTCAGGCATAAGGCATAAGCTCAGGGGCGACCGCGCCTTTGCGGTTGCAGCTCCTAGACTGTGGAACAGCAGCCCCCTTCCCATCAGAACTGCCCCCTCCATCGACTACTTTAAGTCAAGACTAAAAACGTATCCATACTCCCAAGCCTTTCTTGACGTCCTCTGAGCGAGGGCTATATGTATATATGTATGTAGTTTGTTTGTTTATATTATTCTTATAAGAAATGTAAAGCACTTTGGCCAACGAGAGTTGTTTTTTAAATAAATGTGACTTGACTTGACCTGAGAAACAAAAGTTTTTTGATAACTTGTTGGTGATTGTTTCCAGTCAGTAACTGAAGGTTAATGATTTAAGCAAGTTAACAATAGGATCAGAATGAATATGAGAAATGTGAACATACAGTGACTGCATTGATTTGAAATGCACTGTCTTTAAAAGATGCTCGAAGAAGACAAAATTAGTTTTAAAAGGAAATTAAATATTTAAAATGAAAAGGACATTGAAGTATTATGGTGAAGAAACAGGGAGGAGGATACTAATTGCTTTGTTATTTCTCAGAATTGTACTGAAATGGTGGGCTAGATTTCCGATTTCCAATGTCTGCTGTGTTTTAAGATCTCAGTTTCAAAAAAGTTTCTGTCCACTGTTCTCATTCATCTCTTATCTGCAACCTCAGCTGGAATTAACAAGCCGGTGTCACCCCCTCTTGGCCAACACCACCATCATTCATTCTCCACCCTTTCCATTTAATTTTTCTTTTCCGGATGGTACTGAAAGGTTAGCAACATGAAATATTAACTCTGTTTACTGTTTCACTTGTCTTTTATTTGCTAAGTATTTTGTTTTATTTCAGATTTCAGACATCTGCACACCTTTTGATTAGCAGATTATGTAATTTAACTGTTGTTTGTTGTGTGGAAATTGAGTGCCATTAAATGCTGATATATCACCGGTGACTGCACACAAAACGAAATAATTGGTGACTTGATTTGGAATCTGCTTTTATAAATGAGAGATGTCACTTTTGTTAACTAATCGTAATAAACTATCTTTGTGATGCCACCTTTGAAGTCCCTTTTTCATGTAATCCATTAATTGGTATGGTGTTAAGAACAGGAAAGCATTGAACTAAGGCTTGAATTTAACCCTGTTGGTAAATTTTTAGTTTTGCATTGGAAACAACAAAATGTTTTCCCTCTTTTGACCTTGTGGATTAATACTGGTAGTTCTGTTATAATGCATATTTTCTTAGCATGAATTGGATATATTATAAGTGAATTGGGAACATTATTTGCATTACGTGGGTCAAATTGGTTAGCAATCATGATTTTTGATCATGAATTTAAACTTTGGAAATTGACATGGGGATAAAAAGATGGCTTTGATTGAAAGAGTATTTTGAACTCTGTTCCCAAGTATCTCCCTGCAGTAATCAGACACCATTGTCTCAAGAAATCAGTGTGTCAGTTTCACTGCAGGTGGCTGTCATTTCTATTGATACTTGAACAATGAAGGGGCTGTCCCACTGTAAGAGCTAATTCAAGAGCTCTCCCGAGTAAAAAAAATAATCAAACTCGTGGTAAGCACGTAGAATGTACGTAGCGGGTACGTCGGAGCTCGGGACGTCTCTTAGCGGCTCGTAACGCTAACGGCAGGTACTCGGGAAACGCGGTAAGCTCGGGAAGATTTTTCGACATGTTGAAAAATGTCCACGAGAGCCCCGAGTACCTACGGGCGGCTATTACCGTAATTCTTAGAGTTCGAATCAGGGAAACTCTTGAATTAGCTCGTACAGTGGGACAGCCCCATGATTCTCAATAGGTTGAAGAGAGTCCTGATAGACATAGACATTTATGACAGGCATAGATAGGATAGATAATCAGAACTTAGTTGGTCTTGGCATCATATTCGGCACAGATATTATGGGCCAAAGTGCCTGTTCCTGTGCTGTACTGTTTTGTTTTCTAACCAATGTAACATACAGTCTGTAGTATTTTTAGCTTGCAGCAATGAAAATAGAAGTATTGCTATTTTAAAGACCTATTTTTGGAAATCTGGCAGGAAAAATATCTTGGTTATTGCAAGTCTGAAATGCTCTAATTCCTCACCCTCTTTCCCCCATTGGCATATTTAAAACAAGATTTTCTATGACATGAGTTTTTTTAGGAATGCAACTATAGTGTTATAATGAACTACATGTAGTATACATATAATCTATAGTCATGTTCTTTGAAGTATAAAACAGTGGAAACATCACGTTTTTCTTATGAGAAGAATAATGGTTAGACCAAATAGTATTACAGAATCAGGTAGAACCAGACAATTTCCGTCTACCAATACTCTCCTCCGCCTAGCAGAGCTGGTCCTTACCCTCAACAACTTCTCCTTTGACTCCTCCCATTTCATCAAAATGCAAGGCGCAGCTATGGGCATGCGCATGGGCCCTAGCTATGCCGGCCTCTTTGTAGGGTACGTCGAACAATCCCTGTTCCAGGCGTACACTGGCCCTATCCCCGAACTCTACCTCCGCCACATTGACGACTGCATTGGTGCTACCTCCTGCACCCATGCAGAACTCACTGACTTCACCACTAATTTCCATCCGGCACTCAAATTCACTTAGACCATTTCCGACATCTCCCTTCTGTTTCCAGATGTCACCATTTCCATCGCAGGCAACAGACTACTGACCGACATCCACTACAAACCCATTGACTCCCATAACTATCCTGACTACACTTCTTCCCGCCCTGCTTCCTGTAAAGACTCTATCCCCTCCTCCCAATTCCTCCGTCTAGGCCGCATCTGCGCCCAGGATGAGGTATTCCATACTCGGGCATCGGAGATGTCCTCATTTTTTAGGGAACGGGGGTTCCCCTCTTCCATTATAGATGAGGCTCTCACCAGGGTCTCCTCTATACCCCGTAGCTCCACTCTTACTCCCCCTCACCCTATTCGTAACAAGGACACAGTCCCCCTCGCCCTCACCTTCCACCCCATCAGCCGTCGCGTACAACATATAATCCTCCGACATTTTCGCCACCTCCAACGGGATCCCACTACTGGCCACATCTTCCCATCTCCTCCCCTTTCTGCTTCCCGCAGAGACCGTTCCAACCGTAACTCCCTGGTCAATTTGTCCCTTCCAACCCAAACCACCCCCTCACGGGTGCTTTCCCCTGCAACCGCAGGAAATGCAACACTTGTCCGTTTATCTCCACCCTCGAATCCATTAAAGGACCCAATCAGTCTTTCCAGGTGAGGCAGAGGTTCACCTGCACCTCCTCCAACCTCATCTACTGCATCCGCTGTTCCAGGTGTCAACTTCTCCACATCGGCGAGACCAAGCGCAGGCTCGGCGATTGCTTCGCTGAACACCTCTGCTCAGTCCGTCTTAACCAACCTGTTCGCCTGGTTGCTCAGCACTTCAACTCCCCCTCCCATTCCCAATCTGACCTTTCTGTCTTGGGCGTCCTCCATTGCCAGAGTGAGGCCCAGCGCAAATTGGAGGAACAGCACCTCATATTTCGCTTGGGTAGTTTACACACCAGCGGTATGAATATTGAGCTCTAATTTTAGATAGCCCTTGCTGTCTCCCTCCTTCCCCTCCCCCTTCCTAGTTCTCCCACAAGTCCTACTGTCTCCGCCTACTTCCTTTCTTTTTCCCGCCCCCCCCCCTCGACATCAGTCTGAAGAAGAGTCTCGACCCGAAACGTCGGCAATTCCTTCTCTCCATAGATGCTGCCTCACCCGCTGAATTTCTCCAGCATTTTTTGTCTACCATTATAATAACACTGGCAGCAAGCCAATACCAAATGGATTTGTATTACTGCAAGTGGCCTTTGTGAATTTAACTGTTAATGTGTCATGATAATGTTGGCACAAAATTATTGAAACTCTACCTATCAGGTTATCTTGCATTTTTCTTTTGCAGAAGAAGAGACCAGACATCTTTATTTTTCATTTGTCTTGCAATCATGTATACCTTGTAATATTGAAAGTCAATTCGGTAAATATATCCTGACAGGATGGCCCCGTTTAAATTTTAAAAATGTAGTCTGACATCTGTGAGGTAAATCAAAGCCAGATAATGCTGTGATAGTGTGGTAGCAATAGGCAGGGCACTGATGCAGCAGTAAAGAAAATAGTGTGTAATTTGAGAGCAGCTGTTAAACAGAATGTTTCCTGAGTATTTTAAAAATAGCTTGCCTTCCAGTACAAGATTTTTTGTTCCAACAGTTAGTTTCATGCTTTGGTAGTGAAAATAGCCTCAGTGCCACAGATTTCTCAATTTCTCTCGAGGATGGTCCTTTTGTGACCAAAAAAAACAATGTAACTTTGTTTCTTTCCCAACTGAATACCATTTGACATAGGATCCTTGCAACTATGAACAAAAAGATCTTGATTTTCAGTGTAGCATGGAACTTAACATGTAACAATTCAACTAAAATTAAACACTGTTTTCAAGGTGGCAGAATGAAAAGTGATAGTGCTTGTTGCTGATTGCATTTTGGTGTGGAGAATTCAGCCTCTGTATGTGACTTTTGTAAAGAAGCACCGTTATATATTTCAAATATCCTGTGAGAGAGCATGTACAAGAATGGATTTCTGATAGTTATTTTTGAGATCTGCCATGCTGCTGGCGGGGAGAGCATTTTTTTGTTCATCCCTAATTGTCTTAAGAAAGGTGATGATATGCTGCCATCTTGAACTGTTTCCTGCATCCTGCTGAAACTATTTCCATAGAATTGTTTTAAGGATTTACACCCTAGTGATAATGGAGGGACAATAGTCTTAGACAGCTGAGTGTATACATTTGCAAATATCTTAAACCTGATTCTGTTTAAAAATAACACATTGCAAGGAAAGCAGCAATGTGCACATGTTTATTTTTTTAATACAATTGATCTAAGGTGCCTAGTAGAGTGCCACCAGACAAAATGTGACATGCAATATCAGATATTTGGGCAGGTGGTCAAATGTTAGATTTTTAGAATCAATTTACAGAATGAGGAGTGATGCAGAGGAAGAAAGTTTGGGGACAGAATGCAAACATTTGGGACTCAAACTGCAGAAGGCAAAGGTGCAAATCATTGAACTTTGTTGAACAAGGTTGTTAAAAATTCACATTTGCCAAAACGATTTAATACGTTTCCTTTAAATGAAAACATTAATCTGTTGATTAATGTTTACTGTTGGTCAGTAGGTGAAGATATATAGTCATCCATTTCAAGAAGGATGTGGAGGCTATGGAGAGGGTGCAGAAGAGATTTACCAGATGCTGTATTGATTAGAATGTATTGACCTGTATTGATTAGAATGTATGAGCTTTAAAGATAGATTGGACAAACTTGGGTTGTTTTCTCTGGAGTGTCGAATGCTGAGGAATGGATTTTATGAAATTATGATGGACATAAATAGGTAAAAAGTTGTTACACTTTTACCCCAGGGCAGAAATGTCAAATACTAAAAGGCATTGTTTAAAATGAGAGGAAGAAAGTTAAAATGAGATGTGCAGGATAATTGTTTATGCTTGTGGGTGCCCTGGAATGTTCACAAGGATGGTGGTTGAATGAGGCACAATAATGGAATTTAAGAAATGTTTAGATAAGCATATAAATATGTAGCTAATGGAGGGGTGTAGTCATATAGTCATAGTCACAGAGTCATACAATGTGGAAACGGGCCTGTGCTTGGCCCATATCCCTCAAAACCTGTCCTATCCATGGTAGACAAAATGCTGGAGAAACTCAGCGGGTGAGGCAGCATCTATGGAGAGAAGGAATAGGTGACGTTTCGGGTCGAGACCCTTCTTCAGACTGAAGAACCTGTCCTATCCATGTACCTGTCTAACTGTCTCCCCTTCACCCCTTCACCTTGAACCTGTCCTCTGGTCCTCGATTCCCCTAGTCTGGACAAGAGACTGTGTGCATCTACCCAATCTATTTCTCTCATGATTTTATACACATCATGTAAAAATGTGGTGGGATGGATTACGTGCAGACAGAAGAGATTAATATAATTTGATATGTTTGACACACGCATCATGGTTCAAAAGACCTGTTTCTCTGCTGCATTGTTCTATGTTCCATTTCCAAAGTAGGATAACATTGAACTACTGTGAACGGGTGATCGATGGTCAGCATGGGCTCAGTGGGCCAAATGGCTTGTTTCCATTCTGTATCTCTAAACTAAACTAAATGTTCTATACCAAATGTATTTTTCGCTCGACAAATGTCTATTTGTGTTTCCACTTTCAGGGAGCTTTGTACTTGCATGTCAAGGTCACTTAGTACACATTCTTAAGTAAGCATTCAAGAATAGATATAAAAGAATGTGTTGAGAGCAGAACTGATTAATTAGTTTTTGGGTTTATCTTGCAAATAGCAGCAGAGACACCGTCATTCTGTCAACCTTAAGAATTCTAACGATTAAATTGAAGCAAAAAATTCAACAAGTTGACTGACAAGTGAAATGTGGTGACCAGAAATCAGTTAGTAAATTGGAGAAGAAATCTTTCAAATGTGCCATCATGACACGAACACAACAGTAAAACAAAATGGAAAGGATGGAAAGGGAATACAATCTACATTCAGCATCTCGTCGTCTTCTAACTGTTTACAACCCGCTAATGATATTTTCGGGCTAGGATTAACACTTTGTAGAGACCTAGCTAGTGCTAGTTTGCAGCTAAATCTGTGCCTCTTGGCATCTCGAGGATTTTTCAAGTCAAAATTGTTTTGTCAGCAGAAGTAGTGCATTGGGGATTGTAGGATATGCACTCTTAATGGTCGTTGTTTATTTGTTGTGTACAAGGATGTGCAGGCAATATCTATTTTTCTGTGTCTTGTATCCTCAAAATATTCTCATGCATCTTTCAGGTTTGTTTTGGAAGTTATGGTAGTGAAAGATAAATGTCTAGAAACACTGCTGTGCCAATCCTCACGATTGTACTCCTTTTGTAAGATTGTTTTCTTGCTGGTCATAACATATTGGAGATGGGGAAGGAAGCTTATTGGACAGACACAAATAATCCAATAAGGTAACAATGAATGTGCTTATATTTGAATTAATTGAAGAACTGCATGTAAATCTGCAATTGATGTGGTGCTGATGATGATACTTTATTGTCACGTACCTAGCTGGGTGCGATGAAATTCTTTGTTTTTCATTCAAAGCACACAAAAGAGTCCCCACAAAGGTACCGACAAAGTTACAAAAAGTACTCCTCTTCTTCGGCCCCCCCCACCGGTCCCCCTTAATTCTCGGCAGTGTGGCTCGTCCACCTCGGTCTGACCTTGTCCTCGGCCCATCTCGACCACGAGGCTCTGTCTTTGACTCCACCTCGGGCCTCAATATCATGATCACATCAACCTCGGCTAATGTAACATTAACCAATTAGAGTTTGGGATTGGGCAAACAAAAATCTCCAGAGTTGGCAAGTCTATTAAATGGCATGGACGATGTCAATGTTATGGTTATTGGTATCACAAACATGAAATATTTCGCTTGAGTAGCTTGCAACCCAGCAGCATGAACGATGATTTCTCTAATTTCAAGTAACTCCTGCATTATCTTCCCCCACCCTGGTCGTTCGATGTTTCCACTGTTTGCATCCTTGCATCCCTCTTCTTATCACACCTTTCCCATAATGGGCCATTGTGAGCTGCACTTTTCCTGGGACCATTCCTTACCAGTCCTGATTTGTTTTGGCCTTTTCTTGCCTCGTTTATTTTTTCCATCCCCCCTCCCCCAATTTCTACTTTCAGTCTGAAGAAGGGTTCCAACCTGAAACATCACCTATTCTTTTTCTACTTTTTCTCCAGGGCTGCTGCCTGACCCGATGAATTACTCTCGCATTTTGTGTCTATCTTCGGTATAAACCAATATTTACAATTCATTCCAACACAAAGGAATCTTAATTTTGTACTAAATATTAAAAATATAAAGTTATCTATCTTGAATGCACTTTATAATTTTTTTTGTGCTAGTGTAATAATAATGTAACTTGAACATTAAGTTATTTTAATTTGATGTCATTGAAAATTAAATAGGAATCACTCAAAAGAAACTTGCAGTGAAGTGTAAATTGACTAACAACATCTTTTCATTGTATTTAATTGATATTGTTAAGGGGCATCAGGGCAGCTGCTTGTTATCATTTACTCTTCATAAAATTAAAAATAGAACGATTCATTGTTTGGACTATAGCAATCCATCCATAAATATTGAGGTAATGCACAATAAAAAGTTGCTTGCTGCTTGAACAAAATGACACCAAATTATTGGGAGGATGTGAGTGTTTCAGTCAATGACAGCATTTATTGTCCTTCACTTAATGTCCCTGAACCAAGGCAGTTGAGAGTTAGTTTCATTGTGTCTGGAGTCGCACATTGGCCATACTAATGAGTGGGGTAAACAGGTCTCCTTTCCTTAAATATCAATAAGGTGAACGTTTAATGACAAGTTACTAGTTACATTAATATTGTGAATCACACACTCACTCACTCACCCACACTTTCTTGGATTTACTCTCCAGCCTTCTGAACTTGGTCAAAAATTAATGTAAGTGCTTTAACCTTTACCTGAACAAATGAATTGGTGGAATATTTATGAATATAAAATGTTATCTTTCTTCTCTTAAAAAAATCTGGAACTGCTTAGCTTGAATTTCTAATCGAAATTTTGCAGTTTATCTACAGTACCAAGATGCATATTACTACAGATGTAATATTTAAACTAGTGTGGTGACCTCTTAGGCCTACATATTAGTGTCATCCGAGATAATTTATTCAATTCTGGATCATCTTTACATCAATGTCGCAAATAGTCTAAGATTATTTGTTCTTCGTTGCACAATTTACTTTGGGACCTTGTTGAAGATCTTGCATTTTTGGTGCTACATTTCCTAAGAACTGTGACTAAACTTCAACGATATTTCATTTGTAATATGTTAGCTGCTACATATGCAATGAGCAATTAATTCAATTATTTAAACAAGAGGGTGGTAACTCTGGTGATGCAGTTATTCTTCAAGTAACATAGAAACATAGAAACATAGAAAATAGGTGCATGAGGTGGCCATTCGGGCCTTCGAGCCAGCACCGCCATTCATTGTGATCATAGCTGATCCTACTACAATACTCCTACAATACAGCAATACAATAGTCATTCTCTAGTCTGTGCCCAGTTCCTGGAGATTGAGATCTCAGATTTTCTTGTTGGTTGATGGACACCTACAGTAATATATGTAATTGTGTTTCTTTTTCACTGAGATTATATGGAGTTGCTGTTATATTTGCAAAATTTGGGCACAACATATGGAAAAAAATCAGAAGTTGTTAAATTCAAGATTTGAAGAGTTTACGACAGCTCTCTTCAGTATAATCCTTTACTCCAGGAACAGTTGTTACACTGAATTTGAATTTTCCTTTATTGTCATTCAGACCATTCGACACAAAATGCGAGAGTAATTCATCGGGTCAGGCAGCAGCCCTGAAGAAAAAGTCTTAAAGTCTTTGTCTCTTCCCTCCTTGTTGTCCCTCTGCGCTGAGGCGATCCAGGCTTCTGTTGTTGTGACCCCGCCGGGTGATGGTAAGTTCAGTCCCGCGGCTGAATCCGAGCTCCGCTCCGCGAACGGGCCGGTTCAAACTCCGCGGCCCAGGGTGGTCGAAGCTGCCGCCCTCCAGTCCAGCGGACGCAGCTGTTGTTGCGGGAGCTCCGGAAAAACAGGTCACCAACCTGTAACCTGCGAGCTCCCGACGATGTCGTCCACTGGTCCCGCGGCCGAGCCTCCGAATTCAGGTCGCCGCCGCCGGAACGCCGGTACGCCCTCACAGCCCGAAGTCGGCCAGCCTCGCGTTGGTAAGTCCTGGCTGGCTCTGCCTCCGGAGCCTCGAGGTCGGTTGCAGTTGGAGGCCGCCAGCTCCGCCATTAGGCCTCAGCGCAGACGGGGAGTGAGACGGGGGTTACGACAAGAAAAAGTCGCACCCCCCCCGAAGGAAGAGACCAAAAACATGTTTCTCCCACCCCCACACACATACACAACCTAATAAACTAAAATTTAACTAAAACAGAACAAAAGAAAACAACAACAAAAGAAAAAAACAGATGGACTGCAGGCAAGCCGCAGCTGCCAGGCAGCGCCGCCACTCCCGGAATAACTGTACATATAAAGCGTCATAAAACCTCATACATTACAAAGAGAAAATAAACTAAGAATTCTGACATGAGCCTGCGATTGATAAAAATACATCTATTGTTGCTCCTGAACACATCATCAGTGATGTAACCTGGGATCATTGGGTGTTTCAGGTCTTTCAACATCGGACACCCTCACCCAGGCGACCCAGCCATGGTTGATCAGACCACGACTTGTGTTCAGGTGGCATTCACTCCTCCTCGTGGACCTCCTCTCCTGATCCCGAGCCATCTCGAGGCCTTCTCCGCTGCCTCTGTGGTGTTCTTGATGGCTCTTCTCCTCTCCCTTCCGTTGATGCCCAGTGCACTCAAGGCTTTGTAGAGCAATTGTTACTAGTTATCAAGAGTAAGACCAGCCTTGAGTTGATGGGGAGCTTGCTTTATATTAGTTTTCTGTTTGGTATGTTTTGTTTTTCTTATAGAAAATGTAGACGTTTGCTTAATAATTATTTAGTTTTGGATTGAAATTCGAATGTTCACTTTATAGATAGGTGGTAAACATGATTTTCCACCTTTCATGGAAAGAATTTTCATTTATGTAGTTATTCATTCATTACCTTAGATTGTCTGAAGTCCCAATACAAGAAATATATAACATCACTGTTGTATTTCAAAAAGTGTAGCATCAAATATTCAGAGAATCAATTATCTAATTGAGGGTTCATTCTGGGCAAGATCTTAAAGAAATACCTTCTGCTAAACTTGTATAAAATACCAGTTATATCTACCTTTCAAAAGGTGGAGCCTTGAATTAATGTTCCATCAAATGAAATGTAACCTCTTGCAATGCAATATTTCCACAACCCCATACTGGAGTAATAATAATACTAAGACTTTGATCACTTAAATACAACAATATTTAAATAGAAAAACTGCACCTGTTTTCATCCTGGAACAAAGTCTAAAGCTGCACCCTATATCAGCAGCTAACTTCTATAATCAAGATAACAAATTTTGAAAACTCAATACTTTGAACACCTTGCCCATTAAAGGCCTTTCATTCCTAAAAATGTGTTGCAGTAGACTGCTGAAATGTTCTCACTGACCAAATAGGAGATACTTGATGTAAATGCATGCATCTTGTTCATTGCTATGGGTGATGTTGGCTGAAATAGCATACACATTAAATCAAATGAATAATTGTCATTGAATGAAGTCTATAGTTGAGAATAATACTGAGGTGGACCACAAAAATGCTGCTCCTCAGTGATAATTACTCTTTATTCAGCAATCTGAAGAGGAAATGACAATGCTGGTTATACTTTATTTGAAGAATTAACAATTTTGACAATTATGCAGTCCTGTTTGGGATTGAAAAGTCAGCATCATTTCTGTGGCACAGAACCACCTGAGACAATAGGTGACCAAAAATTGTATCAAATTAGCAGACACTAAAAATTATCCTGGTAGATGAGAAAGAACGGGAGTGGTTTTGCTTGGGAATTGCCCAGGTGCCTGAAAGTTTGGCCACCGTAGATGAAGCGATGGAGATAGAGGTTCAACAAGAGTCTGGTGATGGTGGAGTCTGGAGATCTCACAAGCTGTTATGCTGGAAGAAACTGCCAGACTTATTTGGGATAAGAAATAGAGTTATGGAGTCATGGTTGTAGAGTGAGAAAGTAGAGAAACAAGTCCGTCATCCCAATTAGGCCACTCGCCAGTGCTGACCAAGATGCTCATCGACGCTGGTGCAATTTGACAGCATTTATAAAATGGATTTCAAAATTAAGAAAAATATCAGTCTATGGAAGGGTCCTAACCCAACACACGCCCATCCATGTCCTCCAGAGATGCCGCCAGAGTTACTCTCGTGCACTTTGTATTTTGCTCATCATTCCACCATCTGCAGTTCCTGTTTTCGCTGAAAATTTGTATTGCTGGACAAAGTTAGCGAGCAGAGGGTTAATCGGTGAGCAAGACATGGTTAAATTTCAGAATTAAGCAACAAAATCTTGGTTGAAATAAAGTTTGTGTACTTCTGGCTAAATGAATATGTTGAAAAATGAACAAAAATTAAGCACCATAAAGTTAAATGGGATGGGATGATGGGAAGCGGCAGTGGAGGAGTGGGAGCTAAGTTAAGGTGGATGTTTGGTTTTGCTTATAGTCTGATTAAAATTTAGGGAAAGAAAATGTCAAGCACTTCTGATTATTAGTAAAATGTTACCTTGGCTACAATGCAGAGTAGTGTTCTTACACATTTAATAGTGAAATGCTATTTTGAAGTATTGCTGGGTAACTCTTGTTGGTCATGAGGGTTCGATGAAATCCCTTATCTCTATAAATAAGATGGAGTAGCTATAGACAAAAATATGAACAATAGTCCTATGGATTTTTTTAGATTTTATTGTACTTAATGCTTCTACCTTTTTACCAATTTGATAAACTATATATTTTTAAATATTAGTTGGTGGTGTACTGCACAAGTCAGTGGGCTAAAAAGAATGGTAGAGACAAAATGCTGGAGTAACTCAGCGGGTGAGGCAGCATCTCTGGAGAGAAGGAATGGCCGTTGTTTCGGATCAGACTGAAGGCTAAAAAGGAAGCCTTGAAGCCCTGTCCCACAGTACGAGTTCATTCCAAGAGCTCTCCCGGGTTTAAAAAAATCAAACTCGTGGTAAGCACGGAGAATGAACGTAGCGGGTACGTCGGAGCTCGGGGACGTCTCTTAGCGGCTCGTAACGCTAACGGCAGGTCCTCAGGAAGACTCGCCAAGGGCAGGTAAGCACGGGAAGACTCGTGAAGATTTTTCAACATGTTGAAATATGTCCACGAGAGCCCCGAGTACCGACGAGTGGCCATTACCGTAAATCTCCGAGTTCGAATCGGGGCAAACTTGGGTGAGCTCTTGGAATGAACTCGTACCGTGGGACAGGGCTTTTATCTGGAGATGGATGGTGTTTTAATTGCTTTGCAGCTGGTGAATACAGAGTACAGTGAAGGAAGCAAGGGTGTCGGAGTGAATTCTAACTCTTGCTATCATAAATAAACAAGAACCATATTAGGTGCAGGAGTAGGCCATTTGGCCCTTCAAACCAGCACTGCCATTCAATAATAATAATAATAATAATAATAATAAATACTTTATTGATCCCCTCAGGGAAATTCAGATGTCCAGAAGCCCCCAACCAACAATCCCACACATTCAAAACGAAAGCAGACAGAAAATACATAAAATACAATGTGGACAATAGAGCAATAAATACTTAAAAAGACCAATAATTAACTATTTAAAAAATGCAAAAACGCATCCCCCTACAGCCTAGCGGTCAGTATTATAAAATCTAATGGCTGCAGGGGTGAAGGATCTCCTGAACCGCTCCGCTCTACAGGGCAGGGAGAGGAGCCGGTTGTTGTTCCGAGTGCTCTTTTGACTCTCCAGAATGACATGGAGAGGATGCCCGGGGTTTTCCAGGATGACCTGCACCTTGCGCCTCATACGCCTCTCAAGCACATCCATCCCAGAGTCCACTCTCCCCTCCAGCACTGAGCTAGCCTGTTTTACCAGTTTGTCCAGCTTCTTGTTGTTTTTCGCACTGATGCTGTTGCCCCAGCAGACAACAGCGTAAAAAATGACACTTGCAACCAGCATATCATTACGCACATTGAAGGATTTGAGCCTTCTGAGGAAAAAGAGTCTGCTCTGACCTTTTTTGTAGAGGGCGTCAGAGTTGACAGACCTGTCCAGTTTGTTATCCAGGTGCACTCCAAGGTATTTATATGTCTGCACCACCTCAATGTCAGCACCTGCAGCGTTGACCGGCTGAAGGGGAAGCTTGGACCTGCCAAAGTTAACCACCATCTCTTTAGTCTTGGTTGTGTTCAGGATGAGACAGTTCTCTTTACTCCAGGCACAGAAGGCACTGGTCAAGTCTCTGTATTCCTCCTCATGCCCGTTCCTTACACATGCCACAATCGCTGTGTCATCTGAATATTTCTGTACATGGCATGTCTCAGACTTATAATTGAAGTCTGCAGTATACAGGGTGAAGAGGAACGGGGCCAGAACCGTTCCCTGTGGGGCTCCAACATTGCACACCACTGTCCCGGAAACACAGCCCCCCAGCTTAACAAACTGTGGCTGACCCGTCAGGTAGTTGTATATCCAGGAGATAAAGGTGGAGTCCACCCCCATCTTCTTAAGCTTGTCTTTCAGAATCAGGGGTTGGATGGTGTTGAACGCACTTGAAAAGTCGAAGAACATAATCCTCACGTAGCCACCTGGTTCGTCCAAAAAGGAGCAGATCCGGTGCAGCCAGTAGAGGACTGCGTCATCCACCCCAATGTTCTCCTGGTACGCAAACTGCAGTGGGTCGTGTGCGTGCTGGACTTGTGGTCTCAGGAGACGAATGAGTAGCCGCTCCATTGTCTTCATGATATGAGATGTGAGGGTCTGTAGTCGTTGATCTCAGTCGGCCGCCCTGCTTTGGGAACCGGCACGAGACATGATGTTTTCCACAGAGCTGGTACCCTCCCTGACTGGAGACTCAGGTTGAAAATGGTCTGGAGAGGCTCCGCCAGCTGAGCCGCACAGTCTTTCAGTAGCCTGGGACATACACCATCAGGGCCAGCTGCTTTACCAGGGCGCAACCTCCTCAGCTCAGCTCTCACCTCGTCCGCCGTGAAGAACAGTTGAGGGGATGCCGGCATAGGAGGTGCTGCAGCTGTAGTGTTAGGGGGGCTGCCTCGTGGAGGTGATGATGGGGGGTCATGGCTGATCATCCACAATCCACAATGTGATCATGGCTGATCATCCACAATCGGTACCCCATTCCTACCTTCCCTTAACTCCGCTATCCCTAAGTGCTCTATCTAACTCTCTCTTGAAAGCATATTGGGCTCTTGTTTGGCTTTAGGAAATGCTCTGAACTTTTTGCCCCTCTGTCATACATCTCACTGATATAACAATAATGGGACAAACTCTTGTGTTTCTAATTTAATTTTAGTGTAGACTGCTATAAAAATTATTCAGTAGAATAAGAATGTATTCAATTATTTTCAAATTTTCCATGTTGTCCATCTGTCTTTGCGTTAAAGTGAAAGTGACAACATTTTAATCAATTTAATAGAGCTCAAACCTTGGACTTTAGTACAATCCTGGACAGTGTTTTATGGTGTAAAAGTACAAGGCCTTGTAGCGAGAAAGGGCCTGTCATAAAGGGATCTGCTGCAGGGTATCCGGAAGGCCTCACAATGGCCATGCCCCTGCCAAAGTCCATGGTGTGGCCCTTTCAGCCTCAACTGTTTTTTTTCATTGGTAGCCTGGATATTCTACATTTACTTACAAGTTTGGTATGATGAAATGTTTCTTGTAAAGCTTTAGTGGCCACAATAATTATTTTGTGCTAAGACAATCAGGTTGTAATTCTCTGGGCACTGTATAAGGTCCTTAAGCCTTGGCTATACCAACGTGCTTGTTTTTGCACTTTGGCATATATGTGTCCTTTTGTAGAAGAAGCATATTGGTCAAATTAACCCATGCACAAAACCTTTGTATCTGCTTTCGTGAAGTTAAGATTTTACCAGAAGTGTTATTTCCACTGGATTTTATCTCTGCTGCTTAATCAGGAGATCTATTTCAAATAATCTTCAACACGCCCTCCGCATCTGAAAAAAATGCCTGTTATGATCAAACATTTTTCATTTACTCTTTTACATCCCTTCCTACCTTTAAGTCACTCTCCACCATCTACCTTTTGAAACAAGCTTTTAGCCTCCCCACAGATGGAATAGAATAGAGTAATTTATTGTGACAAGTCACAGTGAGATTCTTTGCCAAGGTATGCAAATAGTTGCCCATAAAATTTACATTGCTTACATTGTTTCAAATCCCCTCCCCATTCCCTCACACTTGTCCTTCCAAACACCAGGTCCTCCAATGTCCATTGTTCTTTACGGCTGTATCCCCAGGCCGGGTCCCCTTGCCAATTGTTCTGCCCCCCTTACAGCAGTCCCCCAATGCCAGGGCCTCCTTTGTTCCTCCTTTGTTCTTTCCCTCGGTAGCGGCATCCTCACTTCCACGTGTCTGTCCACGTCCGTCGGTCGGTGCCATCATTGACCGCCACACCGAACTCTCCATTAACGCTGCCAGGTTCTCTCGGGACGTCTCCATGTTCCGGGCTCCAACCCGAGAGGCCTGGGATCCGAGCCACGAGGCCCCATCGCCGGCCCGCGAGAGTTCACCGCCGACTGGCGAGGCCATACCTCCGACCCGCAAGGTTCCGGTCCGCGAGTCACGAGGCTCTGGCCTCGGCATCTCAGGGCTAACCGTGGCACCTCCAGATTATGCATTTTCTCATATGTGGCTAAATATTTCTTGCATTGTAATGTTTCCCATAATGAATGTTTATGGCTTAATGTTTTCTTGCAGGTCTGCTCAATAATTTACTATATTAATGCATATGATTACTTGGTTTGTTATAAACAAAGGTTTTTTAACGGCTGAATACAATTTTCTTAAATTCCAATTTGTTTTGAATCTTGTATCTCTGGGCTTGAGCATAAGGGAGAGAGAAAGGTCGGACAACAACATGACTCAATTCATAATTTGCTGAATTGAATTTCTTTGTTAACTTAATATTTAATTGTTTTTGTAGATCAGTTTTATCTTCAAATTTCCCATCTTAAAGCTTTTGTATTTCACCTGGCTTAAGGTAAACAATGCTTTTCATAATTTTGAACTCTTATTGGGAAAAACCTGAAAGGATACAAAGTGGTGGAGTAACTCGGTAGGTCAGGCTGGAGAACATGGATAAGTGATATTTAGGGTCAAAACCCGTATACAGTATTGAAATATAAATATTGAAGGAAGTCTGAGGTATGATGGGTTCAAAGGCAAGTATTACCTGTTTGTGGCCACTCAATGTAATATATTCAATGTTATGCAGAAGCTCAATTTCTGAACTTAAAACAGTTCTGTGAAATTCATTTGTGGAAAATAAATGTGAGCTGAACAATTAATGTCTTCACTGAGGGATACAATGAGCACTGAGTCGGCCTACTAATTGTTCTGATACTTTGAAATAGACAAAAATGCTGTTGATGGGAAACTAAGATAATACAGCCCTGTGTTGAATGAATGTAATCCACATATGGTAGTTCCTTATGGTGTAGAAGGCGGTCATTTGGCTAATCAAGTTCATGTAGGCCGTCCCATCACTCCCATTCTCCCACTTATTTCCTGCAACCTATTCTCTCGCACTTGCCACTAACTAACTCCGCCATTGCCTGTCTACACTAAAGGGAAAATTATTGTTCACCAAATCACAGGTATATATTTGGGATGTGGGAGAAAATTGTAGCACAAAGGAGAAATCTATTGTGGTTACAGGGAGAAGATGGAAACTCCACACAAGTAGCAACAGAGGTCAGAATCAACCCTGCATCGTTGGAGCTGTGACAGCTGCACAGTGTCACTTTCAACGAACAAATAAAAGTGCTTTGTACATGGAGATTAAAACAAATAGAAATCATATTCTCCAAGCTTTGTTGTGTATATCAGAGCAATAAATGCCTCTTGTAAGACTCACCTAGAGTACACTAATATGAAAAAATCGTTACTGATGTTTTTTGCTCGAAGTAATAGGCTGTTGGAAAGTGATGTTTTACAAAATCATAGATTTATTACTGCATAGGAGTCAAATCATACACTAGCTCTGGAGCAAACTATCAGCTCCATGCTCTTTCCACATGGCTCTGTAACGAGGAATATTGAAAATAAATCTTGTCTTATAAAATATTTATTGAACAGTTTGTTCAATAAAACTCTTGTATTAACACTTGTATTTACACGAAACGATGAAGGTAATTTGTATGCGATTTTTGTCAAATCAGAGTACAGGTACTAACATGTTGATTTCTGGCACCAAATTTCATATGATAGGTGTCCTTTTAGTTTGTTGCATGTTATAATAAAATGTCTGTATTGTCATTGCATAACAATGATTTTTATTCTTTATGGCAGGTTTGAGAAGGGCAGAATCTATACATACATTGGTGAAGTGGTGGTTTCTGTAAACCCTTACCGTTCTATGAATATCTACGGGAAGGACACCATTGAGCAATATAAAGGGCGCGAGTTGTATGAGAGGCCACCTCACCTCTTTGCTATTGCAGATGCCACATACAAAGCCATGAAGAGGAGGTCAAAAGACACCTGCATTGTCATATCAGGTAGAGAGTGCTGAATTAAAGTAGAACAGTGAATCTTTATTATTTGCTACTTAAATAAGAAACTTGTCATCAATGTTTTATATTGCATATTTGCCTACCTGATCATTTGTTTTTTTCACCATCTGATGGTGTCTCAATCACTTATCCCTGACATGTGCTTGAAAGCCTAATTACTCCACTCACCTGCCCCCATTGCCCTTTAATAATTCACATTTTCATTCTCCATAATTTTCCATCCAACAATGTCCTCACTGTCTCCATCTTTGCATTGACAGGAGATGGCAGAGAAAATTCTAATGCACGTGATATTGGGCTCCCTCTCCCTTCCTCACCACCACTTTTAATTTCTACTGCTAGCCTCTGATCTGCTGACCAACAGGACCTCTACTCTGTCCACTCTAAAACTGGTGGTAGGTCACGAAGAAAATTCTCATGTGCATGATATCCTGAACTTTGCGAACAGTAGTTTGAGCCATTGCGATACTGGCTGAATCAGAAGAATTGCAATGAACCATGCCTGATTTAAATTGAAGGAACTGTGATTTCAGTGCTGTTGCATTCATGTCTGTCATCTAGTGGGATTTTCCATAGTTTGACAGGGTGACTTTTCAGGTCAGTGTGTTTGAAGATGCCAGTATTACAGATACAGATCATCTTGTCAATGACATGATGCATTCCCAAATGTTCTCATGCAAAATATTAATCTCTGAATTCTGGATTTCTCTAAATTAGGAAACTACTGTTTTGGTCTTCTGCCATTGTGGGTTCATAAAAGATAAGTAGTGTAGCAGGAACACTTTTAATTACCAACACAGACTCCATACTGAGGAGCTGAGTTCTGCAGCCTTGGAGACCATATTATTGTTCAAATTCCTTCGGCATTGTCTTGAACAGGAAATAATATTTTGAGCTGTAAAATAAAACTTGGTTTAGAACTGCATTGCTGAAGTAAATACTGTTTTGCAGAATGGCAGTGTGGCTGGTTGATTGCGAGGAATGTTATGCGTTTAAGTTTTAATGTTCGAAAGTTATCGTTCTAAATTATTGAATAAAAATTTCCTTCTGATTTCAGGGGAAAGTGGTGCTGGTAAAACTGAAGCTAGTAAATATATCATGCAGTTCATTGCAGCTATTACAAATCCCAGCCAAAGACAGGAAGTGGAAAGGTAGTAAATGGTTAATTTATGTTGAATTTGAGTCATTGTTTCCTTGCATAAGATATACAATTATTGTTTTATTTAACCTGCAAGCAAAATATTCTTAATGCACAGACTTCTGAAGATGTTTTATGTGTTGTTAATTGTTGATTATCGAGTTGAGTTTTATTCTTCCATAACTCATTTTGCAACAATCTTGTCAAGAAAACCCAATCTTCATGCTTCCAGGTAATTAAACAATATCGGTCCAGAGCCATGCTATCAATTTTGGGAATATTTGGATCCTGTAGCACCACCACACAAAACAATCCCAAAATAATTAGTTGTCCAAATAGTCATCTACATCGACCAGAAAGGGAGAGCAAGTACTGAGTTTCTTGCAATCCTCTCCAGTTCCATGTGCATTCTTAACCAACCTTAGGACAATGTATAATACAAGTTTTGCAAGTCTCACAAATGATATAAAATATGCTCCTGACAACGTATTCATAGAATATAGTAGCAATTATTGTACAGGCAAATTTTGAGTGGGTGCAAACAAATATTGTACAGACAGAAGATCATGGAAAACTATCTGCATATGTTAGTGACAGTCATAAGTGATAGGAGCAGAGTTAGGCCATCTCTGCCATAAAAATACCCCCTGACGGCCTCCACAGCCTTCTGTGGCAAAGAATTCCACAGATTCATCACCCTCTGACTTTGGCAACTCCTTGAACCCACAAACCAAAACTGGTTTATGCTCTCTGCAAATAAACTATCTTCATGTCATTGTTTTTTTCTGTAGCCCCCTGCGGTCAGACAATAATTGACTGTATTTTGAATAAGGTCTTATATTGTAAAATGATAATCACTGGATCAAATTGGGCATGCAATGATATAATAGCATTAAAGAGCAATTTCTTACTTTAACCTTAAGCTGGATTTCAAATAGTTATGCAAATGTATCCACTACTTGCCTGTTCAATGATTTGACTATCGAGTGTGGTTCTGAGATGAATACAATTATAAATTTGCCTATATAACTCTGCATTAATATGGCCTGTTTTTGTTCCTGTTGCAGGGTAAAGAACACACTATTAAAATCAAATTGTGTATTGGAAGCCTTTGGAAACGCTAAGACCAACCGCAATGATAATTCTAGTCGATTTGGAAAGTACATGGATATTAACTTTGATTTTAAAGGGGACCCTATAGGTGGCCACATCATTAACTATCTGCTGGAAAAAGTAAGAATTGTTGTTACCAAAAATAAAACTTCAGTGGCTTTGGAGAGAGAAATCGAATTCATGTTTCAGTTCATTTGATAATTGTGCACTACTGAAAGTGAATATCGATGCTCTGGGATGCAGCCAGTAAAGGGCAATCAGTGACACCAAGTTGCGTAGCCGGCCTCTGGTTTAAATATTAAAATGTTGATGTATTAAGATTTTTGAATGATTTACAGTATTATAATTCTCAATTTCAGACGTCCCTTTGCCAGTAAACAATCTACTCCAATCAACTTTCACAAGTTTCTGTCCAATACCATAGAGCTAATGGAACTGTGGTTGCAGGCCCGAAAAGGCTCGTTCACTGACAATTCAGTCATTTACTCTGCCCATTTTCCAAAGAAGATAGACACAAATTTTGGGGTAACTCAGCGGGACAAGCATCATCTCTGGATAGAAGGAATGGGTGACGTTTCTGGTCAAGACCCTTGAGAATGAGAGTCAAGGGAGAGGGAGACACAGAGATATAGAAGGGTAAGGTGTAAAAACGAGACATCAAAGGTGACGAAGTTCAAGGAAAATGTAGAATAGATCATTGTTAGTTAGGGGAAGATGACAATGAAGCATACAAAGATAAAATTTAATCTTGGGGACAGTAAGACTGGTCAGAGATCTAGGATGGGGGAGGGATGGAGACATTTTCAAAAGAGTAGGTCAAGCTTTGCCCATTTCCTTGTAAGGCCTTCTACATATTGCCCAAGTTAACTTTGACACGCTTGACAAATTCCACCCCATCTTGGCACTTGGCAGTCCCAGTCTATATATGGAATTCCCCTGCTATGACGACCCTATTAATCCTGCAGAAGCCTGCAATCTCCTGGCATAATTGCACCTCAAGTTCTCGTTGACTATTTGGGGGCTTATAGTAAAATCCCAATAAAGTGATAATCCCCTTTTTATCTCTCATATCCACCCACGTAGATTCATTGGATGATCCGTCGGTAATGCCATCTCGGACTAATGTCGTAATGTTCTCTTTAATCAAATAAAGCAACTCCCTCGTCCTCTTACTCCCTCCTTTATTTTTCTTTTACCACCTGCACCCTGGAACATTAAACTGTCAGACATTAAACAGTCTACAGAAACCGTAATGGAATCTGTAATGGCTGTCATGTCCCAGTTCACATACCTATCCATGCCCTGAGTTCATCCGCCTTGCCTAACTGGCCATTAGCTTTGAAATAAATGCAGTTCAATCCAACTCTTTCCCCTCTCTCTTCTGTGCTGTGGTCGATACTGTCTCCTTGGAGATGTGAATGGGTTTTTATGCCAAAGTGTAACCTTCCTTCATTGTAAATTTCTAAATGCGTTTGGATTGAAGAACGTGATAGTTAAATACTGAAAACTCTATTTTTCAAAACTCAAAAAGAACATAAAATATGGATGCAGCAGTCCCCAAGGCACAAAATGAATCCTGGTTTCTGTTCTTTTAATACTAATTTGAATGTTATGTTTTTAACTGATAAAATATTTGTTGGGGAGTGGTTTAACTAAAGACATTTCTTGTGCTAAATATTTAAATTAAATTGTGAAACATTGAAATTGCATATATATTTGAAGCCATGTGGAAATGAATAATTTAATTGCATTTATTGATTATTTTATTGAGTTAGAGCAATTTATTCCTACCAGAAATCTAAATCAGTAATGATTCTTGTTTAATAGTCTAGGGTTATTGTGCAGCAGGGTGGAGAGAGAAGCTTTCACTCATTTTATCAGGTTAGTATGAATAAATAATTGCTTCATAAGCCATTTGCGATAGTCAGTTTCTTATGCGCATTCTGACCAAGTACTCCTCACCCCCGCCTGCCTTCACCTCAGATTCTATGGCTCAAGAGCGGAACTCGCTATCAAAACATGGAGGGGACGGGGGACACAATTTTTTGGCGGCCACGCGCGCATGCGCACACACACACACACACGCGCGAGGCTTCGGAGGCTCAATCCAGCGCTAAATGCATCTCAACTCTGCCTGTCTCACCGGGTTAACTACAGCCGTGCCTGGACTGACGGGATACCAGCGCTGCTTCTCCGCGCTGGCCATATTTCCCGCAAGTCCAGGAAGGCTATAGGCTCACCTGGCAGGACAGGCAGAGTTGACCTGGTTTAGCGCTGCTTCTCTGTGCTGGCTGTGGGCCTGGGGGGCACCGTGCCTGTCTGACTACCGGCCAAAGATCCTATAGCGGAGGATCTTTGCTGCCGACCTCTCTGGCCATCTGCGGGGGGGGGGGGGGGGGGGTGGCGGGACAGCGCCGGAGATTTAACCGGGTTTTAAAATACGGATTACAAAAACTTGGGGGGGATGTCCCCTACCTCTCAAAACATGGAGGGGACGTGTCTCCTCTGGCCCCCCCCCCGGGTTTTCCACCCCTGCTATGGCTCACTATAACATGGAACAATTTAAATTAACCACTTAACCTAAAAACCTGCACAAATCTTGGATGCAGGAGGAAATTGGAGCAACGAGATGAATCCCACCTGGTCACAATACACAGATAGTACCATCTCCATGCAGACAGTATCCAAGGTTAGGAAAGAACTTGGGTCTCTGGCGCTTTGAGGCAGTGGACACTACTGAAGTGCTGTTTGCTACCTTTGTTTGGTTTTGAGATACAGTGTAGAAAAAGGCCCTTCGGCCCACTGACTCCATGCCGACCATCAAACACCCGTACACTAGTTTTATGTTAGACCAGTTTCCCATTCGATGCACCAGACGTAATTTTACCAAAGCCAATTAAATCTACAAACCTGAAATTGTTTGGAATGTGGGAGGAAGCCGGAGTACCCAGAGAAAACCCACGCAGTCACGCAATCTCCGCACTGACAGCACCCGCAGTCAGGATTGAACCCGGGTCTCTGGCGCCGAAAGGAAGCAACTCTACTGTTGCGCCATTATCCTGCCCCCTTAAATTAAATATTGTTGACCTTCAGGGTTTAGATTGCCCCCCAGTTTGAAAATGATGTATTTATATTTTAGTTACTCTTGGGTGGACCTGAAAAGTTGCTGCGATCTTTGCACATTGAGAAAAATCCTACAACCTACAATTTCATCAAAGGTGGTGGAGTAGTGAAGGTAAGATCCTAGCAAGAAAAGAGAGAAATTATACAGGGTAGACCAAAATGCTGGAGAAACTCAGCGGGTGAGGCAGCATCTATGGAGCGAAGGAAATAGGCAATGTTTCGGGCCGAAACCCTTCTTTAGATTTCAGTCTCAAGAAGGGTTTCGGTCCGAAACGTTGCCTATTTCCTTCGCTCCATAGAAGTCTGAAGAAGGGTTTCGGCCCGAAACGTTGCCTATTTCCTTCGCTCCATAGATGCTGCCTCACCCGCTGAGTTTCTCCAGCATTTTTGTCTCCCTTCGATTTTCCAGCATCTGCAGCTCCTTCTTAAACAGAGAAATTATACAACCCATTTTCTTCCCCTTCTCAACATGTAATATCTGAATTACGAGTAGAGACAGAAATTAAAAAAAAAAAAAATCTGTGACAGGAAATTATTTTTCTCGCCTTTCTGTCAACGTTTTGTGTCTTCAGGAGAAGATGGTGGTAGATGTGGGGAAGGGAGCACAGTGCACATCTTTGGGAGAAGGGGAAAGTAATCACATTTAAAGACTGCAGTAGATTTAACTGCCATAAGATTATGGGGCCTTTTAAACATTTCAGACAATTTCTGGGAAAGGGTGTTTGGGGAAATATGTCTGGGATGCTTTTGACAATTGACGCAACCTTGTGAGCATATTCATGCATGCACTCGTATGCTAATAGTCAGTGAATTGCAATTGTAGTTAGTCATGCAACCTGGAAATAGGCCCTTCAGCCCAGAGTCTACATTCACCATTGAGTAACCATCTGCATTAAACCTATTTCATATTCAAATTGGAGGCTCCATGATCTGTTCCAAGTAATCTATCATAAAACTGATTCTGTTTGAAGAATTCAGTGGGGATTGGGGGGGGGGGCATCGATGAATTGACTTGAATGCCCGACTCTATCGATAAAAGCACCATGGTATCCGTTACGTAGGATTTGCTTGCTTGTGGTTTGTGTTGTGCGTAAAATGGTTTGTCTAACTTTAAGTTCATTTTACACAGTCTGCTATAAATGATGCTGCAGACTTTAAGGCTGTCGCAGATGCTATGAAAGTGATTGGGTTCACGGCTGAAGAGATTCAGACAGTTTACAAAATCCTCGCCACCATTCTGCATCTGGTAGGTCCAGTTTTTCTTGTGGGTAATGGATAGATAGTAATCCACAGATGGTCCATCTTCTGTTATCTATGCAAAGACAATGTATTCATGTTGGTTCATGCCAATTTTGGGGAGAAATGGTGTGATATCAAAATGATATTTTGTAGTAAGAAGTTAACAGGGTGTGTGCATTTATGAAAATGTAAAACTTGGTTATTTTATCCTTCAAAAATAGACAACTCGATCAAAGTGTACAAGTTTGGGCTGTTTGGCTTAGCCTCTGATTCATTTACCATCTCTGTCCCCACATTAAAAAGAGCCTTAAATTTAAATCAAACTAATTATTTGCTTGGCCCCTCTCTCTTTACTGCTAAATTGTGCCTAGTCATCAGCAGTGCTACAGTTTGTAAGATGTATTTTGTTAAAGCCGCTATATAAATCCTTGTTACCACATTTCATTAACTACTGAAAGAGTTGTTTAATAGTAACATTTATACATTATGCTATTAAATTACTGTATGATTATGATATTCTAATGGTGTTGTGGATGTGTCCTTATATTTTTCATTTTCAGGAGATTTTATTTTAATAATTCACTTCAATTTTAATACTTTTAAAATCACTGAATATTACAGACATTAAATTACTTGATTCCTTTGACAGAAGTCATAGCTCCATTGACCGCTTCGTTTTCTGTCAGTCTACCAGGCACAATCTGTGGGGGTGTTCTTTTCAATGTTATTTGAGGCCTTGTTGCGACTGAGAAATGATTATCATCTTAATCATATCATACTTTATTAGCCAAGTATGTTTTGCAACATACGAGGAATTTGATTTGCCATACAGTCATACCAATAAAAAGCAACAAAACACACAAAATACATTTTAACATAAACATCCACCACAGTGACTCCTCCACATTCCTCACTGTGATGGAAGGCGAGAAAAAAAGTTCAATCTCTTCCCTTCTTTGTTTTCCCGCGGTCGGGGGCCTCGAGCCTTCCTTTGACGGGATGATCTTGGCTCCCGTAGCCGGCAGTCGGGCCCTCCGCATCGGGGCGATCAAGCTCCCGCATCGGGGGGAATCTCAGCGCCTCCGCGCCGGGCGATTGGACCCCAGGTTGGGGCTGGTCGAACCTCTTGGGACTTTGGAGCTTCCCGACATCAGTCTCTACCCGAGACTGCAAGCTCCTAAATGGTGAAATCCACAGGTTTGGAACGTCGATCCTAGGCAAGGGATCGCAGGCTCCGATGGTAAGTCCACGGCCCCGCAGTGGGGCTCAAAGTCAGTATCGAGCAAGGCCTCCAGCTCCATGATGTTAGGTCACAGAGCGACCGGAGATATGATCTGGAAAACAATCGCTTCTCCGTCAAGGTAAGAGATTGAAAGAAGTTTCCCCCGACCCCCTTCCCCAACCCCCACATAAAACAAACCATACACATGACCTTCGTTTAAAAAAGTTAAGCCATAAGATTCAAGTAGAGGAAGGAGGGGGATTGATGGAGAACTTTAAAGGGGTGAAAGCCACATCCAATACATTATTCTCTGGCATTTCTGCCACCTTCAACTTGATCCCACCACCAGTCACATCGTCCCATCCTCCTTTCCACCTTCCATAGCGAATGCTCCATCCAACTCCTAGGTTCACTGATCCCTTCCCAACCAAACCACTTATTAGGTACTTTCCCCAGCAACTGCAGGAGATGTAACATGTGTCACTATACTTCCTCTCATAAATCCATCTACGGACCCCAGCAGTCCTTCCAGGTGAGACGGAGGTTTACTACACGTCCTCTAACCTCATCTACTGCATCCAGTGTTCATCAAGTAGCCCTCTACATCAGCGAGACCAAGCGTAGACTCGGCGAGCATTTCGGCAAACACTTTCGCTCGGTTCCATAAGACCTACTGGATCTCCCAGTTACTAACCATAGTTACTACAAGTTACATACAAGTTACCGACTCGTGTTCCTATTACCCTACTGACATTTCTGGGCCACCTCCATTACCAGAGTGGGCCACATGCAAAGTGGAAGAACAGCACCTCATATTCTGCTTGGATAACTTACACCCTCATGGTATGAACATTGTATTCTCTGATTTTACTGACCAACCCCCCCGCCCCCCCCCCCATTCTTTACTACCCTCTCCCCCTTTTTCCTCTCTTCTCTTCCCTGTGCCCACCCTTCCTATCTTCCATACCCCCCCCCTCCCTCCCTAACCTCCCCAATGGCAATCGGTCTAAAGAAGGTTCCCGACCTGAAACATCACCTATCCATCTTCTCCAGAGATGTTGACTTACTCCAGCGCTGTCTCTTTTTTCAGAATTTTATTTGTGGGCCTGCCCTATCCTTTTTCATCTATCTATTAGAAAACTGATCTTGGATGTTTACTTGTGGGTTTGTTTGCTTGCTTGAACTTTTTCTTTGATTCACATCTTCTCGAAAACCCGGCGCTGTAACGTTGACATTTTTACATATTCCGGTAGAGATTTACCTCATGATTTCAAAAATCCCCTCAACTGAAAATTTGATTCATTATTTACCGAGTTCTTTACTAAAATTGTTCACCAATCTGACATCTCTTTAAAATCTAATGTGCTGAAGCGAGCTGGATGACGTCACAATACCTTTGCTCCTCGCGGCAAGCTGCACAGAATTTTTAACGCGCAGCCCCACTGTTTTCCACGAGCTGCGAGTTACGTGGCCCAGCCGCCCTCCCACCTCCCCCCCCCGCAACCATCGGTTGAGGGGACGGCACCCAACGGGTCCCCCTTGGTCAAGTAACAATTTAAAAACCTAATCAAACTCGGTTTGCATTTCCCAAAATACTCACCCACTGATACTTCAGTCACTTGTCCTTCCCAATTTCTGAAGAGTAGATCAAGTTTGCCCTCTGCTTTGATGGGCCCTCTACATATTGCCAAAGGAAACTTTCCTGAATGCATTTGACAAGTTCCACCTTGTCTAAACCATGTTATTAATCTTATTCATCATTAATCTACCATATACTACCATCTAGTGGCTATATGTGTGGATAACCATTGTTATGATTTAGTGGTACTATACAGAAAACAAACGTAGCTAATTTCAGGAATTCTTTTCACTCAAGAATTGTACATGATAAAAAATGTTGATTTAAAAACTGAAAAAAACAATAAAACATTTAAACTTGTATGTATTTCTGTACTGATATGCACCTTAAGCAAAACAGATACAAATGGAGAAAGAACTAAACAAAGTAGAATAAACCTTAAGGCACAGTACATCATTCATGAGCTCCATTACATTATTACTGCCATGTTCCTGATCAGGAAATGTTTGTTTCACTTGTTTTCTGAATCGGATTTCTTTGTTATGATGCCCAGAATTTTCATACAGCTCATTGTTCACCAGCGTACTGAGTCTGCACTTAGATTTAACACATTTTCTAGAAGCAACTCTTTCACTGAAAACATCTTCAAACTCGTTACACAGTTCAAGGTCGTTTGGACAAAAGTAAATCACAAGCCACACTCAGAATAAACCCCTGCCACACAAATGCAGAAAACATTATAATCAGTTAAGCAATGCCTAGTGCTTAGAAAGTAATTGAAACAGGAAATATCAACCTGTAACTATCTTTCAGGGCAATTAAACAAAAAGAAAACTAACCGCATGTAAAAATTAATAGCCATATTAAAGCATCAAATATAAATATTAAAATGATAAAACTATGTAAAATGGATTCCATTCAAATGTAGTTTCTGAACCCAGGGTCTAACTTGGCACAGGTTCAGTTGCAGGTTCCCTTGATTAAGTGTTGGGAATTTGCAGGAAATTTATGAATGAACATTCATACACTCAGGTGCAGAAGTCACTTTGGTAGTGAATTTCAAGTAGACCCATGTGGTTGCAGGCATAGCCAGCTTAAAATTGAATGGGTAAACTTAAATATTAGTACTGCAAAGAACCACTATATTCATTTAAATGAATATTCATTGAAACGTGCACTTGGGATTATGTACTATATTTACTGAAACTCACCAGATGGCTGGGTATATAACCTCTGGATTGCTTGTCCAATGTAACGAAAGTTCATTTCAATAGTTTGTTTCCATTTTACATTTAGGGGTTTTGATTTCACATTCCTTAATGTTTTTGTAAGAAGTAAAAGGCCTGTCTCACGAGTCTGCGGTCATTGGTGGCGAAACGGGAAGAATCTACCGCTCCTGGGCCGCCATAGACCGCGCACTCGGTCAAACGCACAATTCCGGGGCCGTGCGGCGTTGTTCCCAACACCGCACAGTGCTAAAATAAAACCAACACTGTTCAAAAATATGTCCCTACCACACAGCCTCCGCCAGTGAGGCACGAGTGCAGTACGGCCGCCGCCACAGCCGCCGCCAGTGTGGCTCGAGCGCCGTGCGTCGAACTTGCACCGTCACAGCGTCCGCCAGTGAGGCACGTGTGCGGCACGGCCGCCGGCACAGCCACCTCTATAGCGCCGCGATCAGGACGGCCGCCGCCACAGCCGCCGCTCGTGAGTCACGTGCGGCGGGCCGACGTCATCGCAGTCGGCCCGCCCTTTTTTTTACTTACCGCAAGCATGTGGGACCAGCCGTATTTAAATCACTCGGCCCCCGCGCAGCATCCGTGCGGCGCTCCCGTGGCATAGGCTCGGCGCTCTCGCCGTTGCCGTGCGGTCCACTCTACAGGCGAAGCCGCGCTTCACCGCCGATGACCGCAACACCGTAAGACAGAGCCTTAAATCTATCAAAGTGACTAAATTAAACTCTATATATCTGGACATTTCTCATCCCTCAGTTTCTGGCCAGCATTCGATTCTTGAATGCAGATAATGCTCCATGTTCTGGTGGAACTCAACTTGAGGATTACAGTCCTGATCTACTAGTTTTGCTCTCAATTAAGAATGCATTAAAAAAAAAATTGTCCTTGCCAAAGTGTTGGCATGCAGTCATAAGTCACATTTACTAACAATGAACTGCTATAAATATCTCAGTAAATCATCTCATTGTAACTTCTTCAACTTTCATTCCAAATAGTTAGTCAACCTTTTTTAAATTTGTTTTTCCCCAAAGACAAACAAGCAAAAAGATAAATTATACTGAAATTAGACAAAATATTGCAAGACAGTAAAAAGAAAAAAAAAGATAAGAAAGACACACCTACAGTTGTACAAAGGCGGTCCATAGTGTTCTGTTGTTAAGGTAGAATTAGGGTTTGGGGGTTGGATCAAAAACCTGATAGTTCTAGGAAAATAGCTGCTCCTAAACTTGGTGGTGTGTGACTTCTGCTAGATGCTAGCAACATGAAGATGTCACGGTGTGGATCCTTGATGATAGATGCCACTGCCTGAGGCAGCGCCTTATGTAGGTGCTTTTAATGGTGGGAACAGCTGTGCATTGATAGATTGGGCTGAGTCCACCACTCTCTGCAGTCTCTTGCATACCACCACTCTCTGCAGTCTCCTGCATATATGTGCTTTGAAATTGCCATATCAGGACATGATACAACCAGTCAGACATTTTCGAAGGATATTTGTCGAAGTTTTAGAGACTATCCGGTGACATGCTAAATTTCTTTAAGTTTCTCATAAAGTAGAGACACTGGCGTGCCTTCTTCACGGTATGTAAGATGGAGGGGATCTCTATTGCCAATATTACTATGATTGTAGGAACAGTATAACAGGACTGTGCTTGGTTACGACTTGCATTATGGGCATATAGTCCTTTCCACACGTCACAAGAGAAAGGAAACCTTGATATATAATTCTGACTAAAATTGGGTCCCACAGAGATGAGAAATTTAAAAAGGAAAATATTTACCTGGAGTTAAAATCTTCCTTTTGTCTACATGCAAACGTTTGTTGCATAATTCAAGTTTAAAACTAGATATTAGCAGAGAAGATCTGTGTAATGTTTTGTACCATAAAACATGATAGGGCCAGTAGGCTAATCAGTATTTACTTTAATGCAAGGAATTTCACAGGTAAAACAGATGAGCTGTGGATCCCATAGGATTATGATATTATTGTGGAAATATCGTTGAGGGAAGGGAAAGAATGGCAGCTCAGTGTTCCAGCATTCGGACATTGCAAGCATAAGAGATGCAGCATTGCCGATCAGGGACAGCAGTACTTAGGAAAGATGTTGTATGGGAAATTGGCCAATGAGGCTAAAGGGCCTGTCCCACTTGGGCGTTATTTGCACGTCATTTGCACGACATCATTTACGCGTACGCAACGCGCGCATGGCGTGTGTTGAGGAGTGGTGGTGTAGGCAGTGACGCGCGGTCGCGCGCGGCGCCCCAGGATTTTGTGATTCACAAAATCTTCGCGCGCCACCCACGTGACACGCAAATGACGCCCAAGTGGGACAGGCCCTTCATTGGGTGGAAATTAGGAATAAGAAAGGGATGGTCACTTTGGGGTTATACCATAGGCCTCTCAATAGTCAGTGCCAAGTAGAAGTAAAATTGCAATCACAGAGCCAAGAATTTATACAGTCGCTCAGCTTTAAGATTCTGTTTGAAACATGCCAAAGTGCTTTATAGAATTATTCTTTTTCTGGAAGACCTGGAAGTGTCATGGATGATGGTATTTGTGGGAAGTGTCATCAACGCGAGCAGCTTGAGCATTGAATTATGGAATTAGAGTAGCAACTACAATCACTACTGTGCATCTGCGAGGTTAAAAGCTATGTGGATAATGTGTTTGGGAGGCTGCCACAATTCAGCTGAAGAATGTGCATGCAGACTTAATTAGCAAAATTAACATGAAAACCAACATTAAAAGGATACAAAGAGTACAAAAGTAAATCTTAGTATTTTGGAGAATGACAAAAAGTAGACTGCTTAGTCTAACCTGTCTTTGGGAAAATGCTATGATTATTAAGACGGTAAAATTTTAGTAAATAATCATCCTACTAGTTCCACTGTTCGCAGCCTTGTATCCCGTTGTTATCTCCTTTTCCCCAGGCAACACTGGCCCATTATGGGCTCACCCTTCCTTGATCATCTGTTGCCAGCCCTGATTTGTTCTGACTTTTTCCTACCTCCAGTTCTACCCCCACCCCCCTTCCGCTCTGAAGAAGGGTTCCGACCCAAAACGTCTCTATCCTTTTTCTCCAGAGATGCTGCCTGATCTGCTGAGTTACTCCAGTACTTTGTGTATAATGTGGAAAGATATGCGGTTATCTACTTAAGAAAGAATAAAATGGAAATTATTATTTAAACTGACCTAGACTGCAAAATGCCCTGATAAGAAGTGATCTGAGATTTATGAAGATAAAGTTCAACTTTAAAAAAACAAACATTTTATGAATATTTTCCTTCACTTTGTCATTAATACATAGGTCTACCGACGAAACTGGTATGTATTTTTTGAAATAGGTATGGGAATCATCAGAAAGGCGTTTATTCTTTCTGTCAGGTTACCAGAAATTATTGCACAAATTGTTAGAGGAGGAAGAACAGATTATTTTACTTGTGCAATTTAGCAGATGTTGTACATGGCTTGACATCAGTGCCCTGCAATTGAACACAGAAGTAATACACACCTCATGGGCTTGTTCATTTCTGACTCACTACCCTATTTAAATCGTGTAGCATTGCACCAGGCAATTTTAGTAACAAGCCACTGATTGTAAGTGTACAAGGAGTAGACATGTACTGAGACAATGGTCTTTATGTGAGATTTTCAATGAGGTTCAAAATTGAATTCTGTCGGTTCAATCAAACATCACTTGGTGGGTTTACTTAAGGAAAAAAAAAAGATATTTAGCATTCAGGCAGTTATAAAATGAGGAAATGTAAAATGAATGCAATACCCAGAATTTTTTAGGAAACTTTGATTCATTATATAGTGAGAAACATATCTACATACGTATGGTCCAACATTTTAACACTGCTGTACTCCTCATAAATCTATTCTGGTGTCAATTTGTTTTAAATAGAAAACCCACTGGCCTGCATTTTGTGATAATAGTGCAAAACCGGCTATCGTGAGGAAAATAAAAAATAGAACATTTTTAAATCGAAAAAATACATTTCTTGAAACAATCAAACAACAACTCAACAGCAGCAGAACAACAATGGAACATGGAGTCTCTCGTGTCCTTCAATGTAAAAGCTTACTGATGAAGCTTGTTGGGAATTTCTTCTCACAACAGATGTATTTAAATGTCTGTGGCGCCTGGTGCCATTGTGGAATCACGACCCGAGGCAAAGTCTGGTGAGCTCGCTGGCAGCATGCCTTTGCATCATCAATAAACCCGCGATTCTACCCTAATCTTCAAAGAGCTGTCAACAATATTTTGGAACTAGCTGTTCTTCTTAGTACTGAAAACAAGTATTATTTGTATAATCATAAACTGAGTTGGTCTCAAATGTCTCTAAGAAAGTCATAGTTTCTTCCCAGCTGTTATCAGGCAACTGATTGATGTCTCCTCCTTTGGATCACACAGTCCCTAGCCAACTATCGGAAACACCCTGCTTGATGTCATCTCTTGCCAGCCCTGATTTGTCCTGGTCTTTTCTTGCTTCCAGTTCCATGACCCGAACCATCACCTATCTATTTTCTCCAGAGATGCTGCCTGACCCGCTGAAATACTCCAGCATTTTGTGTCTATCTTTGGAATAAACCACCATCTGCAGTTCATTTTTATTACATCATAAATCATCTGTTCTTCTTCAGGTGCTACTGTCTTCCGTCTATTTGTAGGATTTGTAGTTTAAATTTCAAATGTCCAGCAGTGTTTACTTTTTCTTTTGATATGGAACAAGCTATCAGTTTAAACTATTTGAAATTGTTTGGTTTATTGATGATTCTGTTGTCCATGCAGCAGATTTTTCTCCATCTTGGGCTCTGTCATTTTAGGATGCATTAACAATAGAAACTCGCTTGTTTGTAGCCCCTCTACTTAAAACAAAACTGTGATTCTTGTTTTCATTATGCCATACAGTTTGACCAATTTGTTTTTAAAACTAGGGAAATTTAAAATTTACAATGGACGGTGACGCCACTCTCATTGAAAGCAGTAAGCTGCTGTCAGTGATTGCAGAACTGCTCTCAACAAAAACTGATGCGGTAGAAAAGGCCTTGTTATATCGTACTGTAGCTACAGGACGTGATGTGATTGACAAACAACACACAGAGCAGGAAGCCAGCTATGGACGGGATGCATTCGCTAAGGTAATATCATTGAAAGTAAGACTTTCTTCCAATAACGATTTGTACATTGTTCAAAACACCTCTCTGATGGTCTGTTTGCCAGTGGTGGTCACATTTCACAACCTTTTACTTGTTAGTCCAGCATGAACATTTATAGCTGCATCCACAATGATTACTTTGACATCTATTCCTATACTAACATCTAGGAAAGCTTGTATTTGTGTAACAGCTGTGGTCTGACATGCTTAAAGCTCATTAAATAAAGCGTACCTAGAATCGGAAATAGATGTTAAAATACGCACCACTCTAAAATGAAAAGATTTTGATGCTTAGAATGAAGCATTTGGTGGTGATGAGCTAATCATAGTTGTACAGCACAAAAAAACTGATCCTTTGGCCCACCTTGTCCATCCTGTCCATTGTACCCATCTGCATTAAACTTTCTTGCCCCATTAGGTGTGCAGCCTTCTACGCCTTGGGTGTATCTGCCTCCACCACCTCTTCAGATAATGCATTCCAGATGCCAGCCACTTGTGTGGAAAAAGTTGGCCTTCAGGTTCCCTTCACTGCCTTATCCATCTGTCCTAGCACTTTTAAGGATCTATGGACTTGAACCTGAAGGTACCTCTATTTATCAACATTTCCCAAGGCCACACTATTTACTGTATATGCCCTACCCTTGTTGACTTTCCCATTATGCATCATCTTGCTTTTATCAGGATTAATCTTATTTGGCGTTGCACTGCCCAACTTTCAGTTGATCCATATCATACCGTTTGTCTTCAGCAACCTTTTCTACTGCACCTTGTTTTCACATCATCTACAGATTTACTTATCATACCTTGTAGCTCCAAGTTGTTCATGTTTATCACAAATATCAAGGGAATTTCGGGTTGAATCTGGCAGCCTGGACTCTTAACATTCTGGACTAGCCTAGCTTGTGGCACCTTGTCAAAGATCTTACTTCTCAAGATACTACTTTAACGAGAGGGTGATTAATCTGTGGAATTCGTTGCCACAGAAGGCTGTGGATGCCCAGATATTAGGTATTTTAAAGCGGAAATTGCTAGGTTCTTGATTAGCAATTGCATCAAAGATTATGGGGAGAAAGGAGGGGAATGGGGCTGAGAGGGAAAAATAGATCAGCCACAAACGAATGGCGGAGTAGACTCAATGGCCCGAATGGCCTAATTCTGCTCCCATGTTTTATGGTCTAACGTCTGTATAGACAACATCTCCTGCATTTCTCTCTTCAATAGGCTTAGTTATCTCCTCAAAAATTCAATCAAATTTGATGATGTCCTGCAAACAAAGCAATACAGACTATTCTAATTAATCCATGATTTCCAAGTGAAGATAAATCCTGTCTTTGAGAATTTCTTTCTTCATAAATTTCCTTTCCATCGATGTAAGATTCGCAGACCTGTAATTATCTGTTATCCCTGCTACATCTTTGCTATCCTCCAGTAATCCAGTGCTTTGTGCAGGGGTAATGAAGGTACAATAATGTCCATTCGTGGCCCACAGTCCCCTCCTTTGCTTCCCATAGCAACGGAATGCAGGTCATCAAGGCCTGGTAATTTGTCTACCTTTATGCTTCCCAAAGCATAGCACCTCCTCTTTCCTCGGGACTAAAAAAAGCGTTCTTAGGAAAATACTTCAGAACATCACAGTTCCTCAAACAGAATATTACTCTTCCATATCCTTCTCGGTGAATACATGTGAGTAATATTCACTTTAGACATCACTCGCCCTACAGACAGATTGTCTCTGGTCCTGAAGGAAGCCTACTCTTTTCCTAATTACTCACTTCACTTAATATACTTAGAGACTGCCTTGGGCTGCACCTTAATCTTGTTTGGCAATTATATTTCAAGGCTCCTATCTCAATTAATTTTTAAAATTATTTCCTACATTTGCTATCTTCGGCAGAGTTTAGTCATTTTTTTATTTGCCTGAATCTGCAATACAGTTTATTTTTCAATCTTCTAATTCTTTAGCAGCCCTTATCATCCAGGGTTCCCTAATCTTGCCATCCTTGCCTTTCACTCGAGGTAACTCTGTACTCTTGCTATATTTCCCTTTTTAAACAAAACCTCCCACTTTTGGATGCTGTTTTACTCGAAAGAGGATGCTTCCGGTTTACTTACGCCAGATTCTGTCATATGTCACTGAAATTGGCCCTCACTGACTTTGAGTCCCTAACTTGCGAACTCTCTTTTTCTCACTTCGTCACTGTCTAGAAACCTGCAGAATTATGATCACTGATCCCAAAATGCACACCCACTGAGAGTTCTACCATTACTCTGGCTTCATTTGTCAAGATTAAATCCAGTCGTGCCCCTTCTCATCGGCCTATATGCATTAGCTCAAATCCACTCTCAAATGCACTTCACAAATTCTAACCCATCTAAGACCCTTCCAAGTAAGGCACCCAGTCAATAATTGGGAAGTTAAAATCCTATTGTGTATGGCAATAAA